>JARHVA010000989.1:4037500-4087087 GCA_037957365.1 Torreya grandis | reverse complement strand
CAATACTCTTGGATATATAGATCATGAGTAACTTGACAAGGTTCCTCATAGATTTGATAAGATTATTGATAACGTTGATAAGGGTCATATGGATTATGATCATGTTGGGACTACTAGTAATGAGGTGGATAATATTTATATTTACCATATCTATTCATATTGACCTCATATGTCAAATGAGATGCAAAAATTGATTAGAAACATCATTGAGACATACCTAGTCTTCTCATAACTAGAAGATTTGATTTGGAGCCACCATTACTGCTAATGTGCTTACTTCTAAAATTTGATCAGAGGAAAGACACACCAAGAACTTTCCACTCTTTTGGACTTTGGTCCCAATGGGCATGTTTAAAACTATTAGAGATCTAGATTGCACCCTAGCTAGAGGTAGGGAGTGTTTAGGGCATACTTCCAAATATAGCTCAACATAGGACTAACCCTAAGTTATGGGTATCTTATAATGGGGTCATACCTATAGGATTTTTAATGAGGCTAGCTCCTCTGATGCATCATTTAGCTCATTTCCACACTACTAAAACCTACTAAGGACTAGAGAGAGAGAGAGGAGAGAGAGAGAGAGAGAGAGAGAGAGAGGAGAGAGAGAGAGAGAGAGAGAGAGAGAGAGAGAGGAGAGAGAGAGAGAGAGAGAGAGAGAGAGAGAGAGAGAGAGAGAGAGAGAGAGAGAGAGAGAAACCTAAGCTAATTATGATGATGTACCTAATTTATGGATTGATCCACTTTGCTTAACTCTTAAACACTAATGACATAAAGTGCAAGACCAAATCTAAGATTCTAAATATTTGTCATAAATCAATGTTTCATGAAAATGTTCACCAAATAATCTAAGCTAAGGAAATGATAGAGATGTATAAAATCAAGAAACTAACCAGTAACAATATCAGCATACGGGCTTCAGTCAAGAGATTTATAACACTAAACATGACATGTATTACGAGATGAACTAGTAACTAGGTGAGATCATAACTTGGTAAGGGTGGAATCTATACCACATATGCAAAGCCAACATGTACACACTATACTAGAATAATGAAATTTGAAAGACAATATTCTATTAATTTCAAGAGGTTACAAGCTCCATCTTGGTAGAGTTTGGTCATGCCCAAGAGAGGGAGTAGAGAAAATATAGAGAGGACCCATTTTTTGACTCAAAAGCCTCTATATATAGAAAAAAAGAGAGAAAGAGAGATGGAAACAATGCATTAGAAAATGGAGGAAAGTTCTCAAGATCAAGAAGTGAGGTGGCAACACTTGATTTCTTTCTATTTATGTGCATTGATCAATAAACATATCTCCTATTATCTCTATAATCCTCAAGTTCATCTCATTGGCTGAGAGATCCCACCAGAAGACAAGGTCTTGTTATGCATAGTGCTAAAGTATTTTTGAATGGAAAAAAATCCCTTAAATAATTTTCCAACTACCAGATTATCACTTTTGGACCCTAAGTCCACTTGACATGTTCATGAGGATCAAATCCTTGAATTTTGATACTGACAATTCCATGTCATGAGCGATAATTAGTACTTGCATTGATGATGATGGAGCCACTTCAAGATATGTGATCCTTTTGAATCAAACCACATATCTACTCCATTTTCATGTTCAGAATCATAGGTCCCACCTATAAATGGATTACCAATCTAAGGTCATTGATTTTCCCATAGTTATCCATACTAATGCAGATCTATAGACTGTAGCCTATTTTGGACTCCCATAAGGTCTAAAAAGACCCATCAGTATTTTTAGGAGTTGAGAGTTCACCATACCTAGGTAATTATTTATAAATAAGTAACATAGTCATAAGAAATGAACCCTACAAGCCATAAAAATGTCAAACTAGAGGTCCATATTAAGCTCCAATGGTAGTCCTTTATAATCCTTATACTTGATACATTATATTGACTGCTCCATGGCATTTGAATGAGATTAAATGGACATCAAGATGACCTTACAAAACCTTTTTGACCTTCATTAAAAATGGCTTCTCAACCTCCATCAAAAACCTAGATCACCTTTTTTCTAATTGGCTATCAAAATCTAAGTTGGCCTGATGATACATTGACTCCTCCCACTCCATCAATTTTTATCTATATGTATGCCCACGAGTCATTGATCTTATGAGATTTGAATGCAATATTGACACTTGTCATGCACACATTTGATTTTGAGATTCACTGACCCCTTTGACCTCTACTCACCATTATATCTAAATGCATGATTGAACTCATGTTGTTAGATATACTTGGGGCCCATTATTTAAAAACCAACAAATATTTTATGAACTCAAAATTTGACAGTCTGAAGGAAATAATTTGATGGTTCCATGACCATATTTGACATCCCATAACCTATCAAATTTAAGCTCCAATGGATTTTTTCTCGAGCTTTATTTTGATGTTAGTATGAATGTCTTATGTTTCAGGTCCAACTTTGAATGTCTATAACTTAAAGTGCAAAATTCATGGAGGCACTAGATTTTTAGGAGATGTTATTGATACTAAAAGGGATGAACTCATTTAATCCATTGCTCTTAGGAGATTTCTACACAAGTTTACAATTTCCTCAAGTTTGTTGTTCCATTAATTCCTGCATGACATCCCAATGATGGTCTAGTTCATTTGGCTAAGTATCAAAAACTTAGTAAAATCTAACCGAAGAGCCAACTTTAAACATGCATAACTTCTTTTACACTTTGGTGGATGACCTAAAACTTAGAGTGTAGAAATAGGGACTAAGATGGACAAACTCATATGATCAATTTTTCTTGAGAATACCACATGTGTGAGATATGGCCTTGTTAATGTGCTCACTTGGCTTTATTTGAGCTCCTTGCAAATTGGCTATGTAAACTTAGCATATTTTATTTGAGAGGCCAAATTTGGATCTTCATATCTTCTATTGTGCTTAGTTTGATGACCTAAAACCTAGTACATATGTTCTTGGGGATAATATGAATAGACCAATATAACCAATTCCTCTTGACTCATCCACATGTGGCAATGATGGTGTCAACAAACTGCCTACTCAAAATTTTTGCTACTAGACCCAAAATATTTAGATAAACACAATGAAGGACTAGATGAATTCCATGCACTTACATACCAATTCAAAGCATTCTTGAAATTCCTAAGGGTATTTTTAACTTATCTATCTACTCATCCATTAACAACCTGATCCATATGGGTATAAGCTTGGCATGTGGGCTAAAATTGGCCAACATGTCCCTAATTTTAATAACTTCATCGCTAGAATTAATCCTAACACAAACCCCATTTCCTCTCTATCTAATGTAACATATAATTTCCAAGAAAAAAATGCTATACTTATCAAATAAACTATCATAATTGAATATGGTACCCCATCATGCCCTTGACCAATCACAATATCTTAAGAAATTACACCAACCAAACATGATAACTTTAGACTATTCTTTGATAAATATCATGAGACTTTTGCTTGGACCTATGAAGACATGCCTATAATTGATCTTATAATCATGGTTCACAATATCATCACCTATCCTGATGCCAAAGCCATGCGATAAATTCAACAAAAATTTCCACCAAAATTTTATACCTTATGCTTCAAAGAAATCATTAAAATTTTTGATGCTAAATTTATCAAACTTGTGGACTATTCAGAATGGGTCTCAAATATTTTCCCTATTCATAAGAAAGTCCAAACATGATCATTCACATTTGCATCAATTTTGATAACCTCAATCTTGTTTGTTCCAAGGACAACTTTGCTTTACCTTCTATAGATTCCACTGTCAATTCCACTACTAGCTATGAAATGTTATCCCTTATGGATGGTTTCTTGGGTTATAATCAAATTCACATTGCCCCCAAATATCAACATAAGACAACTTTTACCATAAAATGAGGCACTTATTATTACTTTAAAATGCCCTTCGGCCTAAAACATGTCAAAGTTACCTATCAATGGGCCATGACCCACATTTTCCATGATCTTATCGATAATATTGTGGAAACCTATATAGAAGACCTCATTACCAAGTCTAAAAGACACAAAACTCATCTTTCTAATCTTGTTATTATCTTTGATCACCTCATCAAATATAAAGTTAGACTAAATCCCTAAAAATGTGTCTTTGGCATCACATCTAGAAAATTATTAGGATTCTTAGTCTCTCTTTGTGGTATTGATGTTGATCCCACCAATATCAATGCTATTTTTAACATGCCTATCTCTCATTCCATTCCAAATATTTTCACTTACCTTGGTAAACTTAGGGGAAATAAGATGATTTATCCCTAAAATGGCTTACCACATCTATTCTATTAATTCTCTTTTAAAGAAAGGTAATGCCTTCAAATGGATATATCCTTATCAAAAAACATTTGATAATATGAGATAATAGTTGCTTCATCCACCCACCCTTCATCCACCTTCTAATGATCCTCCCTTAATATTATATACTTATTCCACACCTATATTAGTTGGGATACTGTTTTCCCAACAAGATGATACTAAAAGAGAACATATCATCTATTATATGAGTCAAGGCATCATCAACTATGAAAAATGTTATACAAAATTGGAATGTGATTGCCTCACCATATATTTTACATTTAAAAATCTCTAGCATTATATGCTTTATCAAATAACTTACGTTATCATTCATTCTGATCCACTTCATCACTTCTTTTCCAAAGCCTTTCTTCCTAAAGATAGAATTGACAAGTGGATGGTCCTTCTCATAGAATCTGATCTCTACATTATTATGCAAAAATATATCAAAGGATAAATCATTGCTAATCAACTCACAACCACTCCTACACCAACTATCAAATACCTTCATGATAGTCTTCCTAATGATAATATCCTCTATATTGAAGGTCTTAATCAACCATATATCTTAAATATTACTTACATAATTTCATTGTTGATCTTAAAGTAATTAATTTACAAGATTCCACTATACTCATCAATAATACTAAATCTATAGTAGTCATCAAATAAATTCTTAAAATTAATGTCAGTTTACATGAAGATACATGGAACCTTAATTTTGATGGTGCTAAAGACCTTTAAAGAGATGGGGTAGGTTATATCATCACTAGTCCTATTGGTAAAATTATCCCATTGGTGTTTTGTCTTACATTTGATGTCACTAACAACATGGTAGAATATAAAGCTTTAATATTGGGTATGATAATGAAAATTGATTTAGACATTACATATCTACACACTTTGGGTGACTCCCAACTCATATACCACCATGTTAATGGTGATTATCAATAAAAAAATGAAAATCTCATTTATTATCATTAAATAGTCACTACCCTTGCTAAATAATTTGCCTTTTTTACCATCAAACCCATCCCTTGAGATAAAAATTATATCATTGATTCACCTGATTCTTTTGTATCTTTATTTCATCCACACCAAGTTTTTACTAATTCCACCTTTCTTATCCAAATAATAAAGTACCCATCTTCCATTCAACCAAAATATTTACTTATCTACCACATTGAGGCTATTACCATTTGATAGAGCCCATGGTACAATGACATCATTAAATTCCTTGAACACCAAACCTATCTTCCAAACACTGATTCTCATAAAAATACTCACATTCACAAACAATCTTTCAAATATGTCTTTTTATATATCATCCTTTATTATCATAATACTGAAGGTAGCCTACTCTATTTTTTTATGAAAGAAGTCCCTCCTCTCCTTGAAAAAGTACATGGGGGGATTTATGGTTGTCACTATAGTAGACATTATATAACCTACAAATGCTTACGTATGGGTTAATTTTGATCTACTCTTGAAAAGGATACAATTGAGTTCACTTAAAAGTGTAGTCCTTATTAACTTCATGATGATATAATCCATTTACCTCTAGCTAAAATCCAAAATTTGGAGTCGCCTTAGCCATTCTCAATGTGGGGATTAGATCTCATAAGAAAACTACCTAGATCACATGATGGGCACATGTTAATCATCATGGCTACTGAGTATTTTAGAAAATGGGTCAAATCTATGCCCTTCGTCAATGTTACTAGAACCACCATTGATGAATTCATCCTCAACCAAATATTTTACTAATTTGGCATTCCTCATACTATCATTTTAGATAATGGTGGTAATTTAAAAAATAAAGATGGCAAATAGCTTTGTGCTAAATTCAAAATCAATCAAAAATTTTCCACACCCCATCATTCCAGATGCAATGGCCAAGCCGAGGCAACTAATTCTTTTTAAATAAAATTATCTAAAAGATAATTCATGAAAATTTAATGGATTAACATCTTCATCTATATCTTACTCTTTGGGCCTATCACACTAGCATACACATTATCATTGACATAACACTATTTTCACTAGTTTATGGTTCTAAATTAGTCCTCCCATTATAAGTTGAGCTTCCCTCTCTCCATATATCTCTTCAAGGTATCATACCTAATGGATACTTATGTGAATCTCACCTTCATGCTCTTGACCTTCTTGATGAACATCATCTTTCTGCTCTATAACACAATTGCCAATACAAGTCTCGCATCACCAAATAACATAACAAAAGTGTTAGAATCCATAATTTTAATGTTGGTGATCTTATCCTTAAATTAAAATACACTCATGACAAAGAAGGTAAATATAATAAAAATAGTGGTGCCCTTATTTATTCAATTACATACTTGGTCTTAATACCTATCACCTTAAAACTAATGAAGGTCATATTTTCAAAGAGCCCACTAATTCACAATTCGTAAAGAAGTATTTTGCCTAGATCTTTCCCTTCTTATCATGATTTATATATGCTATCCTTATAAAAAAAATTTAGGATACTTACATGGGTCTCACCCTCTATAACAGTCTTTCTCTCTACAAACCTTATTTCTTTCCTTTTTGTCCTTTGGTTCCTCTTTTCTCATGAGTTGCATTGTAAAACTATGGATAGGACCTAATTTTCCTTATGATTTCCTTTTTATTTTTACTTACATATTTCCAATAATTTGTGAACCCCTTGGGTTTTTATTTTATGAGTTATAGTGTAAGACCATGGATAGGACCTAGCCTTCCTCACAAATACCATATTTTTCATTTCCTTTTCACATCTTTTATGCACCCTCTTGGGTTTCTCTTTTATGAGTTTTAATGTAAGACCATGGATAGGACCATTTCTTACTCATAAAATCACCATATTTAAAACTTAGTGTTCCTTTTTTAGAATGTGTTTGAAATGGTTACATGTTTATGATCCCTTATTACTAACTTTATCTTTTACTTCTTTTGTATATAAAGTTTTCATGATAATAATGTGCTAGCATGTTTTCTTACACTTCCCTCATTCTTATGATAAGGAATCACAGTCCACTATCGTTGTATCCCTTTTTCACCCTCCCTTTTCACCCATTATCACATTTTTTTGTGATTTGAATTAATTCAAATTATTTCATGTTTCATTACCCTTAATTTTCTCTCCTTTCAATCCACTCTGGATACACCAAGGTTGAAGTCAAGATAACACTCTTATTTCACCTAAATTAATAAGACTTTTAGATACCATGCGATCTAAGTTCTCTTTCTTAGAAACCAAGTTCAAGGTCATCAAATGATAGTCATATTTAGCACCCATGTTTGGTTTTATGAATCTGTATGGAGGATGAATATAAAAAACCATCAAAAATTTAAAAGATAAATCATTTAAAACAAAAGGCAATGATATAAAAAAGTAACATATAAAATCAAAAGTCAAAATCACACCAAAATATGTGTTTAATAACACATCTCCTATTTCAAATTGAATTTCAAAATTCTTAATTAACCTTATGATAGATCCAAGGTCCATTGAGGTACGGTAGGCCAATATATTGGAATAGGAGAATTTAAAAAACTCTATGGTGCTACCTAATTTTTCAGGCCTGTACTCAATCTTCACAGTAGATCAACAACTCTATAAGGGGTCCTGAGAAATGGGGAACACATTGTGTAAAGGTAGGTCGATTTTACTCTTCATGCATATAACCTTCATGGGATGATCTATATACTTCATTTATTTACCTAATATTTTTGTGTCTATGATAAGTTCTTTAGAATCCTTAATGTGAAAAATCCTCTTGTTTTGACAAACTTAAATTGAGTGTCTTGACTTGTATAAAGAGTTTCTCTACATTAGGTTTTCCTTCATTATCCCCTCCACCCAATTCAATTCCCCCCTTGATAGGAAAATGTGATACTAAATATATTTTACCAATTATATATTCCCTCTTACTCAAATCTTAAAAAAATTCTAGCACCACTTTGTTTCAATTTCATCTATCCTTATAACAAAATAATATGCTTGAACGACTATGGATTATTTTATTTACATCTTGAATTTGCATTCCTAGACTTGATTTTCTTTTTTTTACCATTTTTTATTATTTTACTACATTTTTTTTAGACACCTAAGTCCTTCTCTAATTTCATTTAATTTTTCCATTGTTAAGTGTAGTTGGCTTGTTACTTCCCACTCACCAATGTTGTTTTCCCTTTTATGCACTTTTTCCATTGATGATTAAGGATTATTACTGCTTACTCATCAATGTTGTTTTACCATTTTGATTAGCCATCTTTGTTTAAGGATTATTACTACTTTCACATTGATGTTTAATTACCATTTTTTACATGTATCCTTGGTTTGAATTGGTGAGTTTAACTTTCTTACTTAAGGTCTACTTGTTTGAATTTTTTGATATTTAGTAGCCTTGGATTTTCTATTACCTGATTTAATCTAAATTTTGACTTGGTCATTTGGTCCTAACTTAGAATTTCTCACCCTAGCTTGCCAAATTTCAAATTATGTCTCATCCACATAGCATTAATTATCTTGGATTTCCTACATTTGTTTGTTTTTGCTCTTTAGTTTTGTATACTTAGTTTTGTCAAAAGCAGTCTCTAAACCCTCCATGGTCAAAACTACAAACATAGTAGATAACCATCTAATAATAAAGGTAAGTTAAGTTAGGCACACATTATATTTTTAGTTTTTTCCATTTTAGTCATTTACTTTCAATTATTTTATGTTTTAAAATACTAAATTTTTTTAGATTTAGTGTTATGTGTCATTATGTTCTTTTCTTGAATCACCATCTCATGTTGCACCTAAGTGACACATGATGAGCTCAGAGTGAGGCATAAGTATACACACAATATTTTAAAACTTTATCAATAATTGATGATTTATATCTTGTAGGAACCCATCAAGTCTTAATCTCTCTGAATGCATGCCTTAAGGGGTGCACCAAGAAAGTGATGGGAAGACCATTGGCATTTCTCAACATTATTGTACCTTTATCACCACTTATTATCAATCCAACCATCACTTAGAAACACTTGCCTAATCTTTACCTCCTCTTTTGCACCTTTTTCTAGTCATTTTCCACCTTTATTAACCCTTATCTAGCCTAAACTCATTTTTTACATTTTATGATACAATGTTGGCCGGATTGACCTTGTACTCTAATTGATAAAACTCATTTAGGGTCTAGGCTAGCCCCTGACTGACCTAGACCTAGATCTAATCTGTTTTTGTCAATAATGATATAAAGTCGAGTGGGTCAATCCTACTGGATAAACTTTTAGAAAGGTTGAGGGTTAGATTCAATTATATAAACACTTTTATTTCACCATTTCTTAGAGAGAAAAAAAATCAATTATTCATTTTCATTTCTTTACAATTTGCTCTTCTACCATTCTACTTAAGGAGTCTTATCTTAGAGTTTTTACTTAGAGAAGAATATTTCCTTATGGAAAAGTCTTAGATCCTTTGTCCTTTCTTAGTGATCCTTACAAACCACAACAACCTTTTGTGAATCACCTTTATCCAAGGGAGAGATTGAGTCTTGATGGGTTCATCTTCAGTGTAAGTATCTATAACTTTGCTCCTCTCTTTTAGTAGATATAAGTAACATAATTAATGGGTTTAGAATATATTACTCTCTCCATGAATTAGGGTTTTATCTATACATATCTTAATTATAATTCTATTATGTTTTTTTACTTTTATGTTTGCTAACCCCTCATTTTTGTTACAAGCTTTGATGTGCATTATATTATAATTTACTTTACTTGTCATTTAATTTCATGAATATGAAAGCATAGGACCTAGTTAGGGTTATTACATAGTTTTTCTTTATTGGAGGCTTTGGAACCCTCCCTAGTGATTTTATTATGGTAAGATATCCCTTAGCTAGGTTTAGTAGATCCATCTTGGTCATGACCCTGAATATCTAATGTATCAATAATCAAAAGTGTAAGTAGGATTTATCTTCTAGGATTGATTTATAGATTAGTTACATTTTTTTTGCATACAATAAGTGTCATGGATATGGTTAGAAGAATTACAGGAGCTGGCATGAATTGTGCCAAAGGAAGAGATAAAGTGGTGTATTGAGTGGATGATGTGGGAACATCATATATCCACTAGCTAGTGATTTGAGGTTTTAACTATGAAGCCTCCTCCTATGTACATGTTTTTTTCACCAACTTGTACTATTATTCATGCTCTATTTATTCTATCTTTAGCTTATTTTTACTTTCTAGCTTGAGCCTTAGATTGAGCCTTATCCTTATCATCTATCCTAACTTGGGATTTGGATTGCTCTTCGACCTTAGCCTTAACTCCAAATTAAACTTTGGCTTTATATTCTACCTCAACCTTAGATATGGCTTCAACATAAACCTTAGCTTCAACTTTGGCCTTGTCCTTAGATACTTATACTTTAACTATGCATTTAGGTTATTTTTGTTTCTTGAGATGCTCCTCTTTATCCTTTACTAGTGCCTCTTTTTATTCCTTTTTTTATTTCACAACCTATGTTTCTTGATAATTTATCTATACTTCTTATTCCTATTTTAATTTCCTCCACTTCTTTAGCTCATTTATTTCAATCCACTCCTTCTTTATCTTGGTTTTTTAGCCTATACTTCTTCAACTTACTTATTTGAAGCCTCTACTTCTTCAACTTGCTTTTGATACTCCTCATTTGTATCCTTTTTTTGATGTTTCTCTTCCTATACATATTTATATTACTTGAATTATTCCTCTTGTATAGCTACTTATTGCTTTAATTATTTATTCTATCTCTTATTATATTCCTTTGTCATCCTCCTCTCGACCTCTTTTTGTGATTTTTTGGGTCATCTTATTCTTGTGTAGCTTCTTATTGTAATTTCATTTATGGTAAATTTGTTTCTTTAGGATTATTAATGGCCTCTAGTGTGTCAATATTGGTAAATAATTGAGTATATTTTTATGATTTTGATTATATAAATTTACTTTTATACACAAATGTCTTTTTCTTAGATGTGGGCAGAGGAGTGAGGGTCTTCTTGAGATTCTTCACAACTTGGGTCTAAGGTTATTAATGTGTTGTTTGTGCTTACCATGCAACACTCACCTTTACTAATTCTAAAAAGGATACCATCTTATATTTTACTATGGGGGATGGCCTTGTTGAAGGATGAGTCCTTGGTTTATGCATCAAGGATGGGGGTAGACTCTCTTGTGTAGGTAGTTGTGATTCCTAGTAGTAAAAGATATTTTAGTAGGATCTTTGTGAAATAATTTGACCACTAACTTATATTCAACTATTTCTTGTCATACAATGTCAAAAATGATAGAGGATGAAGGTTGAGTAATATTGACCCAAATGTCTTTCCTTACCTGATTATGTACTTGACAGGTGTACACTACTTTTAAGAAAAATAATTTTGTATATTATTCCTACTCATACAAATTATTATCGATGTATTCTAACATGGTCTTCATAATTTATTTTTCCTTGAATCCCATCTTTAAAAATTCACACTCACATGTTATCTTTAAAAAAAATGGATTATCTAACCAGGACTTTGTGTGATGCATCCTCTTCTTAAGTGGTATTGGTTAAGCTCATCATGCAGGTGCATTCCTATTACCTTTATCTTACTATGAGGAAGTTGATAATGTTTGTGATGGATCTTATGGTTGTGATTGTTGGTATCTTTGTGCTTGTTATGATATTGGTTTTTGTCCTTCTAGGGGAATTTATTGTAGAGGTGGTACTATCCTCATAACTTGAGCTTTCTATCACCAAACTTATACTTGTGCATCCAACATCATGATGAAGAATGGAAATGTAGTCACAGTTGGAGTTGGTAACTCATGCACCTTAATCTAGATACCATTATGTAGTTTTATTGCTGATGCATGTTGTCTTACATACTACATGAAATTTTGGAGTCTTCTGGGGTGTGGATTGATCAAGGATATATCCTCAATCCACCATGTGTTTAATTGACCTAGTTGCTCATAGTATTACCCCATTTTTCTCCACATAATATTTACAAATGTGATAACAAGTCAAAAATATGTAGTCAGGTTGACTAGACCTTTCAGTGATTTTCATTGCATGAAAGGAATATGTACCAAAAAATGATATTGGAATGTCTAGGAGGTACTTTTGAGTATATTCTAAATGTTGGTAGTTAACTCCAAGGCTAAAAAGTTAGGCCAGTTGAAGTATTTATGATATCATAAGATAAATGAATATCCTCTTCATTATACCTACTTATAAGAGTAAGTATTACCTCATTAAGATGTCCAAATATGGGTAGCTTGATCAGTCTTTTTGCATCTAAGCCTCACAATGGATGTGAGAGCACTAGGGCTCCTACTTGTGTAGCTTCTTATGGTCCAAAAGAAAAAAAAGTAGCTTCTACTTGATTAATGGAGTCAAAGGGGTTAGGTTTGTTATATTTGGTTTGTCAGAGACCTAATTCAATCCCCATCTCCTCTTAGTACACATATATAAGTGGGATCAATAATTGAACTCAATCCATGTTTATTACTATGGCCTAGGTCAAAGACTTGATTTTCTTATTCTAGATTTGATATGTAATATGTGCACAAGAATATGTTTTAAAATTAGATCACATAATTCATTTTTTGTCAAAAGTATGTAATGTTTGTGTGTTGTCCCTATCCTTTATATATATATATACATACATATATATATATATATATATATATATATATATATCTATATATATACATATATATATATATATATATACATATATATATATATATATACATATATATATATATATGTATGTATGTATTTATATATATATGTATGTATGTATATATATATATATATATATATATATATATATATA
The DNA here is from genome assembly GCA_037957365.1 of Torreya grandis. Taxonomy (NCBI): domain Eukaryota; kingdom Viridiplantae; phylum Streptophyta; class Pinopsida; order Cupressales; family Taxaceae; genus Torreya; species Torreya grandis. Next base: position 4,073,884 of record JARHVA010000989.1, on the reverse strand, counting down.
TATATATATATATATATATATATATATATATATATATATATATATATATATATATATATATATATATATATATATATATATAATATTGGCATCCAAATCCATGTGGTTGACTATTTTAAATACACTAAATTGGTTACATGAGTTTTCTTCCAAAATTAATCACTTGATGTTTTTTGATATGATAGTGAATCTTTTATGTCTAGAAACCTTGATTTATCCATTAGTGGTTATTTGATGTGATGTGATATCATTTCATCTATCCCATTTATTTTATGATGCCACCTGTCAGTTGTTCACACAATATTCTTTGGGAATGATGTAATATTTTAAGTGCCTTATCATTAATGGTCTTAAATGACCATTATCCATCCTTTTACTGTACCTATATTGTCAGTATACCTTCATAGACTTATTTCATGGCTATGTGTAGTTGGTTTTAGCTATCCTTCTTATAGGATGTCTTTGGAATTTGATCATATATTATGATTTTAATTTCTCCTTGTTCATTATGATGTGTCATGATCTAAATATTACACTGTGAAAACACTCTAATTTATGAAAACAAAAAACACAAAACAACATAAAATAAAAAACCTAATCTACATGGTGCTACTTAGCACCCTCTCTTTTTAGCAGTAAGAATGATAGAGACTAATGATGGCAAGGATTAAACCTACATCCATTAACATGCCCTAGTAATATGGTTCTCTAAATATCTATCTAGGATAATGGTACCCTATTTTGAAACTTCATGAATAATGTAGGTTCCCCTACATTTAATGCACAATTTTCCCAAAAATGCCTTAAACCTAATATCATACAATAATAGCACTTATTATAGATGAAATTGATTATATCATAGGTTGAGATCATGTCATGCATTTTGGCTTAACTTGTGGATTTTTTTGTCCATTATTCCCTTTGTTAAATTTCTTCCATTCTAAACAAGTCTATTAATATTTACTTTAGAGAATCTTGGTCACCTAACCTCATAACTATTATAATGCATAGACTCACAACAATGTACTCCATAGGCATTATTGTCTTAAGACCATGCACAAGATGGAAGGGAGTGAAACCTATGGCATGCTTGTAAAGTGTTATGTATGCCTAAATAATCATAGGAATGTGATCCTCCTAATCATCCCTTTGAACATTAGATATCTTCTTTAACATTTTACCCATACTTTGTTTGACACTTCAACTTGTCCATTTACTTGAGGGTGATAAGTCATAATCTTATGGTGTGAGATCATAAATTCCTTAGTGAGAGTCTTGATAGTGTTATTGAGTAAATGTGTATCTATATCATTAAACAAATTTATTTGGCATCTGAATCTTGTAATAATTTTTTCATATAAGAATTTGGCAGCATCCTTTGCACTATAACTTAGGGTTGTAATAACTTCCACCCATTTAGTAAACTAATCTATCATAATAATAATGTACTGCACATGAATTCATTTGCTTGGGCCACTTAAATTTATGATATAATTAATTCTACACTATTAAAATGGTTATTATATGATTATTGGTACCAAAGGAATCTCATCTCATTGGTTTGGCTTTCCCATTCACTAACACAGATTGCAATGCTTGCCTACCCTGTGTGCATCCTAAAATAAAGTTGACCACTAAAGACCATTATATAATATTTTATAGTAGTGGAATTACCTACAAAGTGACCCAATACAATTACCTAATGCACTTCTTGAATAATATATGGTGAATCATGCTCTAATGCAACTCTATGTAACACATCATCTTCCCAATCTTGTACAAAAATATGTTGATGAGACTATATGGGATAGATCAAGTTACCATTTGATTTTTATAACTTTCTATTTAATTCACAATGAAAGTAACTTACTCCAAAAAAATTTCAATGTCTTCCATATAATTTATTATTGTAATAATCATAAATAAGTGTGCATCTGGGGACTCATCCTCTATTTATTTTGGCTTTTCACCATTTGTATCCTGCTTAAATGATCTGGTTTGAACTTTTATTGTCTTAGACTTACATTGATTCTAAATTAAAACTCTAGAAATAACATGAACCACTTAGAGATCCAACCTCCCAACATTGGCTTATTAACTCATCATCATAATGCATAATGGTAAGTAAAAAGATCAAATGGTGTAGCCAATATATAGTGTCAAAACTTTTACAATGAAAATACCATAACTAAAGCCTCTCTTTATGTAGTGGTATAATTATTTTTGGCTACTAATAGCCTATAATTGGTAAGATGATGGTGTGATCTAACCCACCATTACCTGGTTACACTAAGACATCTCCTACTACAATACTGGAAGCATCCACATGCACATGGAATGTCTTCTTCTCATCAGGAAAAATTAAAATAGGTGATGTTACAAAACTTTTTTTGAGCTTGATAAATGTTTTTTTGGCATTTTGATGTTCATTCAAACCTTGTATATTTTTTAAATAGTTTTTGCATTAGTGTAGATATAGTTGTGTATCCTTTGATACATCTAATATAGTATATCCTATATGATTGAAAAAGTTGTTCAATTTTGTAGAGTTGGTTAGGGATGACATCCCCACTATTACAAAAATCTTAGCTTGGTACACCAAAATACCACCACTGCATACAAAATGGTCCAAAATAAAACTAAAAGGTGTGAAACATAAGTAGTTATTCAAATTCAAAACAATGCATAGAGCTCAACACCATTCTAACATTAGTCATAATTTCAACATATGATCTTCAAATAGAGAAAAGATAGCCCATTCATCCAAATATACTTCCAGGAAATCATGACTGAAGTCTTTATATGTAGTTACTATAGCTATAGATAAAATTTATTTTACATTATTAAAACCAAAAGGCATTACCATGTATGAAAATAATCCCCATTCAGTTGAAAAAGTAGTCTTAACTTGGTCCTCTTCTATGATCAAATTTTGATGGCACCCACTAAATCCATCTATAAATGAGTACATTTCATGACTTGTGACTAACTCAAGGACTTCATATATGAATGGTATTAGAAAAGGATAATTAATGTAGGCATCATTGAGAGTGTGTTATTATCCACAAACCAATATCGCTCTAGATTTATTTGGTGGTATCACTATGGGACTCACCTAGTCTACTTTTTCCACTGGATAAATGATTCCTACTTCTTACATTTGATATAGTTTAGTCTTTACTTTTATTTTCATGTTGGAGTTTAGCTTGTATAAACACTTCTTAATGGGTCAAGTAAACTCTTTTAATTCTATGTGTAGCTCCCCTAATGATGAATATAAACCTTATATTTCACATAATTTGGTTAAGAAAATATCTTGATAGTCTCATAGCAGATGTAATGCCTCTAAGAGATGCTCATATCCCCATTAATATCCTATAGTCACAAGCTTAAGATCTGATTCTATTCTTATGTTTTATTTGATATTTTAGGGGTTATTGATACACTTTGTTTGATGTATGGGGTAAAGAATCTCATAGAGTCTGCTGTCTTTCCCTTTCTAGAATGTTTATATTGTGAAGTCTATCTTCTTACACTTGTTTTATTCATTAGGCTAATGTTGGTTGAGTTTCCCTCTCTGATTCAAAGAAGCATTCCAAATCCAAATCCAAATATTCATCACTATTTATATATTCCATTAGTTCATTTTTTATTATATTACAAGGCTTAACAAAATATTGTTCCTATTGACTTGCCTTGAAATTGTGAAGTGCTAGATTGAAATCATGTGCCACTTCTTGTTGTGATGGTGACTCTATTATATCACAAAATCTTATGCTCATTTATGAGATAAAAAGATTTTAATTTTATGTAATATATTGTGTACCAAATGGTTATCATCTTCAAACATATAACTTTGAATGAAATCTTGTTGCACTCATTCCCAATGTTTGGTCTCTCTCTTATGCTCTTGATGCATATACTAGGTTATTAGTAATAAGGATAATGTGTGGCTAAAAATGTGCACCCAATACCTTGGATCCACTCCTTGCATAGACCATATATACACACTAATGAATATGTAGCTTAAGACATTAACCTTATTTAAATAGTGGACATTCAAATTTCACCATAGATAGTAACTAAAACTGTGAGAGCAAAAATTCACATGCCTCCTCCTAATGTATCTCTAGATCTCTATGCACTACCCACCAAGTCATAGAAATACATTTATTTTATATTTAAGTTCATTGACCCTTTAATATAATTTATAATATGGTGATCAAACTTCAAAATGAATGTATTAAGGTCATCTTTTGTAAAGTATTGAGATAACTGAAATTCGATGACATACACCATATGCAAAGGCTATAGCTCATAATATTCTCTTGCCTAGTTTAACATGTGAGTTTTTAAATCACCACTTATGGAAGATATTATTTCCCAACTAAAACACCCTCTAGAGTAGGTGTAGTATATCCCATCATTATTACACCTATATTATATAGGACATCCACTTCTAACCTAGTAGGATATCACATAAATGGAGAGGTACAATATTTGAATTAAAAATGTGGCACTAGTGATTTTTTATTATTGGATTGCAAGATGGTTGTTTTTTGATCTATGATTGATCCATGTACGGGTTCAAAAATTGATACTTAGAAGATCTCAATGTATTATTCTTTATATCTATGCTAACTTTAAACCAACTATTATCACCATAAGCATATGGTGACTCTAGTTGCTTTAGAATTATGTATGGATTCTATTCTACTTTATTCAAAATAATGACAACTATCTTTTCTCCTTGATGAGACTCTAATTGGTTGTGCACATTGTTAATAATCATTTGACCATTGCAATCCTATTTATTACCAATTAAGGTAGGGTAATGGATCTCAATAGTGTTCATGTCAATGACTTCAAAATCACCACACAAACTTAACTCTACCACTCTAATCTCCACATCCTTGAGGAGATAAATTAGTTATAGTGACCCATAATCTATAAGGCTAAGGGTGATAGAGCTATTTCTTAAGTGCGACCAACTAATAGCTTCCCATTTTGATCTCAAGATCATATTCATAGTACTATTAAAATCAAATAATGCATCAAAAATTTCATAACCTATAACATGTAGGAGTCAACATCTTAAGACTTCTTAGTTTTCACATACTAGACAACCTTATCTATATGTTGTTTCCCTAGATGCACACACTCCAACAAATTATGCAATAGGTTAGTAATATCTATGATATATCCTCATTATGGATTGTAATGAGTAACATTAGTAAGTCTTTAAAAATAGTTACAATTCCTTCTTTCTTCATTATGTGCATAATTTATCCATACATCTACACATCAATGGCTATTTTATCTCCTTCTGAAGCATTTTGTTGTTGTATATTTTTTAAAAATTGAGATATTTGATACATCAAAATCTTCTCCTTTATAGGATCAAGATATTAATTAGGTTAAGATTTTCTCATTCCCTAATCTACTGACATCTCCAAAGGTGAAAATCCTTGTTCTACATGTTGTTGTTTGGTAACTACCTAGATGAATGCATTCTTCTTAGGTTGCACATTGATCATGTTTACATTATGCACCAAATTCTCTTTCCTTTATTTCTTGATCACTAGATAGTCTTTATTTTGATGTTGGCCTTAAATTTTTTAGTACATGAAGTAGGTCTATAGGGTAATTCTTCACATAATGATTTTATTCTCCACATAAATAACATTACATAGGTGGTCAAGCTTATTGATTATCATTATTATGACCTCCTTGATACCATCCTTATTATCCTCCCTTATAGCCCCCTTTGTAGTTGCCTCTATTTTGTTGGTATACCCATCCTTGTGATTGTTATTTAGTGTATCCTCCTTTATAGGTTTTATGCACATCATACCCTCCATATTGGTACTAAGGCAAACTTGTAGTCTAATTAGATTGCTATGGACTCACATTATTCTAGAAAGATTTATAAGGGTGTTGTAGGTAAGATGGAATCCATCCAACTGGACCATAGGGTTGGTATTGTGATGATGAAGTTATCCACTAGGGAAAACCCCATGTCATACTTTACATGTCCACAGTTGGACCTCAGATACCCTACTTCACAATTGGTAACTATTGTGAAGACATTCTTTGTAATATTATTTTTTAGTTTTTATAGATATATACAACTCCTCTCATCATGATTTGTCAATTTTAATAAATTAAAATACATGCTCTAAAATTTGTGGATATATTGTTGTAAAAGATGGAACTTTGAAGTAACATGTCCAACTACTCTAAAAATTACACAAAACTCTATTTTAAGTTTTAGATAGTCATTGATGTGGTGGCCTTCTTGACCACATTATATACAACATACACCTAATTTAGGATCATCATTATGATGCATCTCATCCATTATTACCATAAAATCATATATTTTTGATTTTACTTTATAACATGCTATTGGAAGGTCACCATAATCCTTAATTTATTCCACTCATAGATCAATAGATCAGGCATCAGCCTTAGTCAAGAATTGAGACTACACAATATCAAATCTAATTCTTTTTCACAACCATTATATGAACCAATAAAACTTATCCTTGTCTTCTAGGATGACATCAATTTTATTCATAACATCATAAGACCTATGATTGTAGTTTTTGATTGATTCTCTAGACTTTTGTCAAATCTCATTTAGGTCTTGAATCATTTGGATTGTAAATTTATTCACCTTAAAATATGGTACTAATATATATTTAACTTGCACAAGATTGAGAGTATTTACATTTATTTTACAAATGAACTCTAAGGCTCTCCCTAAAAAATCCCCTATTAGTCCACATTTCTTAACATCATCAAGTGTTACCCCCTTAATGTTCCATTTCATATCACAAGTTACAAGGTATTACTCAAGATATGTAAAACCATTATATTAACTTCAAGAAATAAACATGCCTATATTGAGTGACATTATTATCATAATTAAATTTGTTAACACTAGTTTTTGTACATTGACAACTATGATTTTAGGAGTATGTGCACTAGTGACTATACTATATGTGTCTATGTAGTAGTGAATATGATTAGGGACTTCTACGTACTAGTATTTTTAGGTATTCTAAAAAAGAATTATGAATATTCTATCCTCTTCTTATCTATTACCTACTTTGTCTTCACACTTAGCTTACCAAACTTATCTATAAAGGAATCAAACCAATTTGTATCCACCTCTTCTCCTACACTTACTCTTCTCCCCAATAATATATTGGGTTGGGGAATGCATACTCTTCAAGTGAATGATCTCTATTTTAAAATTATTATAAATTTAAACTTGAACTTGTGATAGTTCTACACTCAAACATAACTTCTTCCAAAAAACATTCCTTCCTAGGTTTAGACATAATCTCTTTCATTAACTATGATCTATTTATTTCTTTTAGTTATTTTTTTACTAACATACCCTCTTCTTCTTGCTCTATGAGATATATATATGCACTATTTCTATTTACTTATTCCTCTTCATTGGGCCCTTCTACATACTCTATTCATTCTTTGCTTTTAGCATCTTTCACATCTTCTCTCTGCACCTATTTCTAATGCAAAATTGCTTTCTACATTCAAAAGAAGAATAAAGAAACGGAAGAAATGGTCAAGGCTAGAAGTACCTGATAAAGTCGTGCGCACCGAAATCAGACGTTGAAAGATTCTCCTCTTTTGCTGTGGAGGAATGACACCTGCGAAGAAAAGGCTAAAACACGGAAAAACGTTAGTCAAAGATATGGTGGGCTGTCAGGCGAACGCCCGATCCCAAAAGTACGAAGACTCCCTAGAAGGATATCAACCCACTGATAAAAAAGCAGAATATTAGACGAAAGTAGATAATAATGAAAGATAAAATGATAGAAATAAATGACAGAAAATAAAAGATGCATACCTGATATGCAGCACTGTTCTGCACAGTCACCGGCGTCGGTCTCTGTGGTGCCGACGTCGATTAGGGAAGGTGCCGACGTCGGTTAAGGTGCCATCGTCGGTCGGGGTAGTGACCAGCGTCGGTAGGGGCAGGTTCTGGGAAAAGTCTGAACAGGTTCGGGACAGGGTCTGGGAGAGTCGGGACAGGGTCTGGGCAAGGTCTGAGAGAGGCGGGACAGAGTCTGAGAGAGTCAGGACAGGGTCTGGGAGAGTCGGGACAGGTCTGAACAGAGTCGGGACAGGGTCTGGGAGAGTCGAGACAGGTCTGAACAGAGTCGGGACAGGGTCTGGGAGAGTCGAGACAGGTCTGAATAGAGTCTAGGGGGTTTTAGTCTGGACAGAGGCAGGGATGACAGAACTGATAAATAATAACTAAGAAAGAAATGAAATAAACAGAATAATACTTACCTGCCAGAAGACGCGATGAAAGCCATAGTTGGAGTCGGATTGAATGCAGATTGGTTGATGCCGAGAGTGTTGATGCTGAGAGTGTTGATGTCAGAGTTCGCAGGTTGATGGAGGAATTCGCAGGTTGGTTGATTAGCATTTTGAATAGCGTTCGGGGCTCTGGTCTTGAATGGTTGGCAGAGGTTGATGAAGGCGGGGGACGGTTCCAGAGACAGTTCATCAACCGTTTCGGGAAACTGAATGGTAACTGATAACGGATAACGGGAAGGTGACCAACGTCGGCAGGATTGCCGACGTCGGCCGAAGGTGACCGACGTCGGCGACATCGGCTGGGTAAAGACCGTCGTCGGTAGATGTATAATGGGGATAGAGTCTAGCTTTAGCTCTATGCTCATTTTTACATGCTGCCAGGGTCAAGGTTGGTGGAACAAGTGATCGACAAGGGTTCAATAGGCGAAGAAGAATAAGATGAGGAATGACCAGGGGAGTCGACACGTTTTCGGTGTCTACATTTGCCCCTTTTTGTCTTGTTGGTTGTTCTGGACGAACTGCAAGACAAAAATAGGAGTGAGTGCCCCAGGTGAGGGATAAGGTTGATTTCGTCTTGTTGGTTGTTCAAATGAACTGCAAGACAAAAATAGGAGGCAAAATGCCCCGAGTAAGGATAAGGTATTCCCCCTCAAAGTAGGAGGTGAGGGAAGGGAACCGGGAATCGGGTGCTGATTTGATAAAGAGCGGATGAAAAAGGGGTGAGGGTGAACGCTGCAAAGGTTGTGATTGCATGCATACCACTGCACGAGATGGTCAGGCCAATGTGTCACAGGTCAAGGGTCAAGGAGTGCCAAAATTGAAGTAACCGGGCCCCAGCATTTAGTCGTCTGCTGATCGGGTCACTCAATCTAAGCTGAAGCTCCAAATGGGTCATCGTGTCCCAGGTATCCAGGGCTCAGGAAGTGCTCCTAGAAACACGAAAAAGTCACAAGTAGTGTGGATCAACTGGTGTGCGATCCTATACTTGTGAGGGTCCAAAAAAGGTCTACGCACAATTCTGCTAACCAGTCATGAGGTAGCATACATGCAAAAACAACCAAGGCAACAATGTCTTGGAAGTGGTCGAGGTCGGATGAGATAGGCATGATCTCCAATGGTTGGTGGTCGATGGATGGATGAATGGATGAAAGGATGCGGCCGAGCTAACCCCAGAAGACCCCATGTCAACTGAGTGCTACCTACATAGCCCTGGTGATAGGGCCTTAGGCCGATGTAGTTCTCCCTAGAAGGGAGGAAGGGTCAAAGGGATGGAAATGGTCATGGTCGAGGGCAAAGTTATGTTTAAAAGAAGGCAAGAAGGTTTGTCCATCAGAGAGATGAACAAACAAGAATGGTCGAGCTAACCCCAGAAGACGGTCGTGTCATCTGAGTGCTGCCTACATAGCCCTGGTGATAAGGCCTCAGACCAATGTAGTTCAGACAAAGGGTCCGAGTGGTAGACAGGTGGTTAAAATAGTTGATAGATTGGTCATGGTTATGATGAAATGATGAGAGAAAAAGAAAAGATGTTGCAGCCTTTTCCAAATGGTGTATTCTGCAACATTGGTTGAGGGGTTTTTCATCCCTAGCAATATTCCATACGCGTGATGGATGTATGCTAAAAATGAATTGAGGTCTATTTATGCTTCAGCAAGTAGTGGTTTATGCTGAACATAAATTGTGGCGGGTCGATAGTTTCCATGTGTATGGGTGTCCATAGAAACTAGGGTGAATAGGCTAGGTCATGTTGATGGTCTGAAAAGAGAGTTGAGCGAAGGTGATTGACAAGTGATGAGGGTGGATGTGACCAAAGTGCAGAAGAAGTGAAAAGCATATTGCTCTTTCATTGACAAGGACCAAAAAGAGAGCATAGATAGGGGTTAAGAGAACCAAGAGCCCCAGTCATGCGTGACGTCGTTGACCATAGTTATGTTAGAGCGGTAATCGAATCACTTAGACATTAAAGTGAGCTCGAAGTCCCTTGAGCAGGTGAGAGGAGGAGGAAAGAGGGTAACCCATTTTAAGAGCAGAGATAACTTTGCCCCTTTTTATAGGAGACCCTGAGACAACTACAAGCCAAGTCCGTGACTCGTTTTTTTTTGTTTTTTTGTTTTTGTTTTTTTTTGGCGCAGACTGATCGATGCGGGAAGCCTGCATAGAGATGTCATTTTCTTGGTGGTCAGGTGGTGAAGCTGATCAATGCGGGAAGCTTCTAAAATAATGCTGTTTATTGCCAGATTAGTCATAGCCATCCTTCGAGGGAGTGGTCTAGATTTTTGTTTAATATAAAGGCTTTTGAATAGCTGTCCTTCGAGGGAGCAGTCTGTCATTTGTAATTTTGATATTGATATAGTGACCATGGATATGTTTTGACATCTTGATTTGTTTTGATAGAAGTTGAGTCATGGACAAGATTGTAGAAGTTCAAGGACGCCCCTTTTTATTAGGACAAAGCATCCATACATCATAAAAGGGTTATAGGAATTGTTAAGAGGAATAGGGTTGAAAGGAAATAGGATGAAGAGGACGGGGATTGCTCAAGGGATGAGCTCAAGTTAAGTGTCAAGTGGACGAATACTCGACTAGCAGTAGAACGGTCGCAGATGCAACGCATTAAGAGGCTCAGGTTCTGGGCGTCCATCAAGAGAAGACAGATGATAAGTCCCTGATCCATACTTGTGCATGATAATAAAAGGTCCGAGCCAATTAGGAGCAAACTTGCCTCGTTTACTTCGCTCCATATTGGTCACGTGTTGATTCTCTTTGAGGACGAGGTCTCCGATGTTGAAATCTCGTTCTCGCAGATTTTTGTCATAGGTGCGCTTGATGTGATGTTGATAGACATGGAGATGATTAAGGGCAGCAAGACGGCGTTCGTCAAGTAACTCAAGTTGAGCTAAGCGATCTTGACGAAAGTCATCATTGGAAAGGATATCATGTAGAGAAATGCAAAGAGACGGGATCTGTACTTCAAGAGGTAAAACAGCATCTGTTCCGTACACGAGAGAAAAAGGGGTAGCACCCGTAGAGGTTCGGATGCTAGTGCGGTAAGCCCACAAAGCGAAGGGAATGTGAATGTGCCAATCCTTGCCTGTGTCACTGACCACTTTCATGAGAATTTTGGTGAGAATTTTTGTTGGAAGCCTCGGCCTGCCCATTTGCTTATGGGTAGTAAGGTGAAGAGAAGCTGAGTTTGATGTCGAAGGAGTCACATAGTTTTTGGACAATTTTGTTTTTGAAGGACTTGCCGTTATCAGTGATGATTTTATGAGGGACACCGAAACGACAGATGATGTGGGTGTTGATGAAGTCGACGATCTTGTCAGCTTTTGTGGAGACGAGAGGAATGGCTTCCACCCACTTGGTGAAATATTCAGTGGCTGTGATGATGGATTGATGACGAAGAGACGAATGAGGGTTAATCTCACCGATGAGATCTAAACCCCACTGAGAGAAAGGCCAGAAATCCTGAGCAACTTGAAAGGCGTGACTGGGGAGATGAAGCAAGTTAGAGTGCTGCTGACACTTGATGCAACGCCAAACATAATCGCTACAGTCTTGATGAAGGGTAGGCCAATAATAGCCCAGACGAAGGATGCACTTGGCAACCGAATTTCCACTGAAATGTCCACCACAAATCCCATCGTGAACTTGCTGGATGGCGTGAGATGCTTCAGTGGAGGTGAGACAACGAAGAAGGAGGCCGTCGAAGCCTCGCTTATAGAGAAGACCCCCTAGCATGGTATAGCGAGCAGTACGCTTGATAAAAGCTCGTCGTGCATTACTAGAGAGGTTGGGAGGAATGATAGAGAGAGATAAGAAGTCTACAAGTTGCTTATACCAAGCATCTTGTGGGCTTGGGTCTATAGTGTTGACATGATGAATGTGAGGAGAGATATATGAAGGCAACGGCACACGACACACCGTGACAAAAAGTCTGGATGCAGATGAGGAAGATGGGATATGGGAAGCGAGAGAAGCCATAGTGTCAGCAAACTTGTTCGTGGATCGAGGAACAGTCTGCAAGAGGAAATGGTCGAAAGATGCAAGGAGAATGTCAGCACGATTTTTGTACCTTTACAAAATTTCATTTTTACAGAGGTATGAACCGTTGACCTGATTGACGACGAGCTACGAGTCGCCAAAGATGTTGATGGACTTAATGCTGAGAGAGAGGGTGGTCTGAAGTCCCAAAATTAAGGCCTCGTATTCAGCCATATTATTGGTACAATCAAAGTCGAGTTTAAAAGACAAAGGCATGGGCTCCCCTTCGAGTGGGATGAGAATGACCCCAGCACCTCCACCTAGTTGACATTTGGATCCGTCAAAGAACATAGTCATCTGATAGGTGGTGTCGTCAGAGGAAAGCGTAGCGATAGACTCGTCAGGGAATTCACACTGCGAAGGTTGAGTGTCAGGAAGAGGGGCATCTGCTAGTTGATCAGCGATGGTTTTCCCCTTGATAGATTTCTGCTGGATGAATTCGAGATCGAACTCAGCAAGCAGCATGAGCCACCGAGCCATACGTTGATTCTGATATGGCTTGGAGTGCATATATTTGAGAGGGTCGGTGTGGGTGATGACAAAGGTTTTGTGACTGAGAAGATAGTGGCGAAGCTTAGTAGCAGCAAAGACTAACGCCAAACAGAGTTTCTCGATATGGGTATACCGAGTTTCATAGTCGACCAGTGTTCGGCTGATATAATAAACGGCTTGCTCACGGTGATGCTTGTCTCAGTGCGCGATCATGGCACCTAACGAATGGTGAGTGGCTGAGATATAAAGGTAGAAGGGTTGGTCTTCTTTAGGTGGAATGAGAACTGGTGGAGAGACCAGATAGCATTTTAAGGCTTCAAAAGCCTCTTGATAGTCCTTATCCCATGTAAAAATGATGTCCTTCTTAAGGAGATGATGAAAAGGTTGGCAGCGGTCAGAAAGCTGTGAGATGAAGCGACGAATAGACTGGAGCTTGCCTTGTAAACTGTGAAGCTGCTTGAGATTGGTCAGGGGAGGCATTTCGAGGATAGCGCGAATCTTGGTGGGATCTATCTCGATGCCACGGAAGGAAACGATGAAGCCGAGAAGCTTGCCAGAGAGGACCCCAAAGACACATTTCTTGGGGTTAAGACGGACATTGTACTGAAGAAGACGAGAAAAGATGATGTTGAGAATGGTCAGATGGTCACGGCGAAATTTGGATTTGCCGAGAAGGTCATCCACATAGTCCTCCATGATTTTGTGGAGGAGATCATGGAAAATGTAGGTCATGGCACGCTGATAAGTGGCGCTTGCGTTCTTCAAGCCGAAAGGCATGACTCGATAGCAAAAAGTCCCCCATGGGGTGATGAAAGTAGTCTTGTGCTGATCTTCTGGAGCAATCAGGATTTGATTGTATCCTGAAAACCCGTCCATAAGAGATAGCATCTCATGGCCGGCCGTAAGATCAACGAGTTGGTCAATGTTAGGAAGAGGAAAGTCATCTTTAGGACATGCTAGATTAAGGTCACGATAGTCTGTGCAGATCCGAATCCCCCCAGTTGCCTTGGTGACTGGGACGATGTTAGAGACCCACTGTGGATAATCGATGGGCTGGATGAAGGAGACAGAAAGGAGACGCTAAAGCTCCTCCTTGACAAGGAGGGCAACACGAGGATGCATCTTTCAAAGCTTTTGCCTGACAGGCTTAGCCTCTGGTTTGGTGACAATGTTATGGGTAACGATGGTGGGGTCGATGCCAGGCATATCACTGTAAGTCCAGGCAAAGGCCTTGCTATGGTCGAAGAGGAACTGGGTATAGTCAAGCTGCTCCTGAGCGTCTAAAGATTGACCAATATTTAAGACATGAGGAACATCAGAAGAAGGAAGGTTGATGTCAATGGTTGATTCATTTAACATAACCTGGGTCTCAGAAGGGAGGGAGCGCTGGATGAAAGAATCATCAGCGCCCATGTAAGAAAGAATGGCATCATCGTCAACGCAGTGAACAGTGTGAATGGTTGCCGACTCATCTTCGATCATGGTGGGAAGAATGAGAGGGAGAGACTTGGATACCCCATTGAGCTGATAAGTCAAGGGGTCCAGGCGGATGGTGTTTATGGAAAAAAAAAAAACTAGGAGGAATGGAAACCACTGACTCCGTAGGTGAAGGTGGTGAAATAGGCGAGTGTGGAGGAGATTGGTCAAGGATTGGTTCAGGATAAAGGTCTACAGGGTCTTGAGTGGGGTCGTGATATCCCAGACCATACCGTTTCTTGGCATCGTCATCGTTGAGTGGTTGGATAGGCTGATGGGAGCCCTGCTCATAGTGTCCGAAACCAAAACCCTTCCATGCATACCTGTAAAGGTAAGTATGTGCAAAGGCGAGGTTGCCAAGAAACAAAAAATCTGATGTGAAAGGTTGGGGTGAAGAAAGAGGATTACCGTCAGTAGGAGCTTGATTAAGCCCCCCATAGACGAGGTTGGTGCGGAGGTGAGGGGGACCATAAGGTATGATCATCCCGATCCGATGGTCGTAGCTGGGGCTGTGATGAAGGCGTCCATACTCTTGCGGAGTTTGGAACATGTCTAAAGCCAGCAAGCGATACTCTCCCAATGAAAGTCTTTGGAAGACGTCTTCCATGGGGTCTGTGGTTGTCGCTTGAAGGGGAGGTGTAAGGGCGACCGCCTGTTGTGAACTGGTTGAAGCTTCCATGGATGGAGGCGGTGTCGAGGTTGACGACTTGATAGGAATGAGGACATTGTTTGGACGGTAGGTGGTATTGCATGTTTTGAAAGGCGAAGGGTCAGTGGGAATGGTGTGGACTTGTCTGTCATGCTCAAACTTCACACAACGGTGCAGGGTGGAGGGGACACAGGCCATGGCGCGGATCCAGGGTCGACCCAGCAAGATGTTGTATTGGAACTCTCCTTCGATGATGTAGAAGAGCTTCGGGACTGTGCGTGGACCAACGCGAATATGAAGGATGACTGTGCCAATGGTCGTGGCAGTGGTGTCGTTAAAAGAGTGCAAGATCGCGTCAGTTTTGGAGACGCAATTCTTGGGAAGAGCCAACTGATCAAAGGCATGAGTGGAGATGATGTTGATGCTAGCGCCCCCGTCGATCATAACGTGTTTAATGCGTGTCCGATCGATGTAGGCAGTGATGAAGAGGGTGGCGTCCTGATCTTCCGTGTTGGATGTAGGAATCTCAGAATCGCTGAATGTGATGGAGGCAACAGGGGCTAAGGAGTGGACAAGGGCAGCAAGTGGCTGGGGATCCTCAGGTTGGACCTCCACTGCCTGCAGGGCTTGGATGAGGGCCTGACGATGTTGGGGTGAGGTTTGGATGAGATCGTAGAGGGACATCTTCACAGGCGTCTGGTGAAGCTATTTTAACATGGAGTCATGGATTGGTCCGGAAGAGGAAGAAGAAGAAGAAGAGGGTTGAGGCGCGCCAAGGATAGAAATCTTAGGCTTAGGCAGTTGAGGTGGATTGACAAAAGGGTAGGTCCAAGGGATGGCGGCTTTTTCTTTCGCCTTATCCTTTTGTGACCTAGTGGTGATGTGAATGGCATTGATTTCAAAGATGGGAGGTGAAGATGATGAAGGGATTGTAACAGGTTGATGAGATGTGGATGGGTTTGAAGAGGTTGAAGGGTTATGAGAAGGAGTCGGGGGGCGGTCGAAAGTGTCCTCAAAGAGAAGAGTGTCTTTCTCCAGATAACGGCGAATGACAGCCTTGAGGGCACAGCAAGTCTCAGTGTCATGTCCTGGTGTACGATGATATAAACAAATCTTCGTGTCGTCGAACCAGGAGGGTTTAGACCCGAGAGGTTGAAAGGGCTTGATGGGTGGAAGAGTTATGCTAGAAGTTTGCAAAAGTCATTGCAAGATCAAAGAGTATGAGCCCACTAAAGGGTCCATGCTCATCGATGTATGCGATGTCGGTGACTTTTGCTTGGGCGAAACGGGAGGGGGTTTTCGTACCACCTTCTGGGTTGATGGTGCGATGACAGGCGAAGACGGTACACTCTTCGTGAGAGGTATCGCCCTTTTGGGAGAGGGTAGGCTAGTGGTAGGTAAAGGAAGCAAAGGAGGCAACCGGTTTTGGTTAGAGGTTGGAGCGGGAAGGACTCTGGTTAAGGTTGAAGGATGCGGGCCCAAAATGGAGGGCAATGGTGACGGAAGAGGAGGCGTTCGCCTCTGTGGTTTGGCAATCTTTTGAGATTTGGGTTGAAGACTAGTATTAGTTGAAGTTTGGGTTAAGTCCACCTTCACTTGTGGATGAGTGAGGTTGGAAACGGGGCGAACGCCAAGTGATTTGATAGGTTTAGGCGGAGTAGATGAGGGTTTTGGTTTTGATGAAGTTGATGAAGATGTAGACGGTTTGGAAGTGGAGATCGGATTTTTGTTGATAGTCTTAGGAGGTTCTGTCATGGGTGGATTAGCAGCATGAGATGAGAGGGCCCGGGCTTGTTGAAGAGCTGTGAGGCGGTCCCACAATCCCTGATGTTCCACTTTCCTAGAAGGGAGAAGTTCGAGTCTCTCCACTAGTCGGGAAAATGGCTGAGAAGATACGGGATGAGGTTTAGGCTCTTGAGAAGATGCCAATGGTTGTGGGACTGAAGGTGAGACGGATGTAGTAGTCTCGGGCCCAAAGCATGGTGAAGTTGTGACAGGTTCATGTTTGGTTGGAGATGAAGGAGAGATAGGTTCTTCTCTGGGTGGAGAAGAAACTGGTGAATGAAGCTCCTCCAGCGGGTAAAGGGTAGGGATGATAGTGCCCTCCACTTGTGGCTGAGGAGTAGGAAAGGTTGGGTCCTCCATGGGCAGCAAGAAGGAAGATGGTGAAACTGGCGGTGCTGGTAAGGTCGAGGCGTCCTCCAAAATGAGAGAAGTTAAGGGAGAACTAGCCGGAGAAAGAGGTTCGTCCACATGTGATGGACTGATGGATGAACTCACCTCTTGGGGTTGGTTAGAAATGAGGGGCGAGACCGTATTGACTGTACGAATATTATGTTCATGGGTATTGTCAGTCAAAGTCTGGACGTTGTTTTGGGTTGGTGGATGATTAGGGAATGGTTGTTTGAAGATATCGATACCTTGATTAGGAGGGGCGTTAGGATTGTCGAGGATGAGGTCACCCTTTTCCAACATGTCTTGGACTATGTTTTTAAGGGTTTTACAGTTGCCCGTGTCATGACCTTTAACACGGTGGTAGTGGCAGAAGTCATTCTCCCTATACCACGCAGGGATGGCGCGTGAGGGATCAAATTGTGGTGGAGGTCGGATCAGAGGGAGGTTGATGGCCCCTTGTTTGATGAGTTTTTCCAGCACAGACGCGTATGATTCTCCAAGTGGAGTAAACTGCCGCTGTATGTATCTCTGCTGAAATTGGCGAGTGGCGCTCATGGACGTGGATGGTTCAGGTTGATTAGTTGAAGGCGAAGAAGAGGAAGATCTAACAACCACAGCATTTGCTGAAGCTTTAGATTTAGGATTGGATGAGGAGGGCTTAGAAGAAGGGTCATTGGTTTTGGAGTTGGGATTCTTACTCTGCAACTTGACTTTATTCTCCTCAACGGCACGTAACTCAAGTTTACGAGCCATCATGAAGGCTTCGTCAAAAGTGCGGAAGGTTTGAACCCTCAAGGTAGAAGAAATATGTTTAGCACAGGCTTGAGAGAAAAGTTCAATAAGCTCAGGCTGAGGTAAAGAAAATGAAAGTTGATTGATAAGGCTCCTCCACCGAGCGACGAAATCAGCAATAGATTCATCCTCGAACTGGCGAATAGAATAGAGGTCTGTGATAGAGACCTTCTTGGTGATATTGATGGAGAAATGATCGAGGAAGAGCTGGGCCAGCTGAGTGAATGTGAGGATGGAATGGCTAGGAAGAGAGCTGTACCAGTCAAGTGTAGCACCCGAGAGGGACATGGGAAACGTGTGTAAGAGAAACGCATCGTCATGGGCGATAAGGTAACAGGCATGTCTGAATGCCCGTAAATGTTGTTGTGGGTCTTCCTTACTATGGAAACGAGAAAACTTAGGAAGTTCCCACTGGCTGGGATATGGTCTGATGGGGATGGAAGGATGGATGGGCTCGTTACAGATTTGTTCGTACGAGAGAGTGTTGCGTGAGCCGGTAATGGAGGTCTCTAGGTTGGACATTTTATCCATCAGCATCTTGATAATATCTACTGACGGATTGGTGGGTGGAGCACCTCCTAGATTGTGAGGTGCTTGAAAGAGGCTGGAAGAGGTATACAACGTAGTCGGTTGTACCAATAAGGGTGCAACGTACGGATGACTAGTCGTAGGGACAGAAGAAGTGACTAAGGATGATTGGATGGAAGGCATGGCTAGGTTTGATGTTGTCATGGGAGGTTGGTTAGAGGTAACATGGGCTAACGGATGGGTAGCCACCCTAGTGTTGATAGGAGTAAGGGTGGGCAGAATAGAGACGACCAGGTTTTGAAAGGGGGTAGAAAGTGGTTGAGTGGACTGAGATTGATTGGGGGCCGAAACCCCGGTGAAAGTGGGCCCAACGACGGAAGGAGAGGCCACACTTGGATGGTTGGTGAAAGGTTGGTCATTGGTTGAGGCAACAGCCTGGGTGTCTAAGGGTTGGACTACGGACGTTGTTGATACGACCGCAGTTGCGAGGAGAGAAGTCGGCATTCCATAAATTGGATTGCCAAAGGGGTCTCGCGTTTGGCTATTCGCGAGATAGTGTTGCAGGGCTTTGGTATTGAGGTCCAAGAATCATGCGAAGTCTTGGTCCCCTTCTGGGATAATAGGCGTTTGGGTCAGAGATGGTCTGGTAGGAGTTCTTTCAGTTTCTGAGTTGAACTCCATTGTAGGGTTGGTTTTAGGCGGGGTAGATGGAAGAGGATGATGCCTCGCGTGATCGAATAGAGCCTTGGCTTGGCTACGAGTCAGAACCATTCAAGGTAAGGAAGAACGTCCTCACAAGCTCAAATAAGCAGATAAGAACGAAAAAGATGAAGACACAAGTAGATCCTAAAACCCTAGAAGTAAATTATTAGGATTATAGTGGCTTATGCCTTAGAATGTGTGTGTAGAGGAAGATTGGCTTTGTGAGTCGGGTCCTAGAAGAAGCAGTCTATGGATGGTTTCGGGTTTTGTTATGGTGCTCAAGAAATCTGTGTTAGCTTCCGTACAGGCCTGGTGCTAAGGAGCAAGCTCCCCTCACTTCACGATTCCAGTGGTTAGCTGGTTTCGCTTAGCCAAAATATACTTCCACTAGAGTTTATCCTCCGCCAGAGAACGGAGTGGGCTTCCCCCTTGGTGATGAAATCCAAGTAGGGTCACCGGGACGGGTAAAGTATCCGCTGGGGGATGAAATCCCAGTCGGGCCTTGTTTCAGGTAAGTTTTATGTTTGTTTTGTGCAGGTGGTTTGGTCGTGTAACATCAAGTGATCTAGATTAATTCAATATGCGATTTAATTACTATGTGTGGTCTAAAAGATGCAGGCAAACAGAGATGAATGCAAAGTGTTTTAATGTCCAAGTCAAAATGTTTGTTCGTATGAAGACGAATGGAGAAAGAGTCGAATAATATGAGTTTTAACTAGTCTAGAAGTGCAAGAAAGAAAGAAATGTTCGTTTTAGTTTTGCTTATGATGTCGTTTAAGAAGAGACGAAAGGAGGCGAAAAGGAAGAAACCTAATGCACCTAAATGAACGAAAGAAATAAAGAACCCAAGGAGGACCTAGGGTCCCACCGGGCATGCCAGAATGTTTCTAATGCAAAATTGCTTTCTACATTCAAAAGAAGAATAAAGAAATGGAAGAAATGGTCAAGGCTAGAAGTACCTGATAAAGTCATGCGCACCGAAATCAGACGTTGAAAGATTCTCCTCTTTTGTTGTGGAGGAATGACACCTGCGAAGAAAAGGCTAAAACACGGAAAAACGTTAGTCAAAGATATGGTGGGCTGTCAGGCGAACGCCCGATCCCGGAAGTATGAAGACTCCCTAGAAGGATATCAACTCACTGATAAAAAAGCAGAATATTGGACGAAAGTAGATAATAATGAAAGATAAAATGACAAAAATAAATGACAGAAAATAAAAGATGCGTACCTGATATGCAGCACTGTTCTGCACAGTCGCCGGCATCGGTCTCTGTGGTGCCGGCGTCGGTTAGGGAAGGTGCCAACGTCGGTTAAGGTGCCGTCGTCGGTCGGGGTAGTGACCGGCGTCGGTAGGGGCAGGTTCTGGGAAAAGTCTGAACAGGTTCGGGACAGGGTCTGGGAGAGTCGAGACAGGGTCTGGGCAAGGTCTGAGAGAGGTGGGACAGAGTCTGAGAGAGTTGGGACAGGGTCTGGGAGAGTCGGGACAGGTCTGAACAGAGTTGGGACAGGGTCTGGGAGAGTCGAGACAGGTCTGAACAGAGTCGGGATAGGGTCTGGGAGAGTCGAGATAGGTCTGAACAGAGTCTGGGGGGTTTTAGTCTGGACAGAGGCAAGGATGACAGAACTGATAAATAATAACTAAGAAAGAAATGAAATAAATAGAATAATACTTACCTGCCAGAAGATGCGATGAAAGCCATAGTTGGAGTCAGATTGAATGCAGATTGGTTGATGTCGAGAGTGTTGATGCTGAGAGTGTTGATGTCGGAGTTCGCAGGTTGATGGAGGAATTCACAGGTTGGTTGATCAGCGTTTCGAATAGCGTTCGGGGCTCTGGTCTCGAATGGTTGGCGGAGGTTGATGAAGGCGGGGGACGGTTCCAGAGACGGTTCGTCAACCGTTTCGGGAAACTGAATGGTAACTGATAACGGATAACGGGAAGGTGACCGACATCGGCAGGATTGCCGACGTCGGCCGATAGGTGATCGACGTCGGCGACATCGGCCGGGTAAAGACCGTCGTCGGTAGATGTATAATGGGGATAGAGTCTAGCTTTAGCTCTGTGCTCATTTTTACATGCTGCCAGGGTCAAGGTTGGTGGAACAAGTGATCGACAAGGGTTCAATAGGCGAAGAAGAATAAGACGAGGAATGACCAGGGGAGTCGACACGTTTTCGGTGCCTACAACACCTTTCCATCTCTAGCATCTTCTGCTCTACCTCTACTCCTATTCATAGTTAATTCTAGATTACTCAATTTATTCCATCTTCTTTATTGTTGTATTTCCCTTTATAATTCAAAAAATTTCTTCTCACTTTGGATCTTCTCATCCTCCATATTTTGGGGTCAGGTTCAAGTTTCTCTACTCAACTCCACATCATTCACTTCTATCTTGCATGCAACCTCATGGTACCTAAAGTTACTACTCCATGTTGACATGATTAGGCACCATGTCCTTTTCCACATAACATTGCTTATTAAATTATATGATATAGATGTCAATTGTAGTCTAGGTCTAATAGTCTACAACATATGTCCAATAAGTATCTATACTTCATAGTCTATCTAACCTATCTTCTATCCAAACTATAAACTCTATCCTTCTTAGCTAGAAACAATAATACTCTAGTCTTGATAACCATGTAGCTTAACAATCCAAGTAATTTTTATTAGAATATTTCATAAATATCTCCATATATATGTTCTCAAATTATCTCCTTTATAATCACTTCAAATCTTATCTCGCTTCTTCCTTTGGAATATTTTATATTATCTCATCCAACCACCTTTCTAAATATCTTTATCTTGAAAACCATCTCAACATATTTAAAAAAATTCCATGCTCACCACACCATTATTAGCAAAGGTTCCTAGAAAACTCTATAACATGATAATTATAGGGATAAGTTGCATAATTCATAACAAAATTGGTTAGTTGTCATAAATTTAGATTGAATGATACCATTAATTACTAAGTCAAGATCATTATATGTAAGACATTCAAGGTTAATGTATACATAACTCTTGGTATAAATTATATGAATAAAAAACCAAGACATCCACAATACTCACTATGCACAAATCATAAGTAAAAAGACATAAGAAAACCATTTAGAACATTATACTAATCTATATCACACATCAAAACCATATTATATTAAAAATGATCACTATAAATAGATTATTACAAATCATTATCTCTTTGTATTCTAGCTTTTTGATATGCCGAAAGGAAAGACTCTTCATATTTATCAATCTATTGCTTATGTTTAAAAGGTTGAATATATACAAAGGATTATACAAATGATAAAATCATACAATTTACACATGTCCATCTAATATACCTTATAATTTTATAAATCCCTAGTCTTTACCCAACAATAACATTTTCCATAATCTTGATGGATCCCTCATAAGTGATCCCATAGGTGGTAAATTCACCTGCATATAGATATACACAATCATGATAAATATTATAAAATATTCTTAGAATAACCCTCTAAAAGGTGGCTAGGGAATTATAAAGTCCAAAGGGAACAACATTATATTTATACATTCGCTAGGGGTATGTAAAAGTGATTTTATCTTTATCTTCTGGTCCAATTTTGATCTACTTGTATTCAATAAATTTATTAAGAAAGGAAAACTACTTTTTGCTAGAAAGAGTGTCAAGAACTAGGTAAATAAATGATAGAGGGAAGTTATCTTTCCTAGTGGTAGTGTTAATTTATCTATAATATACACATACACCATTTTACACCTTTTTTAGGTACAATAATTAGTGAATAAACCCATTGGATATCGAAAATGGGGTAGATGCCCCTAAATTGAGGAGTTTTTGCACTTTAATTTTAAAATTTTATCTAACATTAGGATTCATCTATCTTTGAGGTTAGTGGATTGGTTTACACTCATCTTTGATATAAATATGGTGGTTGCATAATTATTGGTATATACCTCTCATATAATGATATTTAGATTCAAAGGCATTACTATGTATTCATAGCATGTAAATTAGTTCATCTTGTTGTTGAGGTGTTAGTTGATTATTTATGTTGAGTGGTCAGCTAGGTAGGGTTTCAACTACCTTGGAAAATGAGGCAATATAATTAATAGTTCATAGAATATTAGGTTTTCTACATTCATGTGGTAAGAGTTAGTGACAATTAAAGATATCATCACTAGGATCCTTAGACTCATTTGGAAATATTTGTTTAAGGATATAGTTGTAGACACATAAATAATATTTATTTCTAAAAAAATACAATCATTACCACTTTCTTCACATACTTATCTCATGGCTCTTTCCACATTCCTTTGACTACCTTCCTTTGTCATTCACACAGATGACCCATTCCCACAAGCAACCATTAATCTAAAAATATTCATACCCAATATTCTAATAAACATAGACTCACTTTGAGATTAATCCCAACTTTTAGTTTATTTATGATTGCCCTTTGGACATAATGACTCTATTTAGGCATGGTCAATCCCTGCTATTGTCTAGTTCTACCAGCCATGTCCTCCCACCAAATAATGGATAGTTATTTAAATTTAAAATCATGTAATGGGTCATCCCATAAGTTTAATGAGACCCATATGTGGTAATTTCATAAATATCACTATAAATCTACATTTCAAACCATTTTGCACATTAGAGGCTCACATATTGAAAAATAATAGAATTCTAATTGCACAATGAGATACAATTCCTTATTTTTCTTAATTATGAATACATACAACCCTAGTATCCCTGAGCTAAATTCTAAGTACTCTTCCAAGGACGTAAGTCATGGTTGAATCACTTAATCACACCAAAAATTCACAAACATATAACATTACACCAATATTTTACACACACCCCCATAGCATGCGATAACTATATGGAGTTTAATCCCTCTTCATAGTATTGGTATGTAGGTGAAGCTCAACATAGGGGGTGTTAAGGTATATCATAAATTCAACTACTAACCCATTTTTAATCTATGATTTCATTTATTCTATTGGTATATTGAGATATGGCTAAAAGTGAAGGAGAAGATATACAATGGTTTTCATGATGTATCAAAGGCTCCCACATAGGAAAATAGAATATGTAGGTGAAGGCAAACATGTCATAATAATTTTAGAGAGATATCATCTAAATGATGTCAGCACTTCCTAAAGACACTAGCGCATCACACCTTTTTCCAAATACATCTGATCTATTATCTAGAGACCCAATAAAACCCTACTTTAGATCCATAGATAGTCAACATAGACACACAACCTATTTTCCAATATTAGTCACAATCCCACATTCTATTTTTCTAGCTAAGTTGTATTTATTTATTACCTTCATCATTTATCATATTTCTTATTTTAATAAGTTTCAAATCAATTTATGTCATTTATTTCATATCTATTGCATTCTAATTTTATGTAGAAGTTTATCTCATATAGGTAATTAGTTCACTTATTTTCCAAAATTTGATAAAACAACAGTCAATGTATGGAAGAGAATAATCTAAAATTTTATCCTTAATATATAAATTTTGTACGAAGTTTGAAATAATTCTAACATCATTTTTTACTTCTAATGATAAGATCTAATAAATGGTAATGATACTTTGGATGGGTCTTTGTTCATTTTATTCTATTTCCAACCAAAGGGGTTATTTTGTATTGAATGAAGGATAGGTAGGAGGGTATAATGCTAATATATTGATGATATTCCCATGAATATGACCATGTTTCTAGATTGATAACTAATATATGTGTTTGTTTTTTCCAACCAAGGTCTTCCTAGGATGAGAGGATAAGCCCAAACTAGCCTTTAGCTACAGGAACATAAATTAAGATGGGTATTCCCATGAATCAACATATATAAAAAGGTATTAAATTATCCCATAAATTATCATAATGGATCTATCAAACATTTCAAGGATAGTTTTAGTTTGGAAAATTTTATAACTTAAGTTGTTTCATGGTCTCCTTAGTCATGACATTAATATCGACTCCTAAATCAATTACAGTATTTTGGATGAGAATAATTATGATATGCACATCTAAAATTAGGCTACTAGGATCACATTATTTATGTGAAAAAGTCTTCTCCAACATAAGATCAACCAATTGTCTAATAATGTGAATAATTTAAGGATATTTTTTTATTCTAATTGAGTTTCTACAAGTATAGCTCCCATACAACCTTGGTGTAGATGGGCATATCTTTAATGGCTTCAAATAAATGTATATATACACATACATATTTTAACTCCCCAAAAATCAAACTTTGGTCAGGGTTACTTCCTTGCATAAGTGAGATTTTCAAGAAAAAGAGGTTCAGTTGGTATCATGGACTATTTTATTTACTTTATTTAGGGTTGGATTCATTATTGGATAGTGGGGGTGGATGCATTTTATGATTAGGAACCTTCATGGGGGGTTATGTTATTATGGGGTCAAATTATGGATAACCTTATTATAATGAAGTTTAACATCATTCAACTCCATTTAAATATGTAGGATATGTTACTATATAATTATTATATATTGATTGAGCTAATTTATTGTTGGGATTCGGTATAGGATGGGTAGGTAGTTGTGGTGGACAAGGAGGTTGTTGGTTTAGTTGTTAAGAATTAAATATTCATGTTTTTTTATTGTGGTTATTTTGGGAATCTAATGTTGTGATTAGTCTAAGGTTGATTTCCTCTTCATTGTTGTTACCATGGGTTGGGAAATTATTGTCATTGCATATTTTGAGGTGTGGCTACTATGTTTGGCCTTGAAAATGCTGCTAGTTGGCATAATATTGAGAATTTTTCTATGCAAAAATTTGATTTTATGGTGTAATTTTTAGAATTAGGTTCCAAGGAGTTGGTCTATACCGATTATTAGGAGGAACATATGTAAATTGTGAATTTAAAATTGAATAGTATAATAATGTACTTGAGTTTGTGACCATAGTTTTTGTGTCACATATAAGACATAATCTCAATCTCCTAAAATTATATGAATTTAATTTTTTGTTGGGATATATTGCATTATAATTTATAAATTTTCACTAATAATTTTACATCTACACCTTTATTTAGTCCTATGATAATTAGAGCAATAGAGTGTTAAAGTTTCTTTTGCTTCTTTTTGCTTTCTCTAAATATGAAGTGTATTTAACTATATATCCATGTGATTGATAATATCCTACTTATTATCATGGAATGTGTTTCTAACTTCCACACACAAGAACCCATTGGTATATTTGGATGATGATGGTATTACTTTATTACAATAGGGATTTGTCATAAATAGTAAATAATTTTTACATAGCTAAGTGATTTTTTCAAATACGATTCTAGACACATCTCCTCTTCTAATAAGATCTAAAACCTACTAAAATTTGTTGTTTATTCCTCTCATAAATATGATTTTAGTAAACTCTTGGTCCAACTTGTTATGTTTATACCTTTGCATGTTAAACTAAAATATTAATAGGTAATCCTTCAAAAGTTCATCTTCCTTTTGAGACATTTTGAAAATGTTATCTCCCCTTGGTTATTTTCCTCTATAATACTATTAATATTTGAAAAATAATTTTTATACCATATCTCTACAAGTATTAACTACATATTTTAACAATTCCATTAACTAACATAGGGTTTCATATTTAAGAGTGGTTGGAAATAAATTTATTTCTTGGGCATCTTGATTGTCATCAAAACTATGGCATAAGATGCCAAACTCAAAAATAATTGTGTTAGGAACCTCATGTGACATCCCTCTAAAGTTAGGCAAGATATAAGGAGGGATATTTTTCATATGATTATCACCTGATGGGGTGTTAATTGTATATTAAAAATTTGAAGGTTCATTCACATATTTCTCTCCTTGAGTATCTCACATGATGTCATGAACTACTTGTTTACCTGAGACCTTTGCAATCCACTTCCCAAATTCTTTATCAATTATTTTGGCCTATGGTGAGTAATGAATTATAGTTTTGATCTATCTAGGGAAAATTATAAATTATGGCTAGGGGTGATGGAGTGAATACTATTGGAATTTACTTTGTAAATTCAATGAATATGTCATATTTCCCTATTGGTTCAACTATTACTACTAGCTCAAGTGGTATTACTAGTTTGAGTTTGATTTTTGGGGCTAACAATACTTAATATTTTTTTTTTAGAATTTAGGTGAGGTTTTTAAGGGAATAAGTCTAAACTCTTAGGTATAAGGTCACAAAATTGATACTCTTTAGAATGGTAACAAAATATATTTCTTAAGAGTGTGAGGATCCTCTAGTTCCCAATCTTCAAATTTATCTACTAATGCTACCAAAAAAAATCTAAACTATATCTTTTTCTTATAAAGATTTAGGTGAATCGTATGGATTAGTTGTGGGTATACTTATGTTACTTGTAGTGGCTATAGGTGGTACCCCAAATTCTATTTCTATATAAAATTTTAATCTCCTAGGCAAGAATCTACCCTAGTGATCTCTCGAATGTTGCATGCAACCAACCACTCTTATTTTTTTAGTTGTTCTTCCCTATAATGAAAAATATTAGTAAATATGAAGATTTATAATTTATAATTTCTCCTTGTATAAAAAAGAATTATAATCTAGAAAGCAATAAAACTATTTTCAATTTTTCAAGTTTGGTAATTTAATAGTGTTCCTTAGTAATGATGCCAAAAATCTATATGGATTAGCTATGGGTATACTTATGTTGCTTGTAGTGGTTGTAGGTGGTACCCAAAATTCTATTTTTATAGAAAATTTTAATCTCCTAGGAAAGAATCTATCGAAGTGATCTCTCGCATGCTGCGTGCAACCAACCACTCTTATTTTTTTAGTTGTTCTTCCCTATCCTACAAAAGGTTAGTAAATATGAATATTTCCAATTTTTAATTTCTAATTGTACAAAAAATAATTATAATCTACAAATTAGTAAAACTATTTTTAGTTTTTCAAGTTTGGTAATTTAACAATGTTCCTTAGTAATGATGCCAAAAATCTTGGGGCATACAATCCAACCATTAGATAATTTCTTGAGGAAATTTCTTCAACCTAGGTTAAAAATCCAAATAGGTGGAATTTTAAATTTTAAATTATATTATCCTTCACTTAATTTTCAACTGAGTGATGCATACTTTTGAAAAGAATCCAAATTGCATATGCACCACAAAACCACTTTAAACACACTCAGTGGATTAAAACACTTGCTTGAAAGTAAAAAATCTTACATGAAATTTAAGAATTCCTATGGAAAGTAAACACACATTTTTGAAAGGGAAATTACATGAGAGTAAATGATATAAATAAAATGTTAATTTAAGTTAGAATCTTCCCACACAATGGAATTGAAATTATTCACATAAAATTGAAATACACACATGAAAATTGAAAGATAAACACATAGAATTAAAAGATACACACATGAAATTATATTGATATAAATTAAATAAACTATGGAAAGGAAAGTACACACACATAAAAAAATTTAATGCATACATAAATTAAATAAACTAACCAATGGATGGGAAAGCAGACCATCAAATCATCGTAAGTGGGAATTGCCTCAGTTGGATTGGATCTTGAACTCATTCATGTTTACTACAAACTTAAATAAGATAAATAAATATTATTGATACCCTATTTGTATAAATTAAATTATTACTACATGTTCATTACAATTTAGATTATAAAGTTTATAATGCTTTTCTCTAATTATCTATTCTTCAAATGCTAGATCTATCTACACAACCTACAACTCTCATTTATATTGAAGAGGCAGGAGTACTATTAAATTATCCCTAAATCATGAAATTTACAACTATGAGATCATACTAAGATAAATAAACACACAAAAAAATAGATCTAAAGGTGGTTAAGAAGAGAACTGCCATATACAATGTGAAGACAAATAATAGTAGTCTAGTGGAAGCATCATGAAGTTACACATTTTTTACAAATTGGATGATGATTATTCATTATTATTAAATTATACTGAGGTGGTTAGAAATGATAGATGAGCTTAACAATTCACAACTGAATATATAGTCACCTATAGTTTTTTCTATGAGTTGACATAATCAATTATTATGGGTGGTTGGTTCTAGTCAATAGGTGGTTACGTGTGATATAACCATAGTGGATACAAGTGAAAAACATATAAAAATACAAATCTACAATTTATTCACCATTAAAAAAACTTATAAATATTAAAACATACTATAAATTTTATAAATAACATAGTAAACCAAGGTCAAATTTGCATATATACTATTTACATTATATGTGCATGTATCAACATATTACGAGTTCAAGGAATAATAACATTTAAAAAATAATTAAATTCTAAGGAAGAATAAATGATAAGATGAGGAACATTTCTAGGCCTCATTAGAAACCACTCATTTGGGGACATCAGTGAACTGGTTGAATAGAATTATCTTTTTCTCTCAAATTGTTTTCTAGATGTTTTTTTTAAAGATATCTTAGATTTCATATTTTGAGTATTGTGTAATATTAAATTTCTTGAAATAACACAATAATTAGTATTATAGGTCTCGTGGTTTGACACCAAGCTTTAAATACTCTAACTTGGTTTGATGGGACATGCACAAACAAGATAAACTACTTTGATACCACTAATCAAGGGCCCATGATGAAACTTAATGAATAATGCTCTAATTAAATATATATATGTGTGTGTGTGTGTGTGTGTGTGTGTGTGTGTGTGTGTGTGTGTGTGTGTGTGTGTGTGTGTGTGTGTGTGTGTGTGTGTGTGTGTGTTATATACTTTTGTGGAATCTATATGAGATGTAATTATAAGATTTTTATAGAGATGATAAAACTAAATTAGTGAATTTTTAATTTATATGTGGGTTTTGTACATGTCATAATCTTGAGTAAGATGTATGGTTTTATATCTTCTACTCTGATTGCTCACTAATGCTAAAAATGTGTATAAATATATTACAAGAATAAGAAGGAATTAAAACCATTATGAAAATTTAATTCTTTCCATGTGTAATGCTTCATCATTAAAAATTTAAATTGATTATATGACGTGTGTGGTATGCTGACATATGATTTGACATAATGCAAATCCTAGGAGTGCCACCTTGCATGACATAAAAAATCTATTATTTGATGTTTGAAGTGTAATGCATAGAGAAATTATATTTTTTGTGGTGTGAATTATCTTTATGGTTTGGCATGGAGATATGTCCAACCCTATTAAATCCAATGGTAGGTACTATTAAAGGTTTGACCCATGTATGGGTAATACCATATATGATATAGATATATTATACTACACCATTGCTGAAGTATGTGTGACATCTGTTAGATATGGGATGATTATCTTGGAGGTACCACCACCCTATAAAGGTTATGAAAATGTACCATAGACCATTAAAAAAGAGCCATTGTTACTTCAAGCTATGAGAATAAGCATGTTATTTTTGTCTAAACCATTATCTAGAGATCATCCTAGATTAAGATTTGTGGTATAATATGGGGAGTATTAGGCTAACACCTTCAACTAATGTGTTTTTAATGGTGGAAAACTCAAAGGTAAGATAAATGGGAGTCTTTAAGAATGCATATTTGACCGTAATGGGAATACAATTTATAATTAAATTTGAGGTGAGAGTTGGATGAGGAAGACATAAACATAAATTTACTAGGAATAATGTGTTATTATGAAAATAAGGCATATTTTCTCTTCAATTATCACTACATGAGCTTCAATAATAGGACTAAATGAGTGGTGATCACATTGGATGAAAATCATGAGACATCATGCATGAAAAGTGTGGATGATGAAGATGGGTGTGAGGAGAGTATGAAATGAATATAAGAACACGCGTGAATGTGAGGGCAAGGAGTTTGATTTATGTTAGAACATGAAAGTTTAGTTGTGGACCCAAAATAGTAGGTTGGGAGTTATCAATAAATTGGCAAGAAAATGGGTTCTCAAGGTTAGTATGGAACCTAAGAGGGTATACAACTTTAGAAATGAAATATTAGGAATTTTGCCCTTATATGATGTACAAAATTGTTATATGCATATGCATTGGATATGGAATCATGTCTTCCCAAGGAGGTATATTGGGTTACAATGTTTGTACACATGTTGTGTAATAATCATACATAATGGTGGAATACACATAGACCTTACTTACCAAGATATATATTCTGCAAAGAATATTTCTATGTACTATTCAGGCATATGAAATATAAAATATTATTTCCAATGTTCTCATGGGGAAATTAATCCTATATAACACTTGAATCAATTTGAAAAGCAGTGGTTTTTTAAAAAACCATTATTCTTATTTTTTTTGGGTACATATGTTCTTAGCCATATTAAATTCATGATTATGCACTTAGTCCATAATTAATGACACAATGAAAAATATTGAAGACTATGAGGAGATAAAACATAAATACATAGACACCTTCATGTTTAGGTCTAAGAATGAAAAATTTAATGCATCATAAAAATTCATGCATGTTGTGGTGTTCAAAAATGATTTAGAAATGGAGGATAGGTTAAGGAAGATGAATAATGAAGAAAAATATGTAAGTGAAAGATTATTTGAATATGGTGAGTGATAAAATATAATTGTAGATTACGTGTAAGATTTATAATATACACAAGTAAAGAATATACACCATGACAAATTTCTCTTCAATATTAAAGGAGAAAAAAATCAAATGACTAAGCTAATTATTTGAGTGTGGAGACTACAATTAGGAAAATATTAGATGAGGGTAAAAATAATGAGTATACGTATTATTATCATTATTTATGTATAAAATAATTGAATGTAATGACAAAATATGGTCCTTAGATTTATATAATTGGAAATTATTAAATAAATGTAGAGTTTACGCACATTGTATAACTCATCCAGGAGTTCAAGGATTTGTTCCAATGTAATTACCATGAGATGAAATTATTACATGAATAATTATGGAAAATCACCATAAATTTGCATGAAGGAATGAAACTAGTGAAAAAATACTATATATGATGAACCTAAACCTTTAAGAAAACATTAAGGAGGAGATAAAAAATTGCTTGAAGGTGGTTAGATCTATCATGTAGAAGAATCTAGTTAGGTGATCCCTATCGTAATAAGAATTAAAAAGGATAGATGTATCAGGGTTTATGTATTTAATAATGGATATTTACCAAATGAATTCTCAATACAATTCACAAAGGAAGGATTGGAAGGAGTGAATGACTAAAATTTACTCTTTAACAAATAGATTTTTGGTTTATCACCGAGTAGAAATTACAGATGAAGATAAATTTAAGACCAATGTTTCTATGAAAATGGACTTTTTTACATAGAATTTTATTTCATTTGGATTGAAAAATGTATGTATTATATTCTTATGCATTATTGTTCAAGTATTTAAGGATTTCATACACAAGTTATTACAATTATGTCTAGATGAATGGACTGTGTATAGATTAATTAAGGATTAATATGATAATTTTCACTTGATGTTTGAGAGGTGTACACAATTTAAAATATTTTTGAATATAAAAATGCACACTC
Organism: Torreya grandis; assembly: GCA_037957365.1. NCBI lineage: Eukaryota > Viridiplantae > Streptophyta > Pinopsida > Cupressales > Taxaceae > Torreya > Torreya grandis. The sequence goes on along the minus strand of JARHVA010000989.1, from coordinate 4,041,096 downwards.
ATAGGCTAGTTGACCCTAAAAAGGTAGCATTGATACTGTAACTAGAAGCAATGTGTATGTCGAAGGAGCCATAAGAATTCTTGGAATATTATAAATACTATAGGAAGTTTTTTTTTGTTACTATGAACATTTTTTATGTTATATAGAGGAGTTTTAAAAAAATGATAGTACATTCAAATAGATAAAAATGCAGCAAAATTAATTCAAATTAAGGGTGAATTGGGCAATGACCAATTATACAGTTTCCAAACTATAAATATTTTATTCATGTGCATATTGATGCATTTGTAACTATAGTTGGATTTATATTAGTGTATCCTAAGGAAGGGAGGATTGATAATCCTATCTCATTTACAAGTACAAATTTATCCAAGGATGAGAAAAAATATACCACAATAAAGAGGGAAGTGCTAAAAATGGTTTATGCCTAGTAAAATTTTAGGTAATATATTCTTGAACCTCTATTTAAATGTTTTTGTAAATGATGAGAAACTAAATTATCTAGTGAATAAATTGTTGTTTCATAGCCATAACTTTCAATGGATAGTTCTATTATATGATTTTTATGTTTTTATTTGTGGTGAAAACTAAAAGGTTGAATATGGGACCAAACCATTTATGGCACATCAAGATAGGCGAGGTTGCATAAAAAATTAAGGATAATATGTCAGATATGTAGTTATACTAAGTGCAAATGCTCCCTAAATAAAAGGTGGACATAGTTTCATTCTTAACTTCAATATTGGCCCCAAATGACTAGATTGAAAAATAAAGGAAGAAGTTGGTACTAATTACTATGTCATATTAGTGGATAGAGGGAATTATAAACTTTGGGGAGAGATGATGTACTACATAGGTGTTTGTTGGAATATGAACATGTAGACATGTTATGTGAGTTTCATAAAGACATTGATAGATGACATTGTGAAATAAATGTAATCATGTGTAAGTTCTCATTGTTTGGGTTTTACTGAGCAACGATATTCAAATATATAAAGGAATACATGTAGATATGTGATATATGCCAAAGGGATGGAAATCATAATAGACATGATGAGATTCCTTTGATCTAAATTTTCATGCAAGAACCATTTTAAAAATGGGATATAGATATTTTGGGTCTAATAAAACCTGTTATGAAATGTAGTTATACATATTATATCATAATGGATACTAACTAGTTTATAATATTAGTTGTGGTACACCTAAAAAGAATTGCATAGTAATGACTACAACTAGGTTCTTGTGGGAGAATATCATCACAAGATATGGATGTCCTCTAAGTTTAATATGTGATATAGGGACTCATTTCTTATGGATATAATGTGCATGTTGTTATAAAAACTAATGGTTGCACATCACTATATAAAACTATATCATTCATAGGAAAATGGTATGGTGGAGGATTTTAATGATATTATAGAGACTATGCTCATAAAGATTTGTGATGTTGGGTTTAAATATTGGGATGATTAGGTTTTAGTTATTTTTTGGTATTTTATTACAACATATGCATAGTTATAGAAGTACACACCATTTTATTTGTCCCATGAGAGATATGCCACATTACTAGTGGATTTCTTCTTTCCTTCATTTAGGATTGCATGTGCAAGAGAGTTAAAATAATGTGCATCATTGGAAAAGAGATTAATATTATTAATTAATCTAGTTGATAATATATTATTATCAAGATCAATCCAGGGGTATATAAGACCTACTAGAAGGTTTGACATGAATAACACATAAAAATTAAAACATTATGTGTCTGTGCCAAGGTAATTTTATATTATTACAATTTTTAAAGCACCCATGTAATCTCCATATCACGTGGATGGGACCATATATAATTTAACACATTCCATAAACCAATGTGTGTAAGATACATATGCTAGATGATGAATTCCTATAGGTCCACTTCAATGATATTAGACTCAAGACATACTTGAAATGATGACCCATGATGTATATTTTATAAGGACATTGGCTTTTTTAAAATGTAGCTTAAAAATATTTATACTTTCTATATTTTTATTTTTTTAACAAGTTTATCTTATTTGTGTAATATGTGTAGATAATCTTGTAAATCTAGTCAGGTGAGTTAAGTGAGGGTTCTTTTGAGATATTTATTTTTGAGATATAAGTATCTATAGGAGTGTAATCATGTGCAATGGAACTATGTGTATAGGTGGTATTTTTATCCATACAAAATTAAAAAGAAATGAATGGTAAGGGTAATCAATAACATGAAGAATACACAAGAAGAATTAAATCATATGTGTTTTTTGAGAAGGGGAAAGTTATATTTATTGATGGAAATGTTTTGAATATTTATGTAATAAGACATAAGGAACATTTCACATGAAGTTTTTTGTGCAGAAAGGTGAATGCATAGATTGTGATGGGAAAATTAGGTTTCACACACATCAGTGTGTTGAGATAGAAGACACATGGGAGGTACACGCATAATAGAATGAGATGATTTCAAGGATAAATATAGAGGTGGCAAAAATTATCATATTTTTAAAATTTTTACCACTGGATGACATCAAAACAAATGTTTCATGTGTAGGCTATAGGGTTAATACACATAAGGCTATAAAAGTAATGGGATAGACTCTAAAAATCATTTTATAATTGTGATATTCAAATAGATTTAGTGTTTTTTGTGTGAAGATGAAAAACTAAGGAATTCAAAAAATAAAAGTTATAGGTTGAGATTGTGGCATCATGAGAAAAATATAACACCATTAAAGGAGAAAAAGATTTATGTAAAATATTAGAATGACAAAGCTAGTAAAAAAGGGGATTAGTAAAAGGAAATACTTTTATTTAGATCAAGCCAATGAAGACTTGTAGTATTTTAATATTTAATATAAATAATATTATGACAATGGTAGCCACTCATTTAGATAAGAATAAATAATTGTCAATGTTGGTTATTTAACTAAAGGGTAAAAAATAAGGAGATATAAAAATAAAAGACCCCGACTAGGGTTACCAATAAATTTCCCATGAAGAAAGAGGGAAAAAATATCAAGGAGTTTGAAGCTACACCTATGAAGGTTATATATAGTGTGAAAATATGAGAGGATTTATATACCAAATATGATGAATGTGTCACTCAAGACTTCAATCACATAAAATTAAAATTGGAAAAGTAGATTACTAGAAAACTTAATTCATAAAAAAATACTTAACATTAGGGTTATTGCAAGAATCCACTTGAGATATAATGAGAATATAAATTTATGGGGATTTCCATATATAGGAAAGCTAAAATATTTTAAGAGGTGCTTATTTTACATGATGCACCAAGGAAGGGCATAATTCATAGTGTGAAGTGTCAAAATTTCACCAATGTGAATTAGATGAATTATGTGGATGAAGAATGAGGTTTATGATATGTGGATGCAATTGTTTGATAATGATACAATATATGTGGTTGTAGTAGAGATATAGTTTTATTGAGGATGATATAAAATGGATTCAGATGAAATATCAACATTGCCTACACATGTAGTTGCACATCTAATTAATACACACATTACCAATGTGACATGATGGAGAGTTATAGATAAGCCCATAGTATATGTGAT
>JARHVA010000989.1:3102500-3407500 GCA_037957365.1 Torreya grandis | reverse complement strand
TCACAGAGGTTTACAGATTTGAGTGGTAACTTCATACAGAAGTTGTCACAGAGCTTTCTAGGTATTTATTTTATTAGGGTTTTGATTCAATAAGTTATACAGATATAAATCTTTTGTATTAGAATCATATATCTTGAGATCAGGTTATTCAGCTATCAGGGTGTGTTATATTATATTGGCAGCCGTATGAAGTCCGTACAGATCCGTACATATCCACCCAGATACTGACATTAACAGGCAGAGATCTCGAGTGACTGACATTAGTCGACTGAAGACTAACGTCGGTAGAGAAGGACCCATAGTGATCGACGTCGAAAGTAAATTGATCGATGACGACGACTGTGTTTTTGACACAGCGACCCGAAAGCCGCACAGACCCAGGGTTATTTCCAGTTTGCTAGAGGAATCAGGTTTTCAAGACTATATTTTCATATTCTGTATATGCATGACAAAGGAAAATTATTGTAATCATCTGGATGAATAATAAGATATTTGATTGACAGTTAAGAGATTTATTGTGGTTTATTGTTTATCTTCTAAATTTATTCTGCAAGATTGTATCTTTGTTCAGAGCTTTTGTGTTTCTATATTCCCTGTTTGAAGGGGATATTACAGTGGTATCAGAGCTTTTGTCTTTTTATATTCCCAATTGGTTAGGGATATTACAGTGGTATCAGAGCTTTTTTCTTGTCTAGATATCCCTATTGAAGGGGATATTACAGTGGTATCAGAGCTAAATCTTGCCATCCTAAGGGGTTGACAATCTTATGCAGCCACAAGAGTTGGGACCACGTAGGTATTTCACGTGCAGTACAGCTTTGCTTAAAGGCACTCAAGTTTTAGAATAGCAGTCGGAAGACATGGGTGACGATATTGATAGGTCCCATATTCCTCACTATCCTAGAGATCAAGATGATGCAGAGGTTTTACTTACTCTTAGAGAACTACGAGAAGGGCAAAGGCAGAATAACGAAGTATTATAGTAGTTGGCAGCAGCACTGCTAAGATTGGGTACTCTGAGGAGACATTCCCCACATTGTGATGATGTCAGGAGTGATGCAGGATCACAGAGAGCCCTTAGGACTGCTTCTCGTATAGCTAATAGGCCTACTAGGCCTACTTTTGTGAGACAAGAGGTCGAGGAGGTGATAACAGGTGAGGAGCATGAGGAGTCATTTACAGACACACTTATGGCAGTGACTAATGAGTGGGAGTTATTACCACCTGTGGTCAAGGAGATGATTAGTTTTGACCGATTCATCACACAAAGGAAAGAACATTATCGAGGTCGATAGAATGGGAGACCAAGACCCTAGAACAATGATTTGAAGCATGCTACGAGCAGGCTCACACTAGCGATGTTTGACGGTAGTGGTAAGGTGACAACACAGGCCTGGGTTAGTAAGCTTGATACATTTCTCACATTGTGATCAATGGCTGAAGAAGATGCTATCAGATATGCGACACTACATCTTGAGGGAGTATCTCACGATTGGTGGCACCACGGGATGGTGACACTCCATCATGATCAGATCACATCTTATCAGGAGTTTGTGGATAGGCTGGTAGAGCATTTTGATAGGAGGGATCCAGAGTCCTATTTCTGAGAGTTGGCATAGTTGCGCCAGAGTGGCAATCTAGAGTCTTACATTGGTGACTTTCAGAAGTTATTAGTTATGGTTCCTAACATTTTAGAGAGGCAACTTGTAGTACTCTTCATAGAAGGATTGACAGAACCATTGAGAGGTTGGATCAAAGGCTTTGATCCTCCTTCATTATAGGTAGCTATGAAGAAGGCATGTAGCATGGAGATGGCAGCCCCATCAAGTAGATTTAACTCCAGAGGTACCTCATCCAGGGACCATAAGTGCTCTGACAGAGATAGAGAGGGATTAGATTTCAACAAAGATAAATCAAGTGTTAAGAATGATTCAAAGGCCAACCCAGCAGCTCCACCTTTGGATCGTGAGGCACTTAACGATCTATGCAGGAAGAAGCTTTGCTTCTACTACAAAGGTCCATATGATATCCATCACGATTTCCCTTTGAGGCCTAAGGGCAAGGTGAATCGTGTGATGTGGGCATATTATGAGGATTCAGATTCAGAGGATTCTGAAAAGAAAAATAGTTTAAGGGGGTAGAGGCAGAGGCTTTAGAGCCTAAGGCAAAGGCAGAGTTAGAGCTTCATATATAGGAGGCACGCCTATCTAGCATTCAGTTGGATGAATCATTTAGACTCCATGGAGTTTTGGTAGGATAGAAGGTCATCACCCTTCTTGATACAAGAGCCACACATAATTTTATAGATGCTAGATTTGTGGAAAATCATGGACTCACTACTAAATATTTTTAGGGCATAAGAGTTAAGGTAGCCGATGGTCACACTCTTAGGTGTGAGCGTATGATTAGAGACCTCCCATTGTGCTTGAACAACTATGAGTTCAAGGCTGATTATTATGTGGTGAACATGGGGGATATAGACTTAGTCTTGGGTATGAAGTGGCTTCATTCATTTGAGGAAGTTACTCTTTGTCTCAAGGACATGGAGGTTCACTTTGATGTTGATGGGAAGACACATATTCTTCAAGAAATATGGGGTAGCAACTTAAAACATATGATTTTTCATCAGATAGAGATGCCTATACAATATGACATGATAGAGTGCTCTGCTGAATGCACATTAGCGCCAATACGGGAGAGATATGAGGACAAGCTTTGTCTTGAGGTGAGTTCAGTTCTAGAGTTATCACATGTGGTAGGGACTCAGATTTTTGTTACAGTCGGGTCACAGGTAGATGATGATATGACTATTTCTAGCGTTCACGATCCAGATCTAGATATTATTCAGGTAAGGAGTTTACTTGAGTTGCCTGCTAATTTTCATTTATGGATTGGATGTTGGGGTGCCTATCTTAGTACTAGGGATGATGTGATGCCATTAGATGAGAGTTGGGATGGACATGGCATGGAGTTTGCATTGATTGACAGCAGGGTAGATCATGACTACATTTGGGATCCAGGTGGATTGATGGGTGTCTCATTCAGCGATTGCTTGAGGGCAAGCAATTTCAGGAGGGGCGGATTGTCATGTCCCCTTTTTAGTTGACATGTTCTGACTTCATGGTTAGCCTATTATGTGACCCTCATAGGCTGATAGGATGGTTAGAGGGTCTTGATGGAGATTGGCTTGGCTTCGTTTAGCAAAAATTTTCCAGTTGGTTTTCATTCGGGCTCTTTCAGACATGAATTAAGGGAGATATTAATATTTGATTGATTTAATCAAATATTAATTATTTGGTCTAATTTTAATTAATTATTAATTATTAATTATTTGGTCTAATTTTAAGACCCTAATTCTAATTTAAGAATTGATCTAATTTTAAGACCCTAATTCTAATTTAAGAAACCCTAAGTCTAATTTAAGGAAATCTAATTTTAGCAAGCACACCTTTGCAGGGTATAAGGATTTCTCATGGGAGAGAGTTGGATTTCATGCATTGATTATTGATTTTTTTGATATTGAAGAATTCTTCTATGAAGACTGAGCCAAGGGTTCCAGGATTCCATCTACATTGGAGAACGTCCACTCTTCAGTGTGTGTGATTCAGAGGCTGTGAAATATCAACTGATCTATTGCCAAATTGAGAGATAGCTTCATACAAAAGTTATCATAGAGGTTTACAGATTTGAGAGGTAACTTCATACAAAAGTTGTCACAGAGCTTTCTAGGTATTTATTGTATTAGGGTTTTGATTCAATAAGTTATACAAATATAGATATTCTATATTAGAATCATATATCTTGAGATCAGGTTGTTCAGCTATCAGGGTGTGTTATATTATATTGGCGGCCATACAAAGTTCATACAGATCCACACAGATATCAACATTGGCAGGAAGAGATCCCCAATGACTGACATTGACCGACTGAAGACCGACATCGGCAGAGAAGGACCCACAGTGACCAACATCCAGACAGACCCAAAGTTATTTCCAGTTTGCTAGAGGAGTCAGGTTTTCAAGACTGTATTTTCATATTCTATATATGCATGACAAAGGAAAATTATTGTAATCATTTGGACGAATAATAAGATCTTTGATTGGCATTTAAGAGATTTACTATGGTTTATTGTTTATCTTCTGAATTTATTCTGCAAGATTGTATCTTTGTTCAGAGCTTTTGTGTTTCTATATTCCCTATTTGAAGGGGATATTACAGTGGTATCAGAGCTTTTGTCTTTTTATATTCCTAATTGGTTGGTGATATTACAGTGGTATCAGAGCTTTTTGCTTGTCTAGATATCCCTATTGGAAGGGGATATTACAGTGGTATCAGAGCTAAATCCTGCCATCCTGAGGGGTTGACAATCTTATGCAGCCACAAGAGTTGGGACCACACAGGTATTTCACACGTAGTAGAGCTTTGCTTGAAGGCACTCAAGTTTTAGAATAGCAGCCGAAAGACATGGGTGACGATATTGATAGGTCCCGTATTCCTCACTATCCTAGAGATCAAGATGATGCAGAGGTTTTACTTACTCTTAGAGAACTACGAGAAGGGCAAAGGCATAATAACAAAGTATTACAGCAGTTGGTAACAGCACTGTCGAGATTGGGTACTCCGAGGAGACATTCCCCACATCGTGATGATGTCAGGAGTGATGCAAGATCACAGAGAGCCCTTAGGACTACTTCTCATATAGCTAATAGGCCTACTAGGCCTACTTTGGTGAGACAGGAGGCCGAGGAGGTGATAGCAGGTGAGGAGCATGAGCAGTCATTTACAGACACACTTATGGTAGTGACTAATGAGTGGGAATTATTACCACCTATGGTCAGGGAGATGATTACATTTGACTGATTCATCACACAAAGGAAAGAACATTACCGAGGTCGACAGAATGGGAGACCAAGACCCCAGAACAATGATTTGAAACATGCTACGAGCAGGCTCACACTAGCGATGTTTGACGGTAGTGGTAAGGTGACAGCCTAGGCCTGGGTTAATAAGCTTGATACATTTCTCACATTGCAATCGATGGTTGAAGAAGATGTTATCAGATATGCGACACTACATCTTAAGGGAGTAGCTCACGATTGGCGGCACCACGGGATGGTGACACTCCATCATGATCAGATCACATCTTATCAGGAGTTTGTGGATAGGCTGGTAGAGCATTTTAATAGGAGGGATCCAGAGTCCTATTTCTGAGAGTTGGTACAGTTGCACTAGATTGGCAGTCTAGAGTCTTACATTGGTGAATTCTAGAAGTTATCAGTTATGGTTCCTGACATTTCAGAGAGGTGACTTATAGTACTCTTCATGGAGGGATTGACAGAACCATTGAGAGGTTAGATCAAAGGCTTTGATCCTCCTTCATTACAAGTAGCTATGAAGAAGGTGCATAGCATGGAGATGGCAGCCCCATCCAGTAGATTTAACTGTAAACACCACAAATGTGTCTGCACCTTGGTTCTCCCCCCTTGTCCACCTCAAACCCCTATCCTAACCCTTGGCCTTAGTCCCCTCCATTCATTTGATTAAAATAACTTAAATATTTTAATTAAGTGGCCCCCTTTCCACCTCACCCTTGCCACCTTGGATCCTCCCTTGAATCCCTCCACCTTCCTCCTAGCATTTATTATGCCAAATCTCCTCATTATCTTCCCCCCACGCCCATTTAAGCATCCTCATGACCGTTCTTCCCACAATCCCTCGCCCGGCGGCGTGCAAGAATGCGCAAAGGCTATTTTTAGCCTCTGTCCCCATTCTGCCACCGCCGACGTCAGCGACCCTTCGGCCGACGTCGGCGAAACTGTCGGCGTCGGCAGCCTTCAAGACCCCTTTCTGCATCCGTTGCAGCCCCTGGACCCTGGAGCTCGCAAACTGAATTCTCTTGGCATTTCGGCATTCGTCTCTTCTCCATCTGGACCTCGTGCAACAGCAGCAATAGGTGCAAAGACTCTTGATCAGAGATTTCCTCTTGCAAAGTCTTCTATGGTCTCGACAACAGCTCTCCCACTCTTCATTCGGCAAGCTAAAAGGTAAGTAGAATCTGTTATTTCATTCTTTTGTTTAAGTTTTTAGTTATCTGGCATATCTGTTGTTTCCTACTCCCTCTGTTCTTCCCCCTGAGAGGCTGAAAAGCCTTCTCAGGCCCTGTCCTCTGTCCATCTTCCTCTCACACTGTCCCCCTTTCTATACAATCCCAGACAACTTCCTCATCCCCCTGCCAACAAAGACCCTATACAGGGCACCTAATCAGAACCAGACCATTCCCCAGTCCATCCAAATTCATCCCCAAACTCTGTCTCGACCCTGTTCACAAACCGGACCCGTCCACAGTCCAGAAACCAAACCAGACCCGACCACAGGCCACTACCCCGACCGACGCCGGTCACTTCCCCAACCGACGTCGGCAGGATAATCGACGTCGGCAGACCAGATAACTGACGCCGACAACATTTCCGACCTCGACGACTGTCATCAGCCTGATAGCTCCTTTCAGGTAACCATTGGTCTTTTCTTTCCTTTTTAATTTGTTTATCACTTTTGTATTCTGGCATTCCGTATTTCCTTGGTATTTTATCTGTCTGTTATCAGTGGGTTGACCTCCCTTGAGGAAGTTTTCACACTTCCGGGAACAAGCTTTCGCTTGGCAACCCACTGCCTATCCATCTAACATTTTCTTGTCCAAGTTTCTTTTCTTTGCAGGTGTCATTCCTCCACAGCCAAAGAGGGGTGCTCACAAGCGTCTGGATTACGGTGCGCAGTCTATATCCATGTACTTCTAGCCTTGTCCATTTTCTTAGTTTCTTTATTCATCTTTTGAATGTAGAAAGCGAATTAGCGATAGAAACATTTTGGCACGCCCGGTGGGACCCTAGGTTCCTCCTGGGTTCCTTTTCTTCTTCATTCATTTAGGAGCATTAGGTTCTTACCTTTTCTCCTCCTTCTTTTTTTCTCAATGACACTATAAGCAGGAATTAAAAAGAATCTTTCTTTTCTTTCTTGCACTTTCTAGACTAGTCTAAACATCATACTCTCAACCCTTTCTCAAACTTGTCTTCATAACGAATCTCACATTTCGACTTGGGCTTAAAACGTATTGCACTTTCATTTCTGCTTGTGCTTGCATTAGTCCACATCTAGTAACTTAAATCCGCATATTGAATAAATCGTAGACACTTGATGTTACACTACCAAACCACCTGCACTAAAACGAACATAAAACTTACTTGAGACAAGGCCCGACTGGGATTTCATCCCCCAGCGGATACCTTACCCGTCCCGATGACCCTACTTGGATTTCATCACCAAGGGGGAAGCCCACTCCGTTCTCTGGCGAAGGATAAACTCTAGGCGAGGTATATCTTGGCTAAGCGAGACCAGCTAACCACTGGAATCATGAAGTGAGGGGAGCTTGCTCCTTAGCACCAGGCCACGTACCAGACCCTAACACAGATTTTTGAGCACCTAAAACAAGACCCAAAACCAGCTCTAGACTGCTTCTTCTAGGACCTTCTTGACAGCCAATCTCCCCAAACAATCATCTAAGGCATAAGCCACAGTTTCTAAAGTTAATTCCTAGGATTTATCGCTTAGGCTTGTCTGTCTCTCTCTGTTTTTCTCTTCTCATCTGTTTGTTTGAGTGAGTGAGGACGCTTTCTTCTTTGTTTTTCCAAGAATCTTCAAATCTTTTGGTTCTCTGGAAAACACAGTCACCGGCATCGGTTCTGCCACTGACGTCGACTTTCCCCTATTATCGGCATCAGTTATCTGACCGACGTCGGCCATATTTCTTATCGACATCGGTTTTTCAACCGACGTCGGTCTCTGTCACTGTCCTTTTTTTTCAAAAACCAGCAGCCTAAAACCTGTCCCTTCTCTGTCAAAGACTCCATCCTGGTTTTCTGAAACTAAACAACACAGTTCCTGAAACCTAAACCTTCTTTGCCTTGCATGGTTTTGACTCGTAGCCAAGCCAAGGCTCTTGTCAACCACGCTAGCCGTCAACCACTTCTATATACCCCGTCTGTGACCAGGCCTACAATGGAGTTCAACTCGGAAACCGAAAGAACTCCTACCCGTCCAACCCCGCCGCAGACTCTTATTATCCAAGAAGGGGACCAAGACTTTGAATGATTCTACCTCAACGTCAAGGCCTTACAACACTATCTCGTGCATAGCCGAACGCGAGACTCCTTGGGCAATCCAATCTATGGAATGCCAACCTCTCTTATCGTGACTACGACTGTATTGACAGCATCCGTAGTTCAACCTTCAGACACTCGAGCCATCACTTCGACCGCTGACCAGACTTTGACCAATCCTCCAGGTGTGGCCTCTCCCTCTATCATTGGGCCCACTTCCACCGAGGTTTCGGCCTCCTGTCAACCTCAACCCGCTCAACCGCTATCCACTCCTTTTCAGAACCTTGTCGTCTCTATTTCACCTACCCTAGCCCCTATCAACACCAGGGTGGCTTCCTACCCCTTGGCCCCTGTTACCACAATCCAACCTCTCGTGGCAACATCAGGCTTAGCTATGCCTTCTACTCAACCACCTTTAGCCTCTTCATCTATCCCTACGACTAGTTACCCCTACATTGCACCTTTACAGGGACAACTGACTACGTCATATGCCTCCCCTAGCCTCTTCCAAGTGCCCTACAACTTAGGGGGCGCGCCACCCATCAATCCGTTGGTAGACATCATCAAAATGCTGATGGACAAGATGACCAGTCTAGAGACCTCTGTTTTTAGCTCGCGCAACGCTCTCTCATACGAGCAGATCTGTAATGAGCCCATTCATCCTTCTATCCCAATCAGACCATATCCTAGCCAGTGGGAGCTTCTGAAGTTTTCTCGCTTTCAAAGCAAGGAAGACCCACAGCAACACTTGCAGGCATTCAGACATGCCTGTTACCTCATTGGCCATGACGATGCGTTACTCTTATGCACGTTTCCTATGTCTCTCTCGGGTGCTGCGCTCGACTGGTACAGCTCCCTTCCCAGCCATTCTCTCTTCTCATTCACACAATTGGCCCAGCTCTTCTTCGATCACTTTCCATCAACATAACCAAGAAGGTCTCGATCACAGACCTCTATTCTATTCGGCAATTTGAAGACGAGTCCATAGCCGACTTTGTTGCTCGATGGAGAGGCCTCATCAATCAACTCTCCTTTTCCTTACCCCAGGCCGAGCTTATTGAACTCTTCTCCCAAGCCTGTGCCAGACATATTTCTTCCACCCTGAGGGTTCAAACCTTCCGCACTTTTGACGAGGCCTTCACGATGGCTCACAAACTTGAGTTACGTGCCATCGAGGAGAATAAAGTCAAGTTGTGGAGCAAGAATCCCAGCTCTAAGACCAATGACTCTTCTTCTACTAAGCCATCATCATCCAATTCTAAATCTAAGGCTTCAGCCAACACTGTGGTCGTTAGGCCTTCATCCTCCTCACCTTCGACCAATCAGCCTGAGCCATCCACATCTCAGAGCGCCACTCGCCAATTCCAGCAAAGATACGTACAACGATGGTATACTCCTCTCAGAGAATCATACGCGTCTGTGCTGGAAAAGCTTGTTAAGCAGGGGGTCCTCAATCTCCCTCAAGCCCGACCTCCTCCACAATTCGATCCCTCACGCGCCATCCCCGCGTGGTATAGGGAACAAGACTTCTACAGCTTCCACCGTGTTAAGGGCCATGACACAAAAAACTGCAAAACTTTTAAGAACATAATCCAAGATATGCTTGAAAAGGGGGATCTCATCTTAGACAATCCAAATGCACCTCCTAATCAGGCCATTGACATCTTCAAACAACCTTTTCCCAATCATCCACCAACTCAAAATAATGTCCAGACCTTAATTGATGACAATCATGAGCACAACATTCGAACAGTCAATACGGTCTCTCCCTTCATCCCCAATCAACCTCAAGAGGTTAGTCCATCAATCAGTCCGTCACATGTGGACGAACCTCTCTCCCCGGCTAGTTCTCCATCGACCTATCTCATCTTGGAGGACACCTCGGCTTTACCAGCACCACTGGTCTCGCCATCCTCCTTTCTGCTGCCTATGGAGGACCAGACCCTTCCTACTCCTCAACCGTAAGTGGAGGGTACCATCATCCCTGCCCTTTACCTGCTGGAGGAGCCTCGCTCCCCGGTTTCTTCTCCACCCGGGGAAGAAGCTGTCTCCCCTTCGTCTTCATCTAAATCTGTCTTGTCTTCACCATACCATGCGTCTAAGACCACTACACCCATCTCGTCTTCAACCTCGCAACCATCAACATCTTCTTCTCAGCCATTTTCCCAGTTAGTGGAGAAAATCAAACTTCTCCCTCCGAAGAAAGTGACGCCTCAGGTGTTGTGGGAGTGTCTTAAAGCCCTTCAACATACCCGCGCCCTCTCATCACATACTGCTAATCCTCCCAAGGCAAAATCTCGTCAGACTCTTGACAAAGACCAGACTCTCAAACCTCAACCAAACCCGTCCAAACCGAAACCTGCATCTCTCTCGTCTAAGCCCATCAAGTCACTTGGCGTTCATCTTGTCTCCACCCTCACTCACCCACAAGTGAAGGTGGACCTAGACCAGACCTTGACTAGTAGTAGTCTTCCAACCAAGTCAAAGAAGACTGCCAGACCACAGAAGTGAATGCCTCCTTCCCCGTCACCATTGCCATCCATTTTGGGCCCCCATCCTTCGACCTTGGCTAGCATCCTTCCCACTCCGGCCTCCAATCAAAACTCATTGCCTCCTTTGCTTCCTCTGCCTACCTCCAGCCATCCCTCTCCCAAAAAGGCGGTACCAATCACCAAGAAAGAGCCGTCTCCGTCTGTCACCGCACCATCAACCCATAAGGTGGTGCAGAAACCTCTTCCAACCTTGCCTAAGCAAAAGTCACCAACCTCGCGCATATCAACTAGCGCGGACCCTTTAGTGGGCTCATACTCGTTGATATTGCGTCGACTTCTGCAGACTTCTGACATAACCCTTCCCCCCATCAAGCCTTTCCAACCTCTCGGGTCCAAGCCCTCCTGGTTTGACGACACGAAAATTTGCTTATATCATCGTACGCCAGGACACGATACCGAGACTTGCTATGCCCTCAAGGTCGTCATCCGCCGCCATATGGAGAAGGACACTCTTCTCCTTGAGGACACTCTTGACCAGACCCCGACTCCTTATCATCCAACCTCTTCAAACACGTCGACATCTCACCAGCAAGACATGACCCCTTCTTCACCTCCTATTTTCAAAATCAATGCTATCCGTATAGCCACTAGGTCGCAAAAGGACAAGGCCAAAGAAAAAGCTACCATTCCTTGGACCTATCCCTTCGTCAAACCACCTCTTGTGCCCAAGCCTAAAATTTCTATCCTTGGCTCATCCCAACCTTCTTCGTCTTCCTCTTCTGGGCCAATTCACGACTCCATGCTGAAGCAGCTTCACCAGACGCCTGTAAAGATGTCTCTTTATGACCTTATCAAAACCTCGCCTCAGCACTGTCAAGCCCTCATCCAAGCCTTGTAGGCAGTGGAGGTCCAACCTAAGGACCCCCAACCGCTCGCTACCCTCGTCCATTCTTTATCTCCTATCGCCTCCATCACATTCAGCGATTTTGAGATTCCCACATCTAACACGAAAGATCAGGACGCCGCCCTCTTCATCACTGTCTATGTTGATCAGACACGCATTAAACGTGTTATGATCGATGGCGGTGCTAGCATTAACATTATCTCTACCCATGCCTTTGATTAGCTGGCTCTTCCCAAGAATTGCCTCTCCAAAATTGACGCGATCTTACGCTCTTTCAATGACACCACCGCCATGACCATTGGCACAGTCATCCTTCACATTCGCATTGGTCCACGCACAGTCCCAGAGCTCTTCTATATCATCGAAAGAGAGTTTCAATACAACATTCTACTGGGCTGACCTTAGATCTGTGCCATGGCCTGTATACCCTCCACCCTGCACTGTTGTGTGAAGTTTGAGCATAACGGGAAAATCCACACCATTCCCGCTGACCCTTCACCCTTCAAGACTTGCAACATAACCTACCGTCTCAACAATGTTCTCATTCCCATCAAGCCATCAACTCTGGCACCGCCTCCATCTGCGGAAGCTTCGACCAGTTTGCAATCGGCGGTCGCCCTCACCCCTCTTCAAGCACCGACCAAAAACCCCATGGAAGACATCTTCCAATGACTATCACTTGGGGAATATCGCTTGTTGACCCTAGACATGTTCCAAACTCTGCAAGAGTATAGGCGCCTTCACCTCAGTCCTGATTATGACCATCAGATCAGGACAGTCGTACCTTATGGTCCTCCTCACTTCTGAACCAACTTTGTCTACGGGGGGCTCAATCAAGCTCCTACCAATGACAATTCCCTCTCTTCACCCCAACCTTTCACATCTGATTTCTCATTTCTTGGCAACCTCGCCTTTGCACACACTTACCTTCACAGGTGTGCATGGAAGGGTTTTGGTTTCGGACGTTATGAGCAGGGCTCCCATCAGCCCATCGAGCTGCTCAATGATCACGATGCCAAGAAACGGTATGGCCTGGGATATCATGACCCCACTCAGGCTCCTTCTGACCTCTGTCCTGAGCCAACCATTGACCAATCTCCTCCAAACTCACCCATTTCTCCTTTGTCACCTACGGAGTCGGTGGTTTCCATCCCTCCTAGTTTTTTTTTTTCATAAACACTATTTGCCTGGAACCCCTGACCTATCAGCTCAATGGGGTGTCCAGGTCTCTCCCTCTCATTTTTCCTATCATGGTAGAGGATGAGTCGGCAACCATTCACACTGTCCACTGCGTTGACGATAACGCCATCCTTTCCTAAATGGGTGCCGATGACTCTTTCATCCAGCATTTCCTCCCTTCCGAGACCTAGGTTATGTTAAATGAATCCACCATTGACATCAACCTCCCTTCTTCTTCTGATGTTCCTCACGTCTTAAAGATTGGCCAATCTTTAGACGCTCAGGAGCAGCTTAACTATGCTCAGTTCCTTTCCAACCATAGCAAGGCCTTTGCCTGGACTTACAGCGACATGCCTGGCATCGACCCCACCATTGCTACCCATAACATTGTCACCAAACCAGAGGCTAAGCCTGTTAGGCAAAAGCTTCGAAAGATGCATCCTCGCGTTGTGCTCCTTGTCAAAGAGGAGCTTCAGCGCCTTCTTTCTGTCTCCTTCATCCAACCCATCGATTATCCACAGTGGGTCTCTAACATCGTCCCAGTTACTAAGGCAACTGGGGGGATTCAGATCTACACGGACTATCGCGACCTTAACCTAGCCTGTCCCAAAGATGACTTCCCTCTTCCTAACATTGACCAGCTTGTTGATCTCACGGCCGGCCATGAGATGCTATCTCTCATGGATGAGTTTTCAAGATACAATCAAACCCTGATCGCACCGAAAGATCAGCACAAGACTACCTTTATCACCCCATGGGGGACTTTTTGCTATCGAGTCATGCCTTTCAGCTTGAAAAATGTTGGTGCCACATATCAGCGTGCCATGACCTACATTTTCCATGATCTCCTCCACAAAATCATGGAGGACTATGTGGATGACCTTCTTGGCAAGTCCAAACTTCGTCGTGACCACTTGACCATTCTCACAATCATCTTCTCTCGCCTTCTTCAATACAATGTCTGCCTTAACCCCAAGAAGTGTGTCTTTGGGGTCCTCTCAGGCAAGCTTTTTAGCTTCATCGTTTCCTTCCGTGGTATCGAGATAGATCCCGCCAAGATTCGCGCTATCCTCGAAATGCCACCCCCGACCAATCTCAAGCAGCTTCGCAGTCTACAAGGGAAGCTCCAGTCCATTCGCCGTTTCATCTCGCAGCTTTCAGACCGCTGCCAACCTTTTCATCACCTCCTTAAGAAGGACGTCTCCTTTAAATGGGATGAGGACTGTCAAGAGGCTTTTGAAGCCCTCAAAAGCTATCTGGTCTCTCCACCAGTCCTCATTCCACCTAAAGACGACCAACCCTTCTACCTTTATATCTCTGCCACCAATCATTCGTTAGGTGCCATGATCACGCACCGAGACGAGCATCATCGGGAGCAAGCGGTTTACTACATCAGCCGAACACTAGTCGACTATGAAACTCGGTATACTCATATCGAGAAACTCTGTTTGGCATTAGTCTTTTCCACTACCAAGATCTGCCACTATCTCCTCAACCACAAAACCTTTGTCATCACTCACACCGACCCTCTCAAGTACATGCACTCCAAGCCATATCAGAATCAACGTATGGCTCGGTGGCTCATGCTGCTCGCTGAGTTTGACCTCGAATTCATCCAGCAGAAATCTATCAAGGGGAAAACTATCGCTGACCAACTGGCAAATGCCCCTCTTCCCGACAATTAACCTTCACACTGTGAGTTCCCTGACGAATCTATCGCTACCCTTTCCACCGATGACACCGTCTACCAAATGACCATGTTCTTTGACGGCTCCAAATGTCAGCTCGGTGGGGGTGCAGGAGTCATCCTCATCCCACTCGAAGGGGAGCCCATGCCTCTATCTTTCAAGCTTGACTTTGATTGTACCAATAATATGGCCGAATACGAGGCCTTAATTTTGGGACTTCAGACTGCCCTTTCCCTCCACATCAAGTCTATCAACATCTTCGGTGACTCGCAGCTCGTCGTTAATCAAGTTAACGGTTCATATCTCTATAAAAATGAAGTTTTGCAGAGGTATAAAAATCGTGCTGACCTTCTTTTGGCATCTTTCGACCATTACCTTTTGCAGACTGTTCCACGCTCTACGAACAAGTTTGCCGACACCATGGCTTCTCTTGCTTCGCATATCCCGTCTACATCATCGTCATCTCGCCTTTTTGTCACAGTGCATCGCGTACCTTTGCCTTCGTACATCTCTCCTCACATCGACCATATCAACACTATCAATTTTAGCCCACGAGATGACTGGTATAAGCAACTCGTGGACTACTTGTCTCTTTCTGTCACCCCTCCCAACCTCTCTAGCAATGCACGACGAGCTTTCATCAAGTGCACAGCTCGCTATACCATGCTAGGGGGTCTTCTTTATAAGCGAGGCTTCGACGGCCTCCTTCTTCACTGTCTCACCTCCACTGAAGCTCCTCAAGCCATAAAACAAGTCCACGATGGGATTTGTGGTGGACACTTAGTGGAAACTCGGTTGCCAAGCACATCCTTCGCCTGGGTTATTATTGGCCCACCCTTCATCAAGACTGTAGCGACTATGTTCGACGTTGCATCAAGTGTTAGTAGCACTCTAACCTGCTTCATCTTCCCAGCCACACCTTACAAGTCGCTCAGGATTTATGGCCTTTCTCTCAGTGGGGCTTAGATCTCATCGGTGAGATTAACCCTCACTCGTCTCTTCGTCATCAGTCCATCATCACTGCCACTGAGTATTTCACCAAGTGGGTGGAAGCCATTCCTCTTGTCTCCACAAAAGTCGACAAAATTGTCAACTTCATCAGCAGCCACATCATCTTTCATTTCGGTGTCCCTCACAAAATCATCACCGACAACGGCAAATCCTTCAAAAACAAGACTGTCCAAAAACTATGCGACTCATTTGGCATCAAACTCAGCTTTTCTTCGCCTTACTACCCACAAGAAAATGGGTAGGCTGAGGCTTCCAACAAAATTCTGACTAAAATTCTCATGAAGGTGGTCAACGATACAGGAAGGGATTGGCACATTCATATTCCCTTCACTTTGTGGGCCTACCGCACTAGCATCCAAACCTCTACGGGTGCTACTCCCTTCTCCCTCGTGTACGGAACAGAGGCTGTCTTACCTCTCGAAGTACAGATCCCGTCTCTCTGCATCTCCCTACATGACATTCTCTCCAACGATGACTTTTGTCAAGATTGCTTAGCTCAACTTGAGTTACTTGACGAGCGTCATCTTGCTGCCCTCAATCATCTCCATGTCTACCAAAGTCGCATAAAGCGAGCTTACGACAAAAATCTGTGAGAACGAGATTTCAACATCGGAGACCTCATCCTCAAAGAGAATCAGCACGTGACCAATATGGAGCAAATTAAATGAGGCAAATTTGCCCCCAATTGGCTTGGACCTTTTATCATCACGTACAAGTATGGGTCAGGGACTTATCATCTATCCTCCCTCAACGGACGGCTAGAACCTGAGCCTCTTAATGCGTTGCATCTTCGACCATTCTTTTGTTAGTCGAGTACTCGTCTACTTGACACGTAACTTGAGCTCATCCCTTGAGCAATCCTCATCCTCTTAATCCTCATTCCTTTCAACCCTATTCCCCTTTAACAAGTCCTCTACAACCCTTTTATGACGCATGGATGCTTTGTCCTAATAAAAGGGAGTCCTTGAACTTCTACAGCCTTGTCCGTGACTCTAATAAAAAAATCAAAATCAAGATGTCAAAACATATCCAAGGTCACAAAATCAAATTCAAAAAGACAGATTGATCCCTCGAAGGACAGCTGTACTATCATTGCTGTAGCTAATAGACTGATCCCTCGAAGGACAACTATTCAAACATTATAAAGAAAAAATATAGACCACTCCCTCAAAGGATGGCTATGACTAAATCTTGCTACAAACATCAACCTTTCTTAGAAGCTTCCCGCATTGATCAGCTTCGCAACATGACCATAAATTAAAAGACATCTCTATGTAGACTTCCCGCATCGATCAGTCTGGGCCAAAAAAAAAAAGGGTCATGGACTTGGCTTGTAGTTGTCTCAGGGTCTCCTATAAAAAGGGGCAAGGTTATTCTTGCTCTTAAACTGGGTTACCCTATCCACCTCCTATCACCTACTCAGGGGACTTCGAGCTCACTTTAATGTCAAAGTGATTCGATTACCGTTCTAACACCACACTGGTCAACGACATAATGCATGAATGGAGCTTTGGTTCTAATAACCCCTATCTATGCTTCCTTTCTGGTCCTTATCAATGAAAGAGCAATTTGCCTTTCATCTTTTCTCTACACTTTGGTCACATTTATTGTCGACTCATCTTTAACCAAGTCATTTTCATCATTTTCAGCTGACATCATCCTAGTCCACTTCACATAGTTTCTATGGACACCAATACACATGGAAACTACTGACCAGACCCAATTTATGTTAAGCATAAACCAATACTTGCTGAAGCATAAATAGACTTTCCTTCATTTTTAGCATACATCCATCACGACTATGGAAACTTGCTAGGGATGAAAGCCTCTCGACCAATGTGACATCTGTAGCATCATCTTACCCTCATCATTTTGACACTTGACCACATCTAATCATCGACCAATCTTCTCAATTCGTCTGAACTACATTGGTCTGAGGCCCTATGACCAGGGCTATGTAGGTAGCACTCAGATAACACATCCTCTGAGGTTAGCTCGACCACCCCCATTTGTTCGTCTCTTTGATGGACAAACCTTCTCTTCTATGACTTTGATCATGACCAACTCTGTTAACTTTGACCAAGACCAATCATTTTCTTTGACCATTCCTCCCTTTTAGGGAGAACTACATTGGCCTGAGGCTCTTCACACAAGGGCTATGTAGGCAGCACTTAGATCACATGACATTTTCTGAGGTTAGCTCGGCCACACCCTTTCATCCATCCATCCCCTTGACCAATGACCATTGGAGATCATGCGTGCCTCCTTCGACCTTCGACTATTTTCAAGCCAATGTTGCCTTGGTTGTTTTTGCGTGTGTGCTGCCTCACGGCTGGTTAGCAAAATTATCCACAGACTATTTTTGACCCTTCACAAGTACAGGATCGCAACCCAGTTGATCCCTACTGCTTGTGGCTTTTTCATGTCTCTGGGAGCACTTCCTGAGCCTGGGATACCTGGAACACGATGACCATTTGGAGCTTCAGCTTAGATTGAGTGACCTGATCAGCAGACGACTAAATGTTGGGGCTCGATTACTTCAATTTTGGCACTCCTTGACCCTCGACATGCGTCAATTTGACCCGACCCTCCCGTGAAGTGGTCTACGCGTAATCACGACTATTGCAGTGTTTTCACTCACTCTCTTCTATCCATTTCTCTGTCAAATCGACACTCGATCTTCGGTTCCCTTCTCTCGACTATCACTTTGAGGGGGGAACACCTTATTCTTTTCTTAGGGCAACCAACTCCTGTTTTTGTCTTGCAGTAAGTCAAGGACAACCAATAAGACAAAAAGGGGCAAATGTAGACACCACAAATGTGTCTGCACCTTGGTTCTCCCCCCTTGTCCACCTCAAACCCCTATCCTAACCCTTGGCCTTAGTCCCCTCCATTCATTTGATTAAAATAACTTAAATATTTTAATTAAGTGGCCCCCTTTCCACATCACCCTTGCCACCTTGGATCCTCCCTTGAATCCCTCCACCTTCTTCGTAGCATTTATTATGCCAAATCTCCTCATTATCTTCCCCCCACGCCCATTTAAGCATCCTCATGACCGTTCTTCCCACAATCCCTCACCTGGCGGCGTGCAAGAATGCGCAGAGGCTATTTTTAGCCTCTGTCCCCATTCTGCCACCGCCGACGTCAGTGACCCTTCAGCCGACGTCGGCGAAACTGCCGACGTCAGCAGCCTTCAAGACCCCTTTCTGCATCTGTTACAGCCCCTGGACCCTGGAGCTCGCAAACTGAATTCTCTTGGCATTTTGGCATTAGTCTCTTCTCCATCTGGACCTCGTGCAACAGTAGCAATAGGTGCAAAGACTCTTGATCAGAGATTTCCTCTTGCAAAGTCTTCTGTGGTCTTGACAACAGCTCTCCCACTCTTCATTCGGCAAGCTAAAAGGTAAGCAGAATCTGTTATTTCATTCTTTTGTTTAAGTTTTCAGTTATCTGGCATATCTGCTATTTCCTACTCCCTCTGTTCTTCCCCCTGAGAGGCTGAAAAGCCTTCTCAGGCCCTGTCCTCTGTCCATCTTCCTCTCACACTGTCCCCCTTTCTATACAGTCCCAGACAACTTCCTCATCCCCCTGTCAACAAAGACCCTATACAGGGCACCTAATCAGAACCAGACCATTCCCCAGTCCGTCCAAATTCGTCCCTAAACTCTGTCTCGACCTTGTTCACAAACCGGACCCATCCACAGTCCAGAAACCAAACCAGACCCGACCACAGGCCACTACCCCGACCGATGCCGGTCACTTCCCCAACCGACGTCGACAGGATAACCGATGTCGGCAGACCAGATAATCGACGCCGGCAACATTTCTGACCTCGACGACTGTCATCAGCCCGACAGCTCCTTTCAGGTAACCATTGGTCTTTTCTTTCCTTTCTAATTTGTTTATCACTTTTGTATTCTAGCATTCTGTATTTCCTTGGTCTTTTATCTATCTGTTATCAGTGGGTTGACCTCCCTTGAGGAAGTTTTCACACTTCCGAGAACAAGCTTTCGCTTGGCAACCCACTGCCTATCCATCTAACATTTTCTTGTCCAAGTTTCTTTTCTTTGCAGGTGTCATTCCTCCACAGCTAAAGAGGGGTGCTCACAAGCGTCTGGATTACGGTGCGCAGTCTATATCTAGGTACTTCTAGCCTTGTCCATTTCCTTAGTTTCTTTATTCATCTTTTGAATGTAGAAAGTGAATTAGCGATAGAAACATTAACTCTAGAAGTACTTCTTCATCTAGGGACCATAAGTGCTCTGACAGAGATAGAGAGGGATTAGATTTCAACAAAGATAAATCAGGTGTTAAGAATGATTCAAAGGCCAACCTAGCAGCTCCACCTTTGGATCGTGAGGCACTTAACGATCTATGTAGGAAGAAGCTTTGCTTCTACTGCAAAGGTCCATATGTGATGTGGGCATATTATGAGGATTTAGTTTTAGAGGATTCCAAATAGTAGAATAGTTCTGAGGGGGCAGAGGTAGAGGCTTCAGAGCCTAAGGCAGAGGCAGAGTTAGAGCTTCATATATAGGAGGCACGTCTATCCAGCATTCAGTCGGATGAATCATTTAGACTCCGTGGAGTTTTGGCAGGACAGAAGGTCATCACCCTTCTTGATACAAGAGCCACACATAATTTTATAGATGCTAGAGGTTTACAGATTTGAGAGGTAACTTCATATAAAATTTGTCACAAAGCTTTCCAGGTATTTATTTTATTAGGGTTTTGATTCAATAAGTTATACATATATAGATCTTCTGTATTAGAATCGTATATCTTGAGATCAGGTTATTTAGCTATCAGGGTGTGTTATATTATATTGGTGGTCATACGAAGTCTGTATAGATCTATACAGATCCATCCAAATACTAACATCGGCAAGCAGAGATCCCCAGTGACCGACATCGACTGATTAAAGACTGATGTCGGCAGAGAAGGACCCACAGTGACTAATGTCAGTAGTATATCGAACGATGACGGCGACTGTGTTTTCGACACAGTGACCTGAAAGCCGCACAGACCCAGGTTTATTTCCAGTTTGCTAGAGGAATCAGGTTTTCAAGACTATATTTTCACATTCTATATATGCATGACAAAGGACAATTATTGTAATCATCTGGATGAATAATAAGATCTTTTATTCACAGTTAAGAGATTTACTATGGTTTATTGTTTATCTTCTGAATTTATTTTTCAAGATTGTATCTTTGTTTAAAGCTTTTGTGTTTCTATATTCCCTATTTGAAGGGGATATTACAGTGGTATCAGAGCTTTTGTCTTTTTATATTCCCAATTGGTTTGGGATATTACAGTGGCATTAGAGCTTTTTGCTTGTCTAGATATCCCTATTAGAAGGGGATATTACAGTGGTATCAGAGCTAAATCCTGCCATCCTGAGGGGTTGAAAATCTTATGCAGCCACAAGAGTTGGGACCACATAGGTATTTCATGCATAGTAGAGCTTTGCTTGAAGGCACTCAAATTTTAGAACAGTAATCGGAAGACATGGGTGATGATATTGATAGGTCCCGTATTCCTCACTATCCTAGAGATCAAGATGATGCAGAGGTTTTACTTACTCTTAGAGAACTACGAGAAGGGCAAAGGCAGAATAATGAAGTATTACAGCAGTTGGTAGTAGCACTACCGAGATTGGGTACTCCAAGGAGACATTCCCCACATCGTGATGATGTTAGGAGTGATGCAAGATCACAGAGAGCCCTTAGGACTGCTTCTCTTATAGCTAATAGGCCTACTAGGCCTAATTTTGTGAGATAGGAGGCTAGAGGAGGTGATAGCAGGTGAGGAGCATGAGGAGTCATTTACAGACACACTTATGGCAGCGACTGATGAGTGGGAGTTATTACCACTTGTGGTCAAGGAGATGATTAGTTTTGACTGATTCATCACACAAAGGAAAGAACATTACCGAGGTTGACAGAATGGGAGACCAAGACCCCAGAACAATGATTTGAAGCATGCTACGAGCAGGCTCACACTATCAATGTTTGACGGTAGTGGTAAGGTGACAGCACAGGCCTGGGTTAGTAAGCTTGATACATTTCTCACATTATGATCGATAGCTGAGGAAGATGCTATCAGATATGCGACACTACATCTTGAGGGAGTAGCTCACGATTGGTGGCACCACGGGATGGTGACACTCCATCATGATCAGATCACATATTATTAGGAGTTTGTGGATAGGCTAGTAGAGCATTTTGACAGGAGGGATCCAGAGTCCTATTTCTGAGAGTTGGCACAGTTGCACCAGACTGGCAGTTTAGAGTCTTACATTGGTGACTTCCAGAAGTTATCAGTTATGGTTCCTAACATTTCAGAGAGGCGACTTGTAGTACTCTTCATGGAGGGATTGACAGAACCATTGAGAGGTTGGATCAAAGGCTTTGATCCTCCTTCATTACATGTAGCTATGAATAAGGCGCGTAGCATGGAGATGGCAGCCCCATCTAGTAGATTTAACTCCAGAGGTACTTCTTCATCCAGGGACCATAAGTGCTCTGACGGAGATAGAGAGGGATTAGATTTCAAAAAAGATAAATTAGGTGTTAAGAATGATTCAAAGGCCAACCTAGTAGCTCCACCTTTGGATCATGAGGCACTTAATGATCTACGTAAGAAGAAGTTTTGCTTCTACTGCAAAGGTCCATATGATATCCATCACGATTGCCCTTTGAGGCCTAAGGGCAAGGCGAATCGTGTGATGTGGGCATATTATGAGGATTTGAATTCAGAGGATTTTGAATAGCAGAATAGTTCTGAGGGGGTAGAGGCAGAGGCTTCAGAGCCTAAGGCAGAGGCAGAGTTAGAGCTTCATACATAGGAGGCATGCCTATCCAGCATTCAGTCAGATGAATCATTTAGACTCCGTGGAGTTTTGGCAAGATAGAAAGTCATCACCCTTCTTGATACAGGAGCCACACATAATTTTATAGATGATAGATTTGTGGAAAAGCGTGGACTCACTACTAAATATTTTGAGGGCATTAGAGTTAAGGTATCCGATGGTCACACTCTTAGGTGTGAGCATATGATTAGAGACCTCCCATTGCGCTTGAACAACTATGAGTTCAAGGCTGATTATTATGTGGTGAACATGGGGGATATAGACTTAGTCTTGGGTATGAAGTGGCTTCATTCATTTGAGGAAGTTACTCTTCATCTCAAGGACATGGAGGTTCGCTTTGATTTTGATGGGAAGACACATATTCTTAAGGCAATACGGGGCAGCAGCTTCAAACATATGTTTTTTCATCAGATGGAGATGCCTATACAACATGACATGATAGAGTGCTCTGTCGAATGCACATTAGCGCCAACACGAGAGAGATATGAGGACGAGCTTTGTCTTGAGGTGAGTTTAGTTCTAGATTTATCACATGTGGTAGGGACTCAGCTTTCTATTATAGTCGGGTCATAGGTAGATGATGATATGACTATTTCTAGCCTTCACGATCCAGATCTAGATATTATTTAGGTAAGGAGTTTACTTGAGTTGCCTCCTGATTTTCATTTATGGATTTGATGTTGGGGTGCTTATCTTAGTACTAGGGATGATGTGACACCATTAGATGAGAGTTGGGATGGACATGGCATGGAGTTTGCATTGATTAACAGCAGGGTAGATCATGACTACATTTGGGATCTCGGTGGATTGATGGGTGTCTCATTCAGCGATTGCTTGAGGGCAAGCAATTTCAGGAGGGGCAGATTGTCATGTCCCCTTTTTAGTTGACATGTTATGAGTTCATGGTTAGCCTATTATGTGACCCTCGTAGGCTGATAGGGTGGTTAGAGGGTCTTGATGGAGATTGGCTTGGCTTTGTTTAGTAGAATTTTTCTAGTTGGTTTTCGTTCGGGCTCTTTCGGACATGAATTAAGGGAGATATTAATATTTGATTGATTTAATCAAATATTAATTATTTGGTCTAATTTTAATTAATTATTAATTATTAATTATTTGGTCTAATTTTAAGACCCTAATTCTAATTTAAGAATTGGTCTAATTTTAAGACCCTAATTCTAATTTAAGAAACCCTAAGTCTAATTTAAGGAAATCTAATTTTAGCAAGCACACCTTTAGAGGGTATAAGGGTTTCGCATGGGAGAGAGTTGGATTTCATGCATTGATTATTGATTTTTTTGATATTGAAGAATTTTTCTATGAAGACTGAGCCAAGGGTTCTAGGATTCCATTTGCATTGGAAAACGTCCACTCTTTAGTGTGTGCGATTTAGAGGCTGTGAAATATCAGCTGATCTATTGCCAAATTGAGAGATAGCTTCATATAGAAGTTATCAAAGAGGTTTACAAATTTGAGAGGTAACTTCATACATAATTTGTCACAGAGATTTCCAAGTGTTTATTTTATTAGGGTTTTGATTTAATAAGTTATACAGATATAGATCTTTTGTATTAGAATCGTATATCTTGAGATCAGGTTGTTCAGCTATCAGGGTGTGTTATATTATATTGGTGGTTGTACGAAGTCCATACAGATCCATGCAGATACTGACATCGGTAGGCAGAGATCCCCAGTGACTAACATCCACTGACTGAAGATTGACGTTGGCAGAGAAGGACCCACAGTGACCGACGTCGGCAGTATATCAACCGACGACGGTGATTGTGTTTTCGACACAGTGACCCAAAAGCTGCACAGACCCAGGGTTATTTCTAGTTTACTAGAGGAATCAGGTTTTCAAGACTGTATTTTCATATTCTGTATATACATGACAAAGGACAATTATTGTAATCATCTGGATGAATAATAAGATCTTTTATTGGCAGTTAAGAGATTTACTGTGGTTTATTATTTATCTTTTGAATTTATTCTACAAGATTGTATCTTTGTTCAGAGCTTTTATGTTTCTATATTCCCTGTTTGAAGGGGATATTACCGTAGTATCAGAGCTTTTGTCTTTTTATATTCCCAATTGGTTGGGGATATTACAAAAGGTAATATGTTTAGTGTTGTAGATGGCCTAGCCATCAACATGGCTAAACCTATATCCATTATAAAATACAATCTATTTCAAAAATCCTAAGATATAAATATATACTCAAAATTTTCTTGATTTCACACAAAAATTAAATAACATCACCAATCTTGTAATGACATCCAGATGAATTGCTTGAACCAAAATAGTTCTCTTTCCTTCGCTCTAATCCTTACTTCTCTTCCTCATGTTGTGTCCTCTCATGACCTTCACCATCTCTCCTCTTATCCTTTCTCCATCAACCTTTTTCCTTCTTCATGCAATGCATGCAATTGCTAGCATAAAGCTCATAGTTTCAAAAAATTCTATTCATGCAGAAAATCAACTAGCCGCACATATCTTAGCTTAACTAGGTTAACCCTAGTTTGACATAATCAAGAAAATCTAAAATTATCAAACTTTTTCAAAATTAATTAATCATTATTTTATTCATTTATTTTCTACATGTCCCTATTTGAATTACATGCCCGAATAACAACTTCACAAAAATCCAGTATAATATTATTACTAATGATAACTAATACTTAGAACATCACCATTGAATAGGCATCCAAATAATGATTAGGTTGAGTTCCTAGAATAGCTTAGGATAAAAATTAAATATTTGTAATAACTTAGTAAAGATAATCAATCATTATGACTTTGAATAATAAAGTGACTTAGTATAAAGTTAATGATATTCTTTCAACTGAAATGGTTTATCAAACAACTACTATATCAAAACTTAATGGTATTATACAACGTAGTCATTATTAATACTACTTTATATATACTATCCTACATCTTTAGTTATCTTTAAATATTAAGGGATTAATCTGTATAATGATATTTCTTGAATATCATAATGATAACGAGCTAATGTTCTAAAACATTATAAAGACATTTTGGTTAGTCTATAGACAATAGTAAATAGATATTATTCACTCAGATTTACTTTCTTGTAATGTATTAACAATCATGAATACAATAACATGACATAATCATACAGTAACATTATATACTAAATCTACGTATAATAACCACAATGCAATCACACAAGATTAATTCCACATAAGTATTAAACTAAACTAATTCACAAATAACATACATAATTAATTATCTAAATGTAGATAACATCAAATACATACTAAATCTAATCAATCAAATAATATATATAATAAGTGCTATCTATTATAGTTTGTGCATGGGTTCTAACTGTTCCTCTATCATCCCCCCAACAACTTCATCTATGTCATCCTCTCCAATGATGCTCTTCTTCTTTATGATCTGAGGAATGAATCTCTCTTACATCCAACTCATGATAAGAAGGTAGTTAGCCTATAACATCATGATATATCATAAAATACTATTATAAAAACTAATCAACATGATCATAATGTAAATAATATACAAATGTAGCTAATTCATAGCATTGTAATCATGTATTTAAAGCAACATACAACTATCCCATAATAGTATATGAATTAGAGCTTATATATATAGTAATTAATAAACTTACCAACCATAATAATTAAGTAAATTATTTTAGTGAGAAATCTGGAGGTGACACTTTTAGGCCAAGCTCACAACTTTCACCCTACTAGGGCAAATCAAATCATGCAACTTATATTAAGATAT
Organism: Torreya grandis; assembly: GCA_037957365.1. Classification (NCBI taxonomy): domain Eukaryota; kingdom Viridiplantae; phylum Streptophyta; class Pinopsida; order Cupressales; family Taxaceae; genus Torreya; species Torreya grandis. The sequence continues at coordinate 3,381,427 of JARHVA010000989.1, read as the reverse complement.
ATTATCCCCACATGTCATTCCCGTGTATATAGCCTTACTTGTGGGCACCATTTGTTTATCATTTCATTGAGCCTTCACATATAGGTATTGACTTGGTTAATGATAGGATGTTTTTTATTACTTTTATTTTTAATATTTATGTGTGTTTGCTTGGTTAGTTGTTTGTTTGCTTTCTTACTTGTTTATTTGTTTTCATTGTTTTCACCTTTACTCAATGCATATGTGTTCATTGGGTGATTCTTTGTTCTTATACTTAAGTCCATACATACTCATACGTCAACATTATCATCATAGTTTTTATCATTGGTGTATTTCTTTCAATTATCGATTATATTGGGAGTCAATCCTTATGCACATTTTAGTTAGGTCATTGTGGTCTTATATATCATGGTGAATACCATCATGTGCTACATTAAATAATGGACAAGTGATCTTACTAAGCAATGGTGCTACGATAATTTCCCTTGTTCACTTTGGAAAATCATTTCATTCTCCTTGATCAAATCAACTCATTGACCATTCTTATTATATCAATGCTAATCAGGATGAACATATCCACATTTGTCACTAAATCATCCAAATTAATAAATTATTATCCATATTACATTTTTTCATTCTTCATTCCATTGTCTCCCTCTTCTAGGATAACTACATTAGCTTGAGGTCTATTTGGACTATGTAGGTAGCATTTGGATATATGGAGTATCTCAGGTCAGCTCATCCACTATTATTATTCAATCCCTAGTATTATCTTCCAATGATCTCTTTCATCATTTTATGCATCCTCATGTGCCTAGTTTTTTATAGCTTCTTTAGTCTTTGAAAATTTATTACCATCACACCTATGATTGTGTGTATTCATCTTCAATATATGCAATAGGTTGTATCCCTGAGTTACATTTATCAATATTCCCTAGTGATGCACAATCAATTTATCATGATCAAATCCTCTCTTCTAGTTAAAAATCATCATTCAATCCATACCACCCTCTAGGGTATGAACCTCTACATGTTGGCTTATAATAACCTATGCTTGTCAATGTATTTATTATATTCTCATCATTTGAAATTAATGCATGAAAACGTGAGCTCAATTAGATTAATATCATCCATGGTTTAATTTTATTATTATTCTTTATTATTTTCAAGGGTCCATCGATCAATCTTATGTTTCATCCAATCCCTCGAGGGGGCATCATAGGCTTCCCAAACTTTGTTTCGAGCATCATTTTTCAAACATAAATTTTTTCAACATAACAAATTTTTAATTATTTTAAAAGACATTAATATGCTTGTGTTTTTCATTTCCTACTCAAATAGGGGTAAAAATTAGACACTCCTTTTCGGCCACTTCTGTGTCTAAATGGACTTTAGATTGGTTTCTACAAAATTATACAAATTAAGCTTTAAAATCATTGAACATATCAAATTTATCTTCACATTAGATGTAAGTCCCTAAAATTACATCAAATCACCCCTATTAGGGTATTTCCCTATACACAATGATAACCTATCAAGGATTCATCCCTAGTCAGCTTGTGACCAAGCAAACTGACATTTTTGACCAATTAAGTGGGGTACTTAACCCAATTCTTGAAATGACTAAAACCCTAAGAAAAATTAATTAAATTCTTAGTTAAATAATCCATGTTTAATTAGTGAATATATAATTTCTAAAAAAACAAAATTCAAAAAATATCAAGGTAAATGAGGTCATGATGATATCATCATCCTCAAAGTCAAGAATTATAAAATATCAACATAAATACCATAAAAATTAGAAATCTTGATCCATGCCTCCATAAATGCATAATTAAAGACATAATTTATTTAATTTTTACTCCCAATACTAACCCAAGGTTAGACTAAACCTAATCATACCTAGGTTTGAGTTAGTTTGAAGACTATAAATATAAGGTTTCACACTTACTTACAACAAGCTCTTTTAAGCCAAGCTTATAATTTCAAATTGTTGAAGAGAGAGATTCATTACCAATACATGCCAAATCTAAAACCAAAGTTAACAAAGGGAAGGTTCTTCCCACAAAGAAAGAGTGTTGATGAATACTCCATTGGACACAAGCTAAGTACAAGCCAACTTTAATGCCATCAAGACTTCCAGATTGTCAAGGAAGGTGAAACCATCATTTTATCTTCTTGTTGCCCTTTTATCTTATTTTTTATATTTATGCCCCAAGTATCTAGGCTTGGGAATGTTTTGTCTTAAGATGTTTATTGATTTTTATTATATTAACAAGTTACTAATGCATTTTTCCCTTGGATTCCTATTGCATACAAGACTAAGTTATAAAATAGATGATATCAGTCAGACTAATACTATAATATATAGAGAAATTATCAAATTTGGATAGAACTTAGAGGGAAGGGAAAGATGGATAGATACATGGAGGAGGTTATACTTATAGTAATGATGGTATGATAAAATGATATTCAAACATCTCTCAAAAATAACCACAAGTCAATCCCACCTGATTTTTGGTGTACTCTTTAAATTATACAATTATAGAGACTCATGCATCATCAATACAATGATAAGGTGAAAATTATAGGTGTATACATATTCTTAACTTGAATTACATCATGTTTCATAATAGTGTAATGCATGATCTTACTTTGGAAAAGAAACATAACAACACAAAAGAACATTACTAATAAAAAAGCTAAAATAACTATTGATAGTTAAATAACTAAAAGTACCATATACATACCTTGACTTACCATTTCATTTAATGATTACATGAAAATATCATAGTATCTATCAAGTATGGCATAGTAATTTCCTTTGAGAAACCCTAAGGATAAAAGGCTAAAAACATATACAATCAATGCATGTATACGTAGGGTGGTCAATAAATGGATGTAAATGGAAGACTCTCAAAATGATTTAAATGCTTGGGAAATTATAAATTTGATATCAATAAGGTTAGGTTAGAACCAAAAGATCCAAGGAAGTAGATAAAAATAAAGTAAAATTGGTAAGCCAACATGCAAAGGCTACTTAAGACCCAAAAAAACAAAAATGCATCCAAATTAGGATAAGTAACAATCCAAATCAAATAAAGGACACAAAAAACTAATTCATGACAATAATAAGAAAAATGTAAGATAAGTAATAAATGTAACTCAAACAAATATTTGAAAAATGAAAGCATGAAAGGGAAAAACAAGACCAAAAGGCCTGTAAAAAGTGAATAGAAAGCTCAAGGTCCCCAGACATAAATAAGAGAAATCCTAGAAAAATACATCAATGACCAAGAGAGAATCTCACAATAACTTAAAGATGCAACTTCTATTCTAAATATGGAAAATCTCAAACTATCATATTGTTACCATGTCTTAGAGATATGGAGAATAATAAATAAGGAAGATGGTAAATATTTAGAAAAAACATATTTGTCAAGGGGGTGAAATGGAGGGATGAAAAAGAAGGTATCACAAAGGTAAAAACATGTTATTAACTAGAAATAAAACACTCAAATCAAGCTAGCTAAGATTAATATTTTTCAACATCAAGCCCTACCTAGAAAACATAAGTCTATGCTAACTAGTGAAGCATAAATATCATCCCATAAAGGCTAGCATGTTTGAAAAATAAAAAAATCCTACCTTCCCACTATGTGTTCCCTACTCCTCAGGATCCATTGTAGAGTTATTGGTCTATGACAAAGATTTGAGTACTTATGTGAGAAATTAGGTGGCACCAAAATGTAATATAGATAGATAATGATATAATGAGACCTCCTAACCTAGTAAATTATCCTATTACACCCCAATTGACCTCGACTCTACTATGAGGCCAGCTATGTATTTTGAGTTTAAACTATAATAGGAGATGTGCAAGAAATATTACATCTTTTAGTATGATCTTATTTTTAATATATATTTTACCTTTCAACATTGTCTTTTTTTATGATAAATATTTTAACTCTTTTAGACTTTTCTATTTTCCTCCTCCATACATATTTGAAAAATCCAAATGGGTGATATAGCTAGCTAACACAAAATAACTTATGTCTATCCATTACAAAGGAGAATATGAAGACCATGATGCTTAAAGACTCTTAGAATTACATCTTAGTGCAATCTTGAAACTGACCTTGGTAAGCCCAAAAGGAAAGTGAAAATGATCATAAAATTTTTAGGTTGCCCCAATCATAAAAAGTGTCTAATGGATATGGTTCAATGACAAGTAAGTATGAAACATCATCATAAGATAAAGTAAATTTTGGATTAGGACATGAAGATAGACTACTATATTCTTATCATAAAATAATATGATTGACTCTAAGTGAGGAAAACACTACTCTTGACCATTGTCTTATATTTATAAGAAGATACCTAGCTAAGGTAGGGATCAAATGTAATATATGTAAAAAAAATAATGGGAATATGTAAGAATGGCATGTTTTATGCCTTAGGTCTTATCATGCAACTCACAAATTAACAATCCAAGAAGTGAAATTAATATAAATCTATGAAGCATAAAAATGATATGAAAAGATCCAAAAGGGTGTGTATAGTGATAAAATATACCAAATAATTTCAAAGGAGACAATGGTTAACTATAAAAATAAAATAATTATGAAAAATGGTGGGTGTTTTTAAGGAAGGTATAGTTGTATTCCCCAAGTTATTACAATGAAACTCACAAGTATAAAAACTAAGAGGTGTAAAAATGACAAAATACCTAAGGACCAATAATAGGTATGAGGGCTCGTGTGAAATGAAACCTATAAGTGTAGAGAAATTAATATCAAGATGTAATATACAAGAGTCAAAGTAGAACCTATAAGAAATGTTAGCTTAATAAAATATATAAAACTAACTATAAGCATGCAAGGAATATTAAATATGAAAACCATGTTGGTAATGTCACTAGAGATGTCATATAAACCTATGAGAGGTCTAGCACAAGCACTAATAGAAGAAGTCATCCTAAAATAAGGGGAATGTGTAAAATGACACTAAATAATCATAAAGAAACTAAGGCTGAGTAAAAAGTGGTGAAATATAAAATAATTATGAAGGTGATACGATCCACAAGGGAAACTAAGGCCAATTATAAAGTGATATGAAACATGAAGGTGATACCTAAGATCGATAAGAGAAACTAAGCCTAACTATAAGATGCCAAATAACCAAAAATGAAGAAATGGTTTAATAAAAATGATGATAAAGGAATAAAATATAGGAAAGTGAAGAAACATGACATAAAATAACAAGTGGTATATATGCTATCGACTATATTAAAGAAAAGCATGTGAATTTCAAGCATATTTGTCTCAAAAAATTTATTGAAGTGAAATTTTTTGTTTACAAGATGTGAAATGTTATTTATTACTACCTCATGGTAATGATGAGAGATCAAGAAGCCAAGAGAATGAGGATGGGCATTATAAGATGCTACAAAAGTATGCATAATTGTAAGATGTTCCATAGATTAAAATAATTAAAGGATGGGGAGTGTAAAGTGCCCCAATATGTATAGTAAGAAGAGGATGGGTATTGTAATATGCCCTAACATGTGTGAGAATAAAAGGATATGAATCACAAGATGCTCCACCCTATAGGATGTAGATGGATTTGAGTTACCTTCAAGATCAACAGGCCTAGTAATTACATCAATTTCTTAAAGATACTTAAATTTGATTTATATAGCATCTCAATCTTGTATACTTGACAAATACATATAAGGGATCTACTTGTCAGTTCTAGACCTCCCTACTATTTAAAATTTTACTTTCGTCATCTCATTCTACCTAAATATTTATCTTATAGTTTGAAACTATTTTTCTAATGACCCAAATCTCTTAAACTATATAGAAAACTTGAAAACTAATATATATCATTCACTATCATTTTTAGATCCTCATTAGCTTCCCATCCTATCAGACTCTTACATTGATGCAAGTGTCCAGATTATTATTAAATATCCCATCCTCAAAGTTAATCTAATTTTAAAATCCTTCAAATCCTATGGTTCAGCCCATTTGTCATATTTAACCTTGCCATGAGATATTTTCAAAATGTTTAGTATAAATACAAATCTAATCCTACTAATTATTCATCTAGAAAATACTAAGTAAGCACTTATTCAAGATTAATCAATCACTCACAACATTGAGTTATACTACCTTATTTTCATATCAGTAATATCACTAGCCTGAAGCACTCAAATAACATCTCATGAGTAGTATTTGTCAAGTTATAAGCTAGATCATTGAATACCTTTACATATAGTATATTCCACCCTTGTGTGCACATAATCCAACACCTAGGGGATAGCTACATAAGTCTAAGGCCTTCCTTTGAGTATTGGATAAGTAGGTAGTGCTCATTGACATATGGGTCCTTGAGTTTAGCTCGAGACCATGATCCCACTAACCCATTTTTGAGAAGTTATACATACCTAAGTTGAATAGCTAGGGTTTGGTTAATACACAATCATTGAAACCTCATGCACATGAACAAACCACATCAATATAAAGGTGATAGAAAACTCTAGTTGGTTGATTTACAATACAGTGAATATTTCTTATAAGATAATTATATTGAGATTAGGATAGAATCATCAACACAAGTGTCCAAACCTTCAAAAATAATATTTCTAAAACTTAACAATTGGATCTTCATCTTGTCCCTACATGTTTCCAACTATATAATTATCAAATTGATCTACACATTTATAGATAAGCTAAGTATTATCTCTTCTTTGTGTTTATGAAATCAAGATACTTTTTTAGTGGACTTCTTATATTTAGCATGGCTCAATATTTTAATTCATAATATTAATTTATTTAAGTTTTCAATCAATTAACCTACTCTATAATATATGGATTCATCCTTACGCATAGGCTACTATACCCCTTTAACCTTAAACATATTATAAAAAGGGTTAAAATTTTGGTGAAATCAACCACTATGTCTTTTCATGTAACTCCTAGATTACCCTATGGTTTTTAGCATTTTAGGGTTTCAAATTGCATAAATTATTAATTTCTAATTCTTCTTATCATTTTAGAATATTTATTAACATTTGTATATATCTTCTTTCTTATTTTCATATTAGTCTTTGGAAAATTTAAAATGGATAAAAAGGAACCTCTTACTCCTCCTAACCCTAAGGAAGGTGATTTCAAGGGGTAAGGTGTCCCATCCTATGCTTTCAAATGAAGGTGATCAATATATCCTTCCTTAAACCCCTCCACCTCCCACATATCCCTTAGATGGTGTGTGTATGTGTATTCAATCTGAATTACCTATGGTATGGGATTGTGAATCCCTAATAGATAAAATCATCACTATGAGTAATTTCATTAAAGAGTTGCAAAATAATTTCAATTCTGAAATCACATTATTGGAAAATTAGATTACATACCTACCAAATCAAAAATATGCTAATATTAATCATGTGCTTTCATCTTCATCTAGAAATGTTATACCCAACAAGGTTTCATATCCAAATGAAAAACTATAATAGAATACATCTACAACAAGTGATTCAAATATTATACCAAAGGTTAGTAAGTGTCCAAGAAAAATTCTAAGAGAAATAATCTAAAATAAAGTGATCAAACTACCTCCTCTACATCCTATAAAGAGATTAAAATACTATTGTGCATATCATAGAATACATGGGCATCATATATATTTTTGTTTAGCTTTGAAAAAAAAATACAAAATACAATCAATAGTGGTGATCCTAGAATAAATATATCACTCAAGAAACCCACTCACATTATGATTACCTCTCCTAAAACACAAGTGTCAAAATAAATAATATGGTTAACAAAGGATAATTCAAAGAAAAAATAATTGTAAATTAACAAATTAAATAAATAATAGAATTAGAATGTAAAGCTATACTAGGTAATATTACAAAGTGATCAAGATGAAAAGGATACAAATCTACCTCTCAATAATGATATTTATCTTTCAAAACAATATGGTTTTGGACAACAATATTTTTAATACTTTGGTTATCATGATCAAGCATTTGGAAAACATTCACAAGGCATCATTCATTTTATCCCCACGGCTGATCAAAATGATCATAATTTTTTGGGATATATTGGCAATAATATTGTAAATCATTCAAAGATTCATATTCATTTTTTTAATGAAAAATAACAAGAACATACAAATGGAAACATGTCCAAATAAAATGCATAAATGGAACAAGAAAAGAAAAAATTAGAAAAAGGACGAGTACAAAATGAAAATTTACAAAAAAATAAGACATTTATCAAAAGGATAATGTTACATGCGTGCCTTCATGTGAATGAATTACAAATCATTCCTCAAATCATAAAATCATTTAACCTTGTGTAGATATAAAGCAAGGTCAAAATATCATAGTTGACCCAACTTGTGAATTTAATATATGTACCTAGAATTTATTTACATCTCTGGGATATGACATGGAACACATGGATAAATATATTGCATCTAATTTTTATTTGTATATATTCATTATAATGTCACACTTAGATCATAATCATGCTCTATGGTCCTACATATTAGTCCATTTTTGACTAAATATAATGCCAAACTTAGAAAACTGTGGTTACTAGTAATGAAGGAAAACATCTTTGAAGCAAAGCTATCAATTAGAAACTTACCAAATGAACACGATACACTTTTTAATTTTGTTATGCACACATATGGAAAATTTAATTTAGTAAATTTTATTCATTTACCACTCCTCAAAGATAATGGTTTTCTTCTTTAGATCATTATATAGCTTATATATTTTCAAACTCTCTAGAATCAAAAAAACATGTTCTAATTACAACTACACTGAGGAAACCATAGAGAACTAAAAAATGGGTTACATGAACCCTTACCCATTCTATTAATTATTCACAACCATAGAGTCCTATGAGACATTCGTAGAGTACCATAAATTATACAATTCTAGATATGAAACCCATACATGTTCCTTGACCAATTTGATGTACCATATTCTAGGTTTGGAGCTACCTATGAGCATCCCTTAGATGGGATCATAGGCTATAACTTTTTCCTTTCCATATATTATAAAAATACAAAAAAATAAAATATTCAAATAAAATACAAAAAACATTCAAATAATTTAAAAATATAAAAATATTCAATATTCACATGTTTACTAACTCCCTGGCATCTATGTTGTTGTTTTTATGTTAATAGATAGCATATCATTTTCTTTATATAAACATATATGTTTCACACATATTTTTGTTTAATATAAGCATACACCAAACCCATGGTACTTACACATACAAATGTTGGACATTTTCTCTTCTCGAGTGATATAATATATTGGGGGCATTTGCTTCTTTGATCATGATTCACATAGATTATATTGTTTTATGATAATTTATACATTATCATGTTGACTTTATATACTAATTCTTACACATTCCTATACTCATGCTTATATATTTCATAGTGTATTTGATTTATATGTTACATGACATTTTTACTAACCCATAAATGCAAGGACTAGTATGATATGCTTATGTTAGTTGTTTATACTTAATTTATTCACATTGTCACTTCTTTGAGTGTCCTTTTCTTACTTGTTATTATCTTTCTTGTGAAAATTTTGAATATGTTCCTTACTTGTAATCCCCCATGCCATTATATATTAATTTCTATTTGAACATTTTAACACATCATTCCTTCGAGTGTGCAATATTTGAATATGCCCCTTGTTTGTGGTCTCCTTAGACTAATTTTGTGTGACATTAGGTACTCTTGTCTATCTAATTAATTATTTTTTGAGATATTGCTATTACTTTATATACATTTCCATGATATATATCATGCATTTTATGTATTTTTGTTATTAGATACTATGAGATTCAGTGATATATATACTTAAACATGATATTCTTATATGTTACATGATTCATACACATATTATATAGTTATCTTATCCTTTTGAGGTAAGGTAACTACCAAATTCCATTTCCCTCACCTCAAAAGGAGAGGCATATCAATGGGGCCATGTTATAAATACATGACCTCCACACTTATACAAAGCCTAGAATTTCCAAAATTCCATTACAATTTACATGATTAGGGTATATACTTGGGTCAAGTTTGTACCAATTTTTATACATTTGAGATAGAGTTTCTCAAATTTTGTTTGGAATTGGAGGAGACTCTAATAATAAAATTAATCAGTGCATAGAGAATTTTGATTTCATCACATAAATATACTGCTCTCTATTTTGATTAATCTGAATAAATCATTCCAGGAAATTACATATTTATAGGAATCATATTCTTATATTCTCTCCTTTGTTTTCTCACCCAAAATCTCTCACACTAAGCACACCTCTAAATATGATATATTTTTATAATTATTAAAAATATAATATTCTATCATATTACAAATTTACCATATTAACCATGCAATTATAATCATCCTATAACTAACATTTACCTCTTGGTAAATCATCTAGTTACTATTTACCTTTTGGTAAATACCAAAAATAACATGATTAAAAGTTATTCTTAACATTCTCCCCCATAGTTTTTACATGGTACAAAAACATTCACACTCTTATTTATAGTATGTTCACTTCTTGTAGCATGCCAAACTATGTGGCTCATGACCTTGATATAACGAGAGCCTCATTCCTCCCATAGTTTTATAGATTTACCAGAAACCTTGACATGAATATAATAAATAGAATTATATGCCACCACATACTCTTGGGTTTGCATACTACTAACGTAATCTTATTGCACATGTCCACTATATGCAAAAGAACACATCTCACATTTACATTATGTGATCATAATGAACGTGTCACTAAGGGTCATCTCCATAAATCAGTAAGGTAGTTGTGGGATCTCTATAGTAGCTACTCTCCTAACTGTTACCAAAATATTGTTCACCTCTTATGGTTTTTCAGATCTCTACCACAAACCCTTTCAAGATCCATGAACTGACTTACATTGGTGCTTTCCATCCTTTTATAATGTTGTTACCTCATAAAATCATGTTTGGAATTTTCACACAAATTATATATCATGAATAGGTATTATTATTCTATTCTTATTGAAAATACACATAGTGGAAATGAAAAACTCATACATAAGTCACCAAAACATTGATACGGCCCCCTCATTAGTGACTGATGAGAGGTCACTAAAAGACCTCCATCCTCTGTGTATCTTCTAACCTCTAGTATCTCATTGTTCACTCAGCTGGTATATCAATGTAGCTTAGGTACATGATTTTTTTGAGGGAAACCCCCCTATAATGTGGACGTTGTGTATAAGTGAAAATGCGTCTGTAAAGAAAAAATATATATTTTTATAATTTTTGACTCTTATACAATAACATGACTCGATGACTATAAAAAAAGACTTTACCAAGATGAAATACATCAATGACTTATTATTGACATTTTGACACTTTTAATTTTGAGAAATGACTTTTACAGACATTTGAAATTTTTGATATAAATATCATATTGATAATGACCCAATAAAAAAACTTGACATTTATTTAAACTAAAAATATTAAAATATCAAATGACACTTTGATAATATAATTCTAACATAAAATATATTAACTAATAAATTACATAGATAATACAATCTTTATTGACAAGACTCTTTTTGACAACACAAAGACTCATAAAGATTATTGACAAATACTTGACTATGGACCCAACTAAATGAAATGAGATAATAGAACTTAAAACTATGGACCTCAATATTGAAAATAATTTTAATGACTTTGACATACTAATAAATATAAATCAAAACTCAAATAATACCAAAACATGCAAACTCACATGACTAGTGCATGCATGGATAGCGATGTATCACAGCTAGATGGATGTCATGTGGAATTTGATGTCGAGAGTAAAGATGCATTAGAATATGTCTTTTAAGTTATGGTCTACCATCAATACTCTTTATCTGCCTATGTATCAATCTAGGTTATCTTGTTGAAGAGGGATCTGAGATCAAGTCTTTCGACTAGGATGCTATTGAAATGATCTTTAAACACAAAAAAGACACATGGTCTTTGTGGTTTCGATTGACATCTAACTTAGTACATGAACTGGTCACAAGTTTACAACAACAACTGGTAGAGTATGTATGAATGAAATACTCTTCGATCTATATTACCATTGTGCCATAACAAAATGTTTTTGGTTGGGTCGATGTAACTATATTTGATAAAGACATCAACAAAGCTCGGTTCAATGAAGAAGACTATGTGATTTTGATCAAGAAGACATGGAGTTCTAAAGACTATCAGAGTAGGAGTACGACCACATGGATAATCCACACAATTATTCTGTATCACTTTCTCATTACAAATATCTTTCTTTTTTTCCATAGTAGCTTCACAGGTTGTAGATCTATCTTGTATCTTCTTAGATCTCTTCTTCTGGAATTTGTAATGGAAGACTAGACAACATCCTCTTTTAAAATATTATTGCTAGCCAAACTAATTGCCTATACTAATCTATGATCTCTATAACAAATAATTAAAATAATTAATCTAGGATAATAGTACTCTCTATATATTACCCCATTGGTATTCTTAATTCTCAATGACAGGCTTGAGACATAAACTATTTTGATACCATTGTTGTGAATTGGAGAAGAGCCAAACAAGAAAATTAATTAGTGTATAGAGAATTTTGATTTCATCACACAAATATACTTCTCTCTATTTTAATTAATCTAAACAAATCATTCTAAGAGATTACATATTTATAAGAATCATATTCCTATATTCTCTCCTTTGTTTTCTCACCTGAAATCTCTCACACTAAGCACACCTCTAAATATGATATATTGTTATAACTATAAGAAATATATCAATAATATAATATTCTGTCAAATTATAAACATACCGTATTAACCATATGATTATAACCACCCTATAACTAACATTTACCTCTCGATAAATCAACCATTTACTATTTACCTTTTGATAAATACCAAAACTAACATGATGTAAAAGCTATTCCTAACAAATTTGTAATAGATATTATACATAGTTATAGAGTAAAGGTTAAATTTTGATAGATGCTTCAACTCGAGACATATTAGAGGTTCATATACCATTTAAGTCCACCAAAAATTAAAAATGCCTATTTAAAGTTATTTACCAAGAAGCATTAATACTTTACCAAGAAACACAATTTTCACCAGGAAGCACTACTTTGATCATTTTTTATCTATAGTAGTTGGCTCCCTTTAGTAATGTGTTTGAGATTCAACACCCTCAGTGGCCTAACACTACTTCTAATTTATAGTTTGAGTTATTTATACCACTTAACTTGGGTTTTATTGTACTGTCACTTTAGTTGTGTGATTAAGATATAACAATCTCAATGGTCATGTCACAACTTGACCTTGCACTAGATCGGTAACATAATTACATTCCAATATCCCTCTTAAAATATCCAAGGTTTAGTTTTAAACCTCTCTCAACTCCAATGATTCATAAGAAAGCATCTTTACCAATTCAAAGTACCAAGAGAAAAAATGGTTTTATTGACACACAAGTGTACTCCTTCATTGCTCTATATATTTTAAAGCATTTTAATTATATCAAATTTCATATTATATGCACTAATTTATATTATAGCATGCTCTTTGGTACAGTCCATACACTATAAAAACACTCAAAGTGGGCTCAATTAAAATCAAGGTGTGTCATACACTATAAGGCCATGTTTTGTATAGTGCTCATCTTTGGTAAGATGACTATGAAATTATGAATTATTATTCTGATTATTAAATTATGTGGTTAAGTCACGTCCAACTAACACATGAAAGGATTTCATGAAAACTGTCATGTGTTGGAAACCATGATAAATACTTATTATCAATCCTATTTTTATTGCATACTCATGAAATAATGATGGTTACATTTCTTATGCAATGTCTACTTATGAAATTTGATTATGTTTATGAGAAATATTGACTTAAATCATGTTGAATCATTGCTTCTAAGCTTATAAAATGGAAACTACTTATGCATTAAATCATATGAAATTATCTATGTGTGTTTTGATATTCCATGAAGGATTGACTATGATTAATTGATTGTAATTACTTTGATTAAATTAAGTAGCTTTGGCTATTAGGTTAGAAGAATTTGATGTTTTCATTGAATGTGAAGGGATAGGAAAAAGGGACAATCAAATAAAGAGACTAAACCAATCGTGGTTACATAATTAATCAAATGTAAGCCTTATTAGACCTATGTTAATTAGTTGGTTTCCTAGTCTTCTACCTTGTTGACATAGAATTTGATTAGATGGCTAGACTTTAAGCTTGGTTGGTGAAACTTGTTGTCACTTAGATTTTAGATCTTACAACCAATATCTAAATTGCATAGTGTCTAACTGATAGATCTTCCATTTATTTCCTTATACTATAATCAAGTAGAAAAATAGGTAAGTTAATACTAGAAGTAACCACAGAAGCCTGTAAGTACTACCATGCATCTTAATTAAACATGAAAAAGAACATCACTTATTGAGGCATGGGTTGGCAAGTGACTAGTGGTTGGTTGATTATGGAATGATTATATGTAGGATTTGAACTCCTTAGTTTATGATTTTTTTCCAATTCTAAAAATAATTAGAATTGGCATAGGAGAAGGATAAGCAATAGATAGAATCAGCTGGTTAATAGAGCGAAGTCTAGATAACTAAATGATAGTGCTCAAATGGTCTGAAGGTCGATAGGTGGGCTTCCTTTTAACTCTTTTTTATTATTATTAATTTGGAATGAAATGGTATATTATTCTATTTCTTTTCTTGCTATCAGGGGAATAAGACCGCTTGGTTTATTCCACTTATTTTAGTATTTTCCATGGTTGAGCATTGACCACCATGTAGTGTTTGCCTATGTGAGGACCTTGGAGAGATTGTTCCTCTTTGGTCAAATGGAATTATGTATGCCTTCTAATTTGAATATATTTATGTTTTTATGACACTAAGTGATGGTGGTCTATGACCATCATTCTCATGTTAGTATCGTATCAAATTTCTCTTATGTTAGGCATAATAGAAGGTTATTTGATCTTCCCATGAATGTCCAAATAGTAACATGTCAAATTCCTCATGTTGTAGGTTGGTGATAGGTGGTTTGACCCTTAATTAGATGACATAGTGATATCATTTGAATTCCACCTATGTTGATCATGGTGGTAGGTTATTCAACTCTCTAATAACCATTAGCAGGAAGTAATAGAGTGAAACATACTCTTATTACTCCAATATTATGGTAGGCCTTGTTATCCCATGAAATCTTGCCTACTAATTTTATATTTTTGAATGACTAGCTTCACTTGTATGATCATTTTAATGCTTGTTTGATTTTCATATAGGATTGGGAGTATATTTGGGTAGAAGTGGGAATGGGATTGTAGGTGGTTCAAGGTCTCTCCCTTGTGTCAAACACCATTGCTTAGATATCCACCTTTGACTTTACCAAGTGACATCAACATGCTCAGAGCTGGAAGTCTCAAGTTTGGGGGTGTCTAGAGTAGTATCTTGATCATGATAAAATGTTGGGAGGTAAGCCATCCTTCCTTTGGCTAGTAGATGCTCAAGAGCAGATGTGGAAGATTGTTGAAGACTATTTGACTCTTTTTGTGCTTGACCAGATAAAAATAATTATCTTTCATTTGTAATAAAATATGAATGAATATGTCATACTACTAATGTTGTAGCAGCAAGCATGCTTGTAATATTATTGTTAAAGATAGAGTTTTAATGATATTCAAACTATGAAATAAGACATCTACTTTTATTTATTAAATCTTTAGTGTTGATTTGAGATGTAAATTGATTATGAATGCTTGATTTATATGATCTTGGGAAGATTCTTGTATGTATCAAAGTCTTTGGACCTTGAGGTACTTTCAAATGAGAATGGTTAGTGGAATTAAGCATTATACATCTTTGTTTATCTGAATGAGAAGGGTTAGTGGAATTAAACTTATCAAAAAAAAGGAATTTAGATAAATAGCTATGAGATTGTCATTGGGAATAACAATTCAGCTTGTTGAAAATAATTAAACACTAGAGTTTTCTAGTATATTTATGTTAGTAATGAATAAATACTTATGGTGTCTTTGTGTTGAACCTTTTTAGAAAAAGAGTCATAAGTAGTTATGACCATTTGCATTTAGAGCCTTGGGAAGAAGTCATTTTGGAAAGGAAATCTCCATTTTGCTTTATGGTTTTATTAATAAATGATTGTGAGTTATTTGATCAAATCTTCACTAAGAACAATCTATTTATTATGTGTGTGTCTCTCCTTTTTAAATCGATAATGGTTTAATTATTGTTTGCATCTAGCTTGTGTAAGCTTAAGCAAAACATGATTGCTAAGCTATGGATTATTATTTGGAATAAGAAAATAAATATTTTATTGAACCTTCTTGGTGATGTTATGGATTGGAATGATTTTTGATAAAAAATCTTCTAAGCTTTTACAGTTGAGTTGTTACTGATTTTATGCCTTCCCAAAAACTAGGTTATTTAATAAAATTGATGTAGTTTTATTAATCTTGGATCTTCGACGTGGTTTTAGCAAGCCATTATTTTAGAGATGTTTTCCTAAACAAACTTGACTTGTGTTCATTTGATAAATCAACTAAAACAATGATTTTATTAGTTTAGATTCATGTTCTTCATTCAAGTAGGCTTTTGCTTCCTTTTGGACTTGGTAGCAGCAATGTAGGCATTTATTTCTTTCTACCTTGTTGTGTTTCAAGTTATATATCCATCCCTATATTTTTATTTGGATCTCACCTTAACTAATTTTTGAGATCATGATGTCTTTATGCCTTAGTCATTTTCATAAATGAATAATTTGATGTCTTGCCTTAACAACTTTTGCTTTGAGTCTCTTTCAGCTTTTGCCTTAACTAGATTTTAGACTTTTTGAAAGTTGGTTGAATGATGTCATGTAGCATCATCCTATCAGCCCAAAGGATTAGCCATAAGGCTAAGCCTCTAAAACCCTAGATTTTCATGTAAATTCCAACTGGCATCATCTAAGAGTGGATAAGCTTGAATGGACTAAGTCATTGGGGTTAATATCCTAATGCCTTTGTATTATGTGTATCTGATTAGGTTAATGACCTGAAGGATTATGCCTTTGATTTTGATTCTATTTACTTTATTTTTACCTTAGTCAATTTCTATGACTTTGAAAGATGGTTTGGAGGAAGTCACATGTCACCTTCTTACTACCCCTAGAGTGATGTCAGCTTGGTCAGTTGTGTATTCGATATCAAGATAGAGAGAAAGAGGGATGTTGATATGTGGCATCATCCCAGTAACTTGAAAACTTAATAAGGATTATGTTGAACACAAAACCCCCAAGATATTAGGTGAGCATGATGTTTCCATGTGGTATCATCCCAATAACCCATGAACATGGAGAGGGTTGGGTAAAGTGTGAATCGTTCAAGCTATCACGTGAGTGTGATGTTTTCATGTGGTATCATCTTGGCAACCTATAAACCTAGAGATGACTATGTGGGGTGATCAGAAGGCCCAAATCATAGAAGGATTATCTAATGGGACTAATACCTTTATACCTCCACATTCCCAATGATATAGGTAATTTCCAAGTGGCAACACTCGATGTACCAAAAACATAAGATTGAGTAGACTTGAGTCAGCAATGTGGAATATGTTGACTTAATAAACTATCGAGTAAGAAGTTGATGGTCATATTCATGTCATTAACACAACTCCTCTTTGGCACAAACTCATGAAAGTATCATGAGTATTGGCCAAATGAATCAAGACTATGGGTTTCTGAATTATTGGCTTGCATTTGTTAAAGTTTCATGGCAATGGTAAGATATGTTTTGCATGACTATATGGATATTGGTATCTATCCATAATCATAGGTGTTATGCTTGGTTTTATATTGTGTCATGATTTTTTTAGAGAAAAAATAGGCATGACATTTTGGTATCAGAGCCCCAGTTATAACATTAAAAGCTTTGGGTAATTTAATTATTTATATATTTCTAGTTTCTTCATGTAATTTTGATATCTTACCTATTGGTGTGCATAATGAGAGGAGGATGTCAAAAAAATCATGATGATAATCCCCTTGATGAGTATGAGCCTTCCAATCATTATGGATTAAATGAAATTATACCTTAACTCCTCTTAGCCATGTAACAGATGTGAGACATATTATAGGAGAGAATGCCTATGGTTTAGCATGAAGTAGAAAGGCATTCTCCATGACATTCCCAAGATGAGGAAGAGTCAATTGAAAGATAAATTAAAATATCTAAAAGTCCTCCCCATCACCATTCTAAGGATAGCAAAGGTTAACTATATCATCATGGTGGGCAATGAGAAAGATGAGACATAGACCATCCTCATAGACCTATGCCTAGTGACTTAGTGAAGGATTTTATTAGGCTAAATCCTCCTAATTTTAATGGGACTCGAGAAGGATTTGTAGTAGAATCTTGGTTGGAAAGAATGAGAGGATGTTTTACCTTATATGATTGTGACTCCAATGGGAAGGCCCATTTGGGCACTCATCTTCTTAGGGGTATAGCCAAGATGTGATGGGAAGGAGAGGAGTATAATCTCCACTTGACACCAATTTCCCTCACTTGGGAATTGTTTGAGTGATTTAGAGCATGCTACATGTCCCCTAGATATGTTTAAAATAATCTAGATGTATTTCATGACCTTTGGTAGGGAAGTGGCACTGTGGCACAATATGAGTGTTATTTTCTAAATTTGATCAGATATGTGCAAGGTTACATAGATGAATCAATCTAAGTAAACAAGGTCATTCAAGGCCTAAATTAGTGTTAGCTGGTGTAGTATGTATTTTATCTCTTAAAATATTTGTAACAATAGTTAAAAAGGCCTACTTGGTCGAAGAGTCTTGTGGAAAAACTCAATATGCATGAGAGAAGTTTCACGGAAAATTGTAATTTTAGCACAACTCAAGGTCATAATGTGTGCATCCTACACCTAATGGAGGTTGGAAAGCAACTCAACCCAACTTTAGTCCCCCTCAAAAATATAAATTTGAAGGTGAATATTTTAGATGTATTCAAAATAGGAAGCGATTAGAGAAAAATTATCAAATTTAAGGTGATGTCAGACATCAAAAGTATTAGTAGTCTAAGACTGCACAAACCCAGCAGTCTGAGTAGGCAAGACCATTAGGGTCAATTACTTCTTTTAGACCTAAAAAACTAGATCCCCTTTAAGGTGGGACTAGTAGAAGAGTGTTTGTTTCACATGTGGATCTATGGATGATTATGCATGATATTGTCCTCTTAGACCATCAACTGTCAATAGGCAAAAAGCTCCAATGTTAGAGTAGATAATGGGTGATGTGGGTTCAGGAAATAGGATTTATGTAGTGGTGTATGACCATCAAGTCAATCACTAAGTGATGATCATTCAGACCATAAGTATGATTTAAGGAATTTCAATTTCAATTTTGTTTAATTTAGGAGATTTAGACTCCATTTTTCCTTTTATTGTGGATTGTTGTGGGCTAGTCATGATTAGGCAGTTAGGAAGTTGGGCAGTTGAGTTGGCCTCTAGAGGTAAGGTTTCCATTATCTCCCTAGTGAGTAATTTTTTATTAGACCTTGGTGTCTTCTCCACTATAGTGAACTTGTATAATATTCCCTTAGGCACCTACAACATTATCTTGGGTATAGATGGGCTTATAGATAATAAAGCCAAGTTAGATTGTCATGACAAGGTTATCAAATTTGAAGATGAACTCAAGATGCATATGGTAATATCAGGTGTTATGAGACCTATATCCCTTCATTTGACCATAGTGATGCATCTTAAGAAGATTATAAGGAAGGGTTGTGAATTATTTGCTATCACAGTGAGTGATAGGTCAGATGAGTTATATAAGGTTTCTTCAGATAACCATCCTATTTTGTGGGGATTTATAGATGTGTTTCTTGATGGATTGCCATGTATACCCCCTTCATGGGAGATTGATTTCCATATTGATTTAGTACTGGCATGTGTAGTCATATAAAATTTCCAAATTGGTAGTTTGAGTGTGGCTTTTGACACCCTATCCATAGGTCCTTCTTGCATGCTCTTGTGACCCTTCTAGACACATTTTATCTTATTACCAGTTATTTATAGCCTTCTAGACAATCATTCCATCTCAGCCAAACTCTATTTCCTAGGCCAATCCTATCCCCCTAGGTCTCAAGCCTATAAGATAGGAGTGCCATACCTGGATAACAGTGTTGGACCCTAGGGTGCCTTATTTTTGGTACTCTTACCCAATCACATTTCAAGCCCAAATGGTCATTTTCATCATATTCTTATCCTTCATCATGTTGAATTAGTGTGAATACATTTAACCCATGACTAATAGTTCCCTATAAAATCCCATCCAAAGGTTATTTACAAAGGAAAGTGGTAAAATCTTAAAAGCAAGCAAGAATACAAATAAACCACTAAGGTAAAGTTATCTATTCTCTGCATACACTCAACCAACATAGCTACAAACATATTCAAACCCCCACATTAGTCCCTATCCACCTCAAGCACTCTCAATTTGGAATTTTTGATTTTTCATTACACTATTATACAAAGACCATCAAGTGGGAGAACTACATACGGCTTGATACCTCTTCAAAGTATTGGTATGTAGACAGCGTGCCCACATAAAGGGTGTGGATCGCACGTTTAGTGCATCTTACACACATTAATCCCCCCTTTTCAAGTGATTCAAAAATCATTTATCAAGCATGATGGAAGGTTGGGGTTTGAAGATTAAAACACTCTATAGTGATATCTATCAACATTTAGCACTTGTAATTTCATAGGTAAGCTCACATAGGAATATCACAAAGAACCCAAAAAAATTAGGTCTCTATGAGTAGTTTGGATAATAGCGGCAGAAGAGGCCAATAGTGTTAGACCCTAGGGTGTCTTATTTTTAGTGACCCTATCCTTTTACTGAACAAAATCTAGATTCTAATTTACAACACTATCCCAGTCTAGCACAGCTAGTTTTAGACTCTATAATAGCTATTTTAACCTATTTTAAGCTAAGTTATATTTCTCCTAATTTATTACTATTTGTAGAAAGGTAAAAAAGATAGATAAATTACACAATTTAGGACTGTAATTATTGTAATATTATTTACTGATTTATTAATCTAGACCCTTAACTAAAATAGGAATAAAACTTCAATATTCTCAAAAAAAGTTAAAACATTTGGTGAACCCGATGTGAATCGAACACGTAAATTTCTTGCTGATTTTTCTAGTATTTTTTTTATTTTTCTTACATATTTAAATCAAAAATTCACATTTTAATTTTTAAAACTCACCATAGTAAATTTGAAAATTATTTCTTTCAAACCCTAGTTTCCTATAGTAGGTCCTAGTTTTTTTTCAATGTTTTTTTATTTTTCTTGCATATTTAAATCAAAATTTCCCATTTAATATTTAAAATTTACCATTGTAATTTTGAAAATCATTTTCTTTCAAACCTTAGTTACATATACTAGGTCCCACGCTTTTAAGGTATCCCCTTACATGTTTGTGAGCTTCGTATCTTTTTTATGCATATTCCAGTTCATTATTTAGATTATATTTGCTTAATCTTTTCTTTCATTATTCAAATTGTTTTCCATATGCCACCTAAGCTCCTTACATCTCTTCCTTTGAGATGAAGTGCAAGACTTAGTGGAAACCCTCCTGAATTCACCCAAATTCCTTTAACTCGACCATATACCATGGATAAACAGCCAGCTTAGCTTCTTCCTATAGATCCTACACATCTATATTACACCAATTTCCATGAGGATAATTTTGACAATGAGCAGTATGAGAATAAAAATGATGATACAAAAATTAATGTTCATGACCCACCACATCGTGTTCTTGATCCATTTCCACCTACTGTTGATAATGATGTTTTCATCAATATTGACTTGATTCTAAAAATATTTAAATAAAGACTCATGCAACAACCCCGAGATCATACTCTTATCTTACAATCTATCATGGAAAATAAAAAGGCTATGCAAGTTGATTCTTCCATTCCTTTAGAGCAACCAGTGGAAAATGACACTACAAGGGTAACTATGTCTAAACAACACCTATATTATTCCAACCTTCTTATGAGGTACCACCAGTTACATCTAGTACATCTTTATCTCCTAATGTGGCTGCCCTTGTGAAAGAGATAAAATCTCTTCAATCTAAGGTGTTACATCTTGAGTAATGTGCCTCTAGACCAACATAGGCTTTGGATTCCTTTGCTCTACTTCACACACCATTGGCACATCATATTTATTCTACACCCTTGCCACCAAGTTTTTTTCAACCCAAGATCACTCTATATGATGGCAATGGTGATCCAAAGACACACTTGAGATATTTTAACGTAGCATGCTTGGACTATGTGCCAAATGGCTATTACTAACCAAGATTTTTCCACATAGTCTAAAGGATTATGCTTTACAATGGTTCTATAGTCTATCAGATTAGTTGGTTAATGCGTTCAATCCTTTAGTTGACATGTTCCTAGCTCACTTCAGCATTAACATAGGTGACAAGGTTTCTTATGCCCAAGTTGTACAATAGAAACAAAGGTCAAATGAGCATCTCATAGATTATGTTATTTGATATAAGACTATCTTGGATAAAATGAATATCCCCATGGCCGATAAAGAATTATAGGATATTTTCAAATAAAGTCTTCTACCATCTTTGCATGATTCAATAATGTTTAAAAGGTTCTTTTCCTTCACTAAGTTATGTCATACACTAAAGGAAAGGGAAGTCAAATTAATTTCAATGGGAAAACTCAAGTACACAAGTATATTAGAAATAACAAACAAGAGTAATAGTAAAGTCCCATGCAAAGTAAAGGTTAATAATATCAAAAGTCAAAATCAACCTATAGTTAATGTAGATTTATATCCCCCTCAATGAGTGGTTTTATCATCACCTCCTTGATGAGCCTTTACCAGTCTATCATTATTTATAGCCAGAGTTATACATTAGCTATTGGAATGTAATATCATATCTCTCCTTCCTATTCAAGAAGTTGATCTAACAAAGCCTCTTCCACATGGATATGATCAGATTGTATTTTGTGATTTTCATAGGGCACCAAGCCATATAATGACCAGATGCATTAGTTTATGACACAAGATAAAGGACTTGATAGATGGCAACCTTATTGATCTTATCACTCTAGTTGAACCTCCTCAGGCAAAGCAAATATAAGATAAGGCTCTAAAAATTTTCTCAGATCTTTTCCCATAACATTATAAACAAGAGACAGGGGATACATCAAGTTTTCATCATGCATATAATGCACATCCCCCACCAGCTACATACCAAGCACCTTTAATTAAGTCACATCCTTTGAAAAACATGATTGGTGTGTATAATTCCAAAGTTCTAGCTAGACCTTCCATCTCCTTTTTAGAATAGGAGATAGTTGAGGATGATTCAGATTACCATGCACTCTTTATTAAAGCTTACATTAATCATCATCCCATTCACAGTGTTCTCATAGATAATAGATCTAGTGTGAACATGTGCACTATGACATTATTGTAGCATTTGGGATATTTAGAGTAGGATATTACCTCGATAGACATAGTTATCAATGGATTTAGTGGGCACATATAGAGTTCATTGGGTGAGATTGTAATTCCTCTATAGGTTGGTCCAACACATGTGCCCACATGATTTACTATGTTCCTAGTGTAGGAATCTTCGATATGTTACTTGGTCAACCATGGATTCAGAAACTTCATGCAGTACCTTTTATAGTTCATAGATGCATGAAATTCATTCATTCTAATTAGGTTGTTATAGTTGGTGGAGTTCTATATAAGTTACCACTCCCCACTTCAAATCCATAAACTACTTTATAGTTACTAGTTTTAGCTCCTCCACTATTTAAAGTTCTTCCTGCAATTTAGATTTAGACATAGTCAAGGCCTCCCTCACCATCATAGAGAGTTCATACACTTCCATAGAGGCCTCTTTATAGAAACCACTACATCAATAATATTTTTAGGACTC
Organism: Torreya grandis; assembly: GCA_037957365.1. Classification (NCBI taxonomy): domain Eukaryota; kingdom Viridiplantae; phylum Streptophyta; class Pinopsida; order Cupressales; family Taxaceae; genus Torreya; species Torreya grandis. The sequence continues at coordinate 3,357,317 of JARHVA010000989.1, read as the reverse complement.
TAGATAGTTTCCAATTATAGTGTTCACACCTAGGGTAGTATCATTTAGGTCTCATGCCTCTACACACAAAGCACACTTTCAGAGAGCTTCTTCTACTACTAGATGGGTCCCTAAGAGCCCTATAGTTACATCCACTTCTTAAAGTTACAAGGGGACCCTGCAGTCAATTTCCACTATAGAGATTTCAAAGCATTTACAACATACACAACTTTCAAATTCAAAGTCTCAACCCTTCCATCATGTTTCATGATCATGTATGATCCCTCTCCTTGATACAAGACACCATGATAGGGAGTCTCTCATGAGACTCATCGATTAGTATCATTCCTTCTTAGTCTTGCTTATATATAGATTTTTTTTAAATTACTTATACATAGTCTCCTTATGATTGATTTTACATAGCTTATTTCTAAAATCCCAAAAACATTCAAATATATCCAAAATCCAAAAAAATTCAAATATTCTAAAAATCTAAAAACATTTAAATACATCAAAAATACAAAAACATTCAAATATTCCAAAATACCAAAAAGCTTCAAATAAATCAAAAACACTAAAAACTTTTAATTATATACATTATCCATGCTTTACATTTCTACTACCATGCTAGACTTACATTTTGCTATTCTATGCTATTGTTTATTGATTTATCTATGTTACCATGCTTCACTTGATCTTCTTTGAGTGTGTGCAGTGACATCTAGATCCTTGATTACTTTACTCTACCCATTGAGGGGGCATACTACTACATTCGAGACATACATTGACATATCAACCCATCGAGGGCATCTTCTACATGAATACACCATCCAAGTTATGTCATTCCTACACCACACACTATAGTTATCATGTTGATGTACATTATTTACTATATTACATAGATTACTCTATCGACATTCACTAGTATATAGAATTTGCGTATTTCTTAGCATCTACCTAGTCTTGTACTACATGTTTTGCATACTTCCACTTCTTGCTTTGATTAGTTAGATGTGATTGTATTTCCAGCATTTACATGCCTTCCTTTCTTGTTGTACATAGCTAGATGTGATTAAATTTATCAGTTCTTATTTTATCTATTATGTGTGCCTTAGAACATTTGTCAATGTCCTTTGCTTCTATTATTGTGTATGCCTTAGGACATTTTCCAATGTCCTTTTTCTTGTACTCTTCTATGTGTTTGTGACCCTCATGCCAACCTTGCTTGTTTTCAATTATATGTGTATATGGAATTTGAACATACCTTCTATGCTTGCTTTCCCAATTGAGTGGCATGTGCCCATTTCCCTTGTTTACTTTCCCCCTTGGCCATTTTTGTGTGCTTATTGCCTTTGTGTGCTTGTTGCTTATTTGCTTTTCATTTTTTCCAATACCATAATCTACATCATGCATTATCTTGCTTGTTTGGATGTCATGATGGACATCATGCTCCATCCATCCTTGAAAACTAATAACATATCTAGTTTCAATTTAGTATACTACACATTTTATTACATTGTTACATCTATCTAGGCATAACCCTGTTGATCTAACAATCTTCAATACAAATTATGTTATATCTTGAGACATCTTTTTGATTATCATTACTAAATCATATATTTCATAGCATAACACACTTTTAGGGATCTTTATTCTGAGGTAAGTCATTGGATGGTCTTCATTCTTACCCTTAGAAGAGGGGGCAATAAACAAAGGTTTTATCATAGAGATCAGATCCTTCTACTGGTCAAAAAAATAGTTTTTAGAACACTCAGAATAGCAACTAGAACCCAAACCAAGTAGAGTAGACTAGGAAAATAGTGATTATAAATAGCAAAGGACAAGAGCACCATACTTATACTATAGTGTTGGACACTAAGGTGTCCTATTTTTGGTGCTCCTATCTAAATAATATAAAACCCAAATTTTTCAAAAATAGGCAAAAGGTAAGTTTAGTTACAATTTTGTCAGCAATAGTTTAGTTTAGATTAGGCAATTTTAGTATAGTTTTTCTCAAAGAATATAGATATAGGGGGCATCATGCATGACATGATGGATCTCTCTTATAGTTTTAGATTGGGAAGTTGTTATGACTTTCAAATTAGAATCCATGTTATAGACACCAGTGATTGGGGGTAATGTGTGTGAAACATTTGCCTTCTTTTCTTTTTGAGCTCAATATATTACCTAGGTACTCTCAGTAGTTGTGTGCCTTATTTCATCTATAGGTGGTTGGCGTCATTCCTAAGTAGCTTCCATATAATCCTAACTCCCAATTTTAGAATGGCTTTTATACAATCCTAATCTCCACATTTAAAGTGGCCAAGATTGGCCTAGTTTCCAGTACACATTCAACTATCCATACAACACTATTATATTTAAAATCATTCATGGGTTTAAGGAGCCATTTCATGTGACACACATTCATACCAGTACTAGTTCATATATTCACATAGTGGGGTAATGATGGATCCAAAGGAATAATTAGCATTTGCATTCTTGAGCCACCTACTCAGAGAGATTGGACACATAGTCTAAAAATCGATTAACAAATACAAGATCACATAGCTTCACTTACTTGGCGATGATGGAACCAAAGGGCCAGCCTTCTCATTCTTGAGCCAACCTTAGGGAATTGAGTACTCAAATCAATTAATAATATTACTTTTGGTTTAATATATACCCAACATTATCCAACATCATTTAGCTTCACTCAATAGCATAATAGGTTTTGTATTGGTTTGTGTACCCAATGAGGTGTATTTATTCCTTTATCTTCTTTTCTCTTTTACCCAGCTTTTGTTAATTCTTATTTTAGACATAGCATGTCTATTAATAACTGATCTACTTCTTATTTTCCATTTACATATTTACACTTCACAATGTGCTCTCTCTATGCACACTCAACATCACATAGCTTCATGGACTTCACCCTTATAGGTAATCTCAAACACGGTTTCTACTTTTCCTTTATCCTAGTATTTCACTTTGCTGCATCATTAAAATAAAGGGGGGTAAATGTAGTCATATAAAATGTTCAAATTGGTAGTTTGAGTGTGGCTTGTGACACCTTATTCATAGGTCCTTGAATACTCTTGTAACCCTACTAGACACATTTTTTCTCATTACCAATCATATATAGCCTTCTAAACAATTATTCTATCTTAACCAAACTCTATTTCCTAGGATAATCCTATCCCCCCGTGTCCCAATCCTATAGGATAGGAGTGCCATACCTAGATAATAGCATTGGACCCTAGGGTGTCCTATTTTTGATGCTCCTATCCAATCACATTTTGAGCCCAAATGGTCATTTCCATTCGATTCATATCTTTCATCATGTTGACCTAGTTAGAATACATTTAAACCATGACCAATAATTCTGATAAAATCCCATCCAAAGTTCATTTACAAATGGAGGTGAAAAAAATATTACAAAGCAAGCAAGAATACAAATAAACCACTAAGGCAAATGTCCCTATTCTCTGCATATAGTCACTCAACACAGTTTCAAATATATTCAAACCCTCACACCAATCCCTAGCCACCTCAAGCACTCTCAATTTGGCATTTTTGCATCTGTATTACACTATTACACAAAACGCATTGAGTGGGAGAACTACATATGGCTTGATCCCTATTCAGAGTATTGGTATGTAGGCAACTTGCCCACACAAGGGGTGTAGATAGCATGTTCAGTGCATCTTACACACACTAACCCCCCCCTTTTCATGTGATTCAAATCCAATTTATCAAGCATGTTGAAGGGTTAGGGTTTGAATATTAAAATATCTCTATCAAGATTTAGCACTTAAAATTTCATAGGTAGGCTCACACAAGAACAACACAAAGAACCCAAAAAATTAGGTCTTTGTAAATAGTTTGGATAATAGAGGCAGAAGAGGATAACATCAGCGGACCCCAACGTATCCTATTTTTGATGGTCATATCCTTTAACTAAACAAAAGTTAAATTATGATTTGCGACACTGTCCTAGTCTTGCACAGCCAATTTTAGACTCTACAACAGTGATTTTAGCCTATTTTAAACTAAGTTATATTTCTTTTAATTTATTACTATTTTTAGTAAGGTAAAAAAGATAGATAAATTATACAAATTAGGACTATATTTATTACAATATTATTTACTATTTTATTAATACATACCCTTAATTAAAATAGGAATAAAACTCTAATATTCATAAAAAAAAGTTAAAATAGGATAGAGCCCATATCAAAAGCACCATATTGGATAACCACCCCTGAGTTTTTGAACTTGAGTTATAGCTTGAGAAGCTTTTATAAAAGGATCTAATACGTCCAAGTGTGTCCCCATGGGGAGCACTAGCCATATTCATTAAGAAAAAGGATGGATTTATGTCAATCTTGGAGAACACATTGGCTTCTCATATTTCAATAGGCACTATGAATTTATAGTGGTACCATTTAGATTGACCAATGCCCCAATAGTATTCATGAGCCTTATAAATGGAGTTTTTTGCACCTTCCTTGACCAATTTATTCTAGTTTTTTTATGACGTTCTAATATACGCATAGAATGAACAAGATCATGAGGACCATTTGAGACAAGTTCTACAGGTTTTGAGAGAAAACTAATTGTTTGGTAACTTGGAAAAGTGTGATTTTGCATAGTCTGATGTGTAATACCTTGGGCATATAATTTTAGGAGAAGGAATATTAGCGGACCCTACCAAGATTTATGTCATTATGGAATGGCTAACAACCTCTAATGTTCCATAAGTTTGTAGTTCCATGGGATTGGTAATATATTATAAATGCTTTGTTGAGAATTACTCTCGCATTACGAATCCCATCACTTCACTTCAAAAAAGGGGAAGAATTTTGTTTGGATAACAAGTTGTGAGGAAAATTTTTAGTTGTTGAAGAGGCGACTCACTAGTGCACAAATTTTAGTTGTGCCTAATCATATGGGAGAAATACTTATTTACATTGATGCATCAAAGTAAGTATTAGGAGTTGTACTCATGCAAGAAGGTAGAGTTATTGCATATGAATCCAACAAGCTCAAGGATTATGAGATACGATACCCCATAGATGATATGTAATTTGCAGTCATCATTCATGATTGTTTAAGTTGACAACACTTTTACTTGGTTGTCATTTTATTTTAAAAACTGACCACTTAAGTCTACAACATCTATTTAATCAACCTAAACTCAAGCACATCAATGACATAGGATGGAATTATTGTGAAAATCTGAATGTGAAATTTTTTATATCAAAGGAAAAGAAAATTTAGTTATTGATGCTTTGAGTAGAAGACTCCATCAGTTAATAGTAATGAGTTTATAAATTAACTTGATAAGTAAGATTTTGAAGCATCTTCCATAAGACAACCTTTATAACGAAGTAAAGCGACTATTGTATTATGGTATAAATCTGAAAGGTAAGTTTTAAGGTTATTCTCTTAAGCTTCATGACTTTTTTCTCCATAAGGGACGTATCTATGTTCCCTTAGTAGGTGGTTTGTATGAGCTAATTATGTATGAGTCTCATAGAGCTCCTTACCAAGCGCACCCTAGAGTTAAAAAAATGCATGTCAAGTTAAATCAATCATATCATTGGGTCAGTTTGAGGCATGACATTGTTGATTTTTTAGCTCATTATCTAGAGTGTTAAAGTGTAAAGGCCATTCATCAGTATCTAGTAGGATTATTATACCCTTGTGAGGTTCTAAGATGGAAGTGTAACACTATTTCCATGGATTTTATCATAGGATTGCCTACCTTGACTTATCATAATGATGAAATCATGGTCATAGTGGATAATTTGACCAAAGTGGCTGACTTTTATCCCATAAAGACCACTTACAATGCTAATTAAGTGACAAAGGTCTTTCTAAATGACATTGTTAGATTGTAAAGAATTCCCTGTAAAACTATTTTAGATTGATATCTAGTTTTTAATTCTCACTTATATAATTACTTACAAAAGGCATGGGGAACACAAATCAATTTTAGCACTTCCTACTATCCTAAGGCTAATGGGAAAACTGAGAGAGTCAATCAAGTCTTGAAATACATATTTCACATGTATGTTATTGATCAACAATACCGATGGGAAAACTAATTATATCTTGTTGAATTTGCTTACAATAATAGTTTCCATAGTTCAATTAAGATGGCACCTTTTTAGGATTTATATGGCTAAGCTTGTATAACCCCATTATGTTGGGATTGACTTGAGGATAAAGTCTTGATTGGCCTTACCATGCTAGAAGACATGGCTCGATAAGTGATTAAGATATGGTAAAACCTGGAGACTACTAGAGATCAGCAAAGGAAGTATACTTATGTGAAAATATTTGATCCACAATTTAATGTTGGTGACAGTTTTTTATTGAGGGTGAGACCCAACAAGAGCCCCATTTATCATGGAAAAGGGTCAAAGTTGGCACCTCATTTTGTTGGACCATTTGAGGTCTTGGAGACCATTATCCTAGTAGCTTATAGACTGGCCTTGCCACCTATCCTATCTTGTATTCACAAAATATTTCATGCCTCTTTTTTGTGTCAATATGTTGCTAACATTGTTCATATTTTGCATTGGATAGCCTTGTAGATCAAGACCAATGGGGCTATGATTTTAGAGTCTATTAAGATTTTAGCACTTAGGGTACTAGCACTTTCAGGTAGAGACTTGGATCAGATCGAGGTCTAATGGGATAAATATGATGAAGCAGCATCAATTTGGGAATTTATTGTACCTTAGAGGATTCAATATCCTCACCTCTTTTAGTGACTTCTAGGCTTAATTATACATAAGGGGAGGGGGATGTAAGGCTTTATTTTGCATAGTGCTCATCTTTGGCAAGATGACTACAAAATTATGAATTATTTTTCTAATTATTAAATTATGTGGTTAAGTCATGTCCAACTGAGATGTACAAGGATTTATTAAAGACGCTCATGTGTTTTGAACCATGATAAATACCTATTATCAATCATATTTTGATTGATTACTCATGAAATAATGATGTTTACATTTCTTATGCAATGTCTACTTAAGAAATTTCATTATGTTTATGAGAAAATTTGACTTAAATTATGTTGAATCATTGCTTCTAAGCTTATGAAATGGTAACCACTTATGCATTGAATCATATGAAATTATCTATGTGTGTGTTGATAATCCATGAAGGATTTTCTATTATTAATTAATTGAAATTACCTTGTTTAATTAAATTTAGTAGCTTCAGTTATTAGGTTAGAGGAATTTTATGTGTGCATCGAATGTACAAGCATAGGAAAATGGGCCAATGAAGGAAAGAGACTAAATCAAGCATGGTTACATCACTAATCAAATTTAACCCTTCTTATACATATGTTAAGTAGTTTATTTCATAGTCCACCTTGTTCACATAGTGTTTGATTAGGTACCTAGACTTTAAGCCTAGTTAGTGAAACATGTTGTTGCCTCACCTTTAGATCTTGTAACCAATGTCTACACTATCTAGTAATTGATTGATAGATATTCCATTAATTTCCTTAGACTAGAATCAAGTGGGAAAAGAGGTAATTGAATCCTAAAAGCAACCACAAAATCCTGTAAGAAACACCATGCATCTTAATTGAACTTGTAAAAGAATGTCACTTAATGAGGCATGGGTTGGCAAGTGGTTGGTGGTTGGTTGATTTTATAATGACTATATGTAGGATTCAAACTCCCTTAGTTTAGGACTTTTTTCCAATTCAAAAAGAATTAGACTTAGTATAGGAGAAGGAGAAGTAACAAATAGAATCATCTAGTTAGGAGAGTTGGATGTAAACATCTGGAGGATAGTGCCTAGGTGGTATGAAGTTGAATAGCTGGGCTTCCTTTTAAATCTTGTTTTCTTTATTCATTTGGAATAAAATTATATATTATTTGCTTTATCTTCTTAATATTAGGGGAATAAGACCACTTGGTTTATTTTATGTATTTTATTATTTTCCATGGTTGAGCATTGACCACCATCTAAGGCTTACCTGTTTTAGGGCCTTGGAGAGATTATTTCTCCTTGGTTGAATAAAATGATTCTACCTTCTTGTATAAATATATTTATTTTGTTGTGACACTAAGTGATGGTGGTCTATGAGAAACATCCTCATATTGGTAGTGAATAAAAATCCTCCTATGTTATACATGGTGGAAGGTTGTTTGATCTTCCCATGAATGCCCTGACAGTAACATGTCAAAGTCCTCCTATGTTTGGCATGGTCATAGGTGATTTGACCCTTACTTGGATGTCATAGTGGTAGCAGTTAAAGTCCTCTTATGTTGGGCATGGTGTTAGGTTGTTCAAATCTCTAACAACCATTGGCAAGAAGAAAGAGAGTGAAACATACTCTTGTTACTCCAATATTTTGACAGGCCTTTTTATGCCATGAAAGATTGCCTGCTATTTTTATATTTTTGAATTTCTAATTTCACTTGTATTATCAATTGAATGCTTATTTACTTTTCATTTTGTCCTAGGAGTCTCTTTGGGTAAAACTGGGAATGGGACTATAGGTGGTGTAGGGTCTCTCCCTTATGTCAAATACCCTTTCTTAGATATCCACCCTTGTCTTTACCAAGTGACATCAACATGATCGAATCTGGGAATCTCAAGCTCGGGGGGGTATAGAGAAGCAACTTGATGATGATAAAATTTTGGGCAATGAGTATTCCTTCTAATGGCTAGAAGATACTTAAGAGGGGACATGGAATGTCATTGAAGACTATTTAACTCTTTTGTGCTTGACTAGATTGAAATAAGTATCTCTCATTTGTGATAAAAGATGAATGAATTTTTCATACTAATAATGTTTTAGAATCTAGCATTCTTGTAATATTCTTATTAAAGATAGATTTTGGATGATATTCCAACTATGAAATAAGACATCTACTTTTATTTATTAAATCTTTAGTGTCAATCTGAGATGTAAATTGACTATGAAGGGATGATTTATAGGATCTTGGGAAGATTCATGTATGTATCAAAGTCTTCTTCCCTTGAGGCACTTTCAAATGAATAAATAAATTGATTTCCTTGTTTATATCTTGTCATGAGTAACTATTCTATTAAGCATTATGCACCTCTATTTATCAAAATGAGAAGGGCTAGTGGAATTAAACTTATCAGAAAAAGAGGAGCTTAGATAAATATCTTTGAGATTGTTATTAGGAATAATAATTTAGCTTATTGAAAAGAAATAAACACTAGTTTTTTTTGTTTAGTTATGCTAGTAATGAAAAAATACTTATGTTTTATTTGTGTCAAACTTTTTTAGAAAAGGATTCATAACTAGTCATGATAATTTGCATTATGACCCTTGGGAAGGATTCATTTTGTAAAGGAAAGCTCCATTTTGCTTCATGGATTTAGTAATAAATGACTGTGAATTATTTGATTAAAATTTTGTTGAGAATAGTCTATTTATTATACATGTGTCTCTCTTTTTTAAATCAATTATGGTTTAATTATTGTATGCATCTAACTTGTGTAAGGTTGAGTAGAATGTGATTGCTAAGCTATGGATTGTTATTTGGAATAATAAAATAAATAGTTAGTTGAACCTTCTTGGTGTTGTTGTGGTTTAGAATGATTTATATGAAAGAATCCCTTGGGTTTTTACAGTTGATTTATTGCCTATTTTATGCCTTCCCAACAACTAGGTCATTTAATAAAACTTATGAAGATTTATTAATCTTGGATCTTCGGTGTGGTTTTAGCAATCCATTCTTTTAGAGATGTTGGCTTGAGAAAACTTAACTTGGGTTCATTTGATAAATAGAATAAACCAATGAGTTTATTGGTTTAGACTCATGTTCTTCCCTCAAGTAGTCTTTTCCTTCCTTTTGGACTTGGTATTAGCAACATAGGCATGTATATCTTTTCACCTTGTTTTATTTATAGTTATAGAGTCATCCCTATGTTTTTCTAAGGGTTGCACCTTAGCTGATTTCCAAGCTTGTGATGGATTTTTACCTTAGTCATTTTCCTTGGTGACTAATTTGTTGTCTTGCCTTAGCCACTTTTGCTTTGAGTCTCTTTCATTTTTTGCCTTATCCAAATTTTGAGATTTTTGAAATTTGGCCAGATTATGCCATGTGGCATCATCTTGGAAGCCTAAAGGATTAGCAGAAAGGCTAAGCCTCTAATGTCTTGGATGTCTACAGACCTATAAAGTGGTAGCATTTGGGAGCATAGAATCTTAAAAGGACTAAGTCATTAGGGTTAATATCCTAATGCCTCCATGTTCCATGTATCTAAGTGGGTCAATGACCCAAAGGATTATGCCTTTGATTTCAAGGACCTTTACTTTATTTTTTCCTTAGTCAATTTTTATGACTTTGATGAATGGTTTAGAAGAAGCCACATGTCTCCATTCCACTAACCCAAGAGTGACATTAGATTGGTTAGTTACATGGTAAGTATTGGGCTAATGAGTGAGTAAGATGTTGCCATGTGGCATCATCTAGTAACCCATAAATCCAAAAAAACCATGTAGAATGTGAATCCCCAAGCTAGAGAGCGAGCTAGATGTTTCCATGTGGCATCATCCCAGCAACCGATGAACTTAGAGAGGACTGCATAGACTACAAATCCTTTGGGCTAGTAGCCAAGTGGGATGTTACCACATGGTATCATCCTAATAACCCACAAACCTGGAGATGACTGTACAAGGTGCTCAAAAATCCTAGGACATGGAAGGATTATCTAATTGGGCTAATACCTTGATACGTCCATGGACCTAATTATGTAGGGAATAACCAAGTGACAATGCTTGATATATCAGAAGCTTACGCTTGAGCAAACTTGAGTCAGACACATAGAATCTACTGACTTAAGCAACTACCAAGTAAGAAGTTGATGATCATCTTTACTTCATTAATGTATCTCCTCTTTAGCATAATCTCATAAAATTATCATGAGTACTAGACAAATGAATCAAGACTATAGTCTTATGAATTATTATCTTGCAACTATTAAAGTCTCATGGTAGTAGTAAGATATGTTTTGTGCAACTCTATGGATATTGGTATATATCCATAATCGTAGGTATTATGCTTCATTTTATGTTGTGTTGTGCTTATTTTTAGAGAAAAAATGGGCATGATATTTTGGTATGAGATCCTAAGTTATCAGATCCTAGGTTAAAATAATGGGAACTCTAGGTAATTTAATTGTTTTTGGCTTTCTAGTTTATGTATGTAATTTAAATGTCTTACCTGTTGATATGTAGAGTGAGAGGAGGACATTGAGCACATCATGATGAGGATATCCTTAATGATCTTGATATTCCCAATCATCAGGGATTAAATGAAATTGGACCACAATCATCTTATCCATGCAATAAATGTGAGACATCTTATAAGAGAGATTGCTTGTGGTTCAGCATGAAGTAAAAAGTCATTCTCTTTGACATTTCCAGGATGAGGAAGATTCAATTGAAAGAGAAAGGGAAAGGTATAGCAATCCTCCCCATCACCATTCTAAGGATAGAAAAGGTGAAGTATATCACCATGTTAGGTGATGAGAGAGATGATAATTAGACTGTCCTCATAGATGTTCACTTGATGACTTGGTGAAGGATTTTATCATGTTACATCTTCTTACTTTTGATGGGACTTAGGAAGGAATTGTAGAAAAATCTTAGTTGGAAAGCATAAGAGGATGTTTTACCTTATATGATTGTGAATCCAATGGGAAGGCCTGTTTGGGCACCCATCTTCTTATGGATGTAACCAAAATGTGATGGGAAGGAGAGGAGCATAAGTTTCACTTGACATCAACTTCTCGAACATGGGAATTATTTGAGGAGTGATTTAGAGCATGTTACCTATCCCTTAGATATGTTCAAAATAAATTAGATGAATTTCATGACCATTGAATTAGAAGTGGAACTATGACACAATACAAGTGTCATTTTATATATTTGATCAGATATGTGTAAGGTTACATAGATGAATCAATCCTAGTAAATAGGTTCATTCAAAGCCTAAATTTAGAGCTGGCTAGTGCAATGAAAATTTTAGCTCCCACAACCTTAGAAATAGCAATTGAAAAGGCCTACTTGGATGAAAAGCCTCATGGAAAGACTCAAGGTGTATGAGATAAGTATCATGGCAACTTGTAATCTCAGCATGACTCAAGTCACAAAGTGCACAATGTGCACCTAGGGAAGGTTAGAAAGCAACTCAATCCAAATTTAGGCCCCCTCAATAATAGAAATTTAAAGGTAACCATTATGGCCATAGTCTGAGTAGGAACCAATTGAATAAAGACTACTGAAGGTGAGGTTATGTTATTCCTTAGGTGTATCAACATTTAAGGACTGCATAAACCCAATAGTTTGAGCAGACAAGACCATTAGGGTCAACTACTTCTTTTAAACATAGAACAACTAGAGCCCCTTCAAGGTGAGACTATAGAAAGGGTTCTTGTTTCATGTGTGGATATATGGATCATTATGCACAATATTGTCCTCTTATATCATCAACTACTAACAATCAAAATCCCCTAATGTTATAGAAGATAGTGGGAAATGTGGGTCAAGGACATAGGATTTATGTAGCAATGGATGAATGCCAAGATGAACACCAAGTGATGGTCACTAAAACCAAAATTATGATTGAAGGAATTTCAATTTTAGTTTTGATTGATCCATGAGCTTTAGACTCTTTTATTTCTCCTTTTGTCGTGAACCATTGTGGGTTGGTGGCAGTTAGGTAGTTGGAAAGCTTGTCAATTGAGTTTGCCTCTTGGGCCAAGATGTTTATTAGTTCCCTAGTGAGTAATTACATATTAGACCTTGGTGTCTTCTCCACTACAATATACTTGTGAATTATTCCTTTAAGCACCTAAAACATTGTCTTGGGTATGGATTGTCTTACATCTCATAAAGCCAAGTTAAATTTTCATGATAAGGTTATTAAATGTGAAGATGACCTCAAGATGCATTTGGTAATATCAAGGGTCAAGAGACCTGTATCCCTTCATGTCATCACTATGATGCATATCAAGAATATTTTAAGGAAGGGTTGCCAATTATTTTTTATCATGGTGAGTGATAGGTTAGATGATTTAGAGAAGGCTTCTCTAGATGACCATCCTATTTTGTGGGGATTTCTTGATGTGTTTCTTGATGGATTGCCATGTATGTCCCCTCTATGGGAGATTGATTTTTTGATTGATTTATTATTTAGGGTGGAGACCATTTTGAAAGAACCATATTAGATGACCAACCTTGAGTTATGGGAACTCAATTTATAGCTTTAGAAGCTTTTGTAAAAATGTATGATTCATCTTAGTGTCCCCATGAGGAGCACCAGTCATCTTCATGAAGAAAAAGAATGGATCCCTTCTATTATATGTATATCACTACCAATTAAATAAGGTTATGATCAAGAATCATTACCCTTTACCTAGGATTATTGACTTGTTTAATCAAATGTGTGGATCCAAGGTGTTCTCCAACATCGAATTGAAATCTATATATCATTAGTTGCATATCGCAGACCCAGATATTCATAAGACTATATTTCAAACATGATATGGGCTCTATGAATTTATAGTGGTACTATTTGGATTGACTAATACCCTAGCAGTATTCATGATCCTTATGAATGGAGTGTTTCACACCTCATTGTACCAAATTGTTCTAGTTTTTATTGATGACATTTTAATCTACTCATAGAATGAAGAAGAGCATGAGGATCACTTGAGGCAAGTTCTATAGGTTTTGAGAGAAAAATAATTGTTTGGAAACTTGGAGAAATGTGATTTTACATATTCTAATATGAAATACCTTGGGCACATAATTTTAAGAGAAGGAATATTAGTGGACCCTACCAAGATTCATGCCATTATGGAATGGCTAGTTGTAGGAAGGATTACAAAGGTTGTTAGTCAAACATTAGTCAATAAATACATGAAAAATGCATAGATAACTAACAAACTAAGATAACCTATTTAGTGAGGTATGCTAATGATAATGAAGAACAAATTGAATGAAATCAATACCAATTACCTTCCTAAATAATTCCACCATCCAAGATCAGCTCCAAGCATGTTTTTCCCCTTAATCTAGTGTTCTTATCTTTGCCAACAATGGATGCCAAGCTCCTCCAATGCCTCAAAAACACTCTACATAACCTAGGATCAAGATAATAAATGCCTAATCTATGCCTATAAAATTAAGCTTGTAAATAAAACACAATTATCAACATAAAATGTTCTGGAAATAATTATGCATTATAAGTTTACAATAATTTAGCTTAAAAATGGTATTGAGAGGCCTTCTATTTATAGATTTCCTAAATGGGATAGGATCAACCATGACCATCTATCTCAAGATTGAGATGTGTGTCCATGAACTAATATAATATTTGGAATTAAATCCATAAATATCCTTATAATAATTTGGAAGGAAAGGCATTAACTAGGCATGGGTGCCCATAAACCTGATATTTATTCTATTTATGGCTTATGGATGCCACCCCATAGATCATGTCACTAGGTGATGTAGATTTTGAGGATAAATTTTCAATAATGAAATAATCAATAACCTCCATGGAAAATCCACTTAAGCTCTTGATTTGAATTAATTAGCTTAAACAAGATTAATCAATTTTTATACAATTCTTTGGAAATTTGTGCATAATTAATCAAAATGGTCAGAAAGTTATATTACAAGGTCATAATTTGACTCAAGAATAATGAGAATGTGATGTTAGATGTGTTTAGACCATATTCTCATTTAGGATGTTGTTGACACAAAATAATAAAGGTACATGATGTGTACTAATGAATTAGAAGAAAAGAGTGATCTAGAGCACAAAAATACAAAATCATCATTTTAACTCGAAATGAATTAATCAAAGTTAGGAATCACATAAAATGAATTACCCCATTTAGGGATACATTGACCTAAATTGGTACTTGTATATGACAATTTAGAACCATTTAGTGCATTTTTAGTGATTTTGGCCTAAACTGTGCAATTGCATGCAAATCATGTAAGATTGATAATTTTAATACAAATAGTGTTAGGAATTGGATGTCTACATTTTTCCCCTGTTTTAGAAGGCATAGCGAGACATTTAGGTGAAGCAACATCTTTTTAAATAAAAGAGTTTTTAAGAAGAAAATAGAAATGACCCATGATGCCCCCTCTAGAGGACATACTAGGATGAAAAAGAAGGATGGACTCTCAAAAAGAGAGGGAACATGAGAGAGTAACCCATGGAATAGATCACATCTAGATGAGCTAATTTTTGCATGCATGGTTATCATCAATGATAAAAAATATAATTAGAGGTATAATGAGCCCCAAATATGGGGGAATTGGAAGGATTCAATTTATAAATATAAGCAACACACTTTAAACACACCCAATTTGAGAGTACAAGTTGTGCACCTATGACATTGATCAATCTCGAGACAAGTTATACACTAAAATAGTGCCATTGTGGGTAGTAGTGTGGAGATCTTGGAATTAGAGTAAAATGAGAACATGGTCTCCAAAAATATGATAATAAGAAGTGCCCTAATAGATCATATTTGATCATGATAAAATAGTTTTACCCTAATAGGGTATAATTTTGATCATTGATAAACAATAATTAATGGTCTTGCCCCTATAGAGCAGATCTAGATTTGTGATGTGGTTCAAATGTTGTGCCCCAGCATGGGAAAATTGGCAAGCAATTAGCTCAAAGATATAAACTAAAATATAGATCAAAGCGAGTGGGAATGAACTCAGATGTGATGGTGGAATGGTTGCTAGAGCCACAAAAAACCATGCATAAGAGGATACACAGATTGATGAAAGAGATGAAGAGAAGAATGAAAGATGGTTGAGTTGACCTCAATAGAAATTGTGTACTGCCTACATAGTCTAGTTGGACCTCAATCTAATGTAGTTCACCTAAAATTGGGAGAGAATGGAATGAGGGATGATGAAAATTGACCAAAGATTGGTTAGACTCATGATGTATGTGAAGATATGCAAATTTAAGCATAGATTCAGGTGTTAAACTTATTGAGCCTAGTTTATGCATAGTGATCTTGAGATTTGTTCATTAGAGTTTGTGTTAACATTAAGACTTGAATCTAGATCATAAAGTGTTTGCTATAGCAAAATAAATTAGGCATCGTAAGTATGAATAACTCATAATGACATGGTATTTCAAGTGCATGGATCTAGTTCAAATGTGAATACCTATGACTAAGGATAATGGTAAAACAATGACCAAAACTAGAGTTACAGTTATTTACATTTAAATAAAAAGGCAAAGATAAAGAAAAGGATAAACATAAACATAAATGAACCTAACTTAAAATCAAGATATGAACAATCAAAACTTAAGTAGGAATAAGAATGTTTAAAAACAAAACAAGAATAAATAATAACATGAGATCAAGATATAAATAATCAAAATCCATGTGGACCATCAAGATGTTCTTGAAAACAAAAGAGAAAAGTAAAATCAAACAAGGAAACACAAGACCAAGGTGAGACAAGAATTAATAAAAAGAGAAAAGGAGAAGAAATAAATGAACAAACAAGAAATAACAACAAAACATAGAAAAAATAATAAAACACCAATAAAACTCAAATAAACAAACACAAACAAAACCCAAGTTAGTGTGGTTTAAAAACAATTTTTCATACACGTGTGGGAGAGGCGTTACTTTTCACCACAAAGTAACAAGGAACAAGCACACAAAATTTGTTCTGTAATTAAAGAGGAACAATGGCAGAATAAATGGGAGAAGAGAAGAAAAGGAAGGGGTTGGTTGAGATGAATCCATATGTACAAGACAAGTGGATTATACCTACATAGTTCCATAGACTCACGTTCCAACATAAAATTTAGGCCAAATGTAATTCTCCTAGGAAGTGGGATAGAAGAAAAAGGTGATGATCAGAAACATATGATTAATATTGTAGAAGAAAAGGGAAGATTGGAAAAAAGTATTGGTATTGAAAAATAGAAAGAGCATGGCATGGTGGGATGAGAGAGAATGATCTTACAAAATGGCAAGCACATAGGACAAGATGACTTGCATAACAAAAAGTCAGAAGGATAAAATGCTTGTAAAATGGCAAGAGCATAAGGATAAGAATGTATAAAATCTTAAGACAATGTCTTTATTCTTTTTTATCATTTTATAATGTTTTTGGTATTTTTGGGATAAAATATGTACAAAGGGGGACCCAATTAGTCAAGGTGATGGTCATCCAAGAGTAGAATTTCCAATAAATAGCTAAGTTGGTTGCAACAGCCCATGATCGTAAATAGGTGAGAGAGAAGATATTGAAAATGAAAAATTGTTTACCAAAGAGAAGAAAATAATTATAGAATATATGTGGTGCAAAATCAATCTAAAGACCATGCAACAAGCAAAGATCCTGATTTGAAAAGATGTCTTTGTTCACTTAACTATATAAGAAGCTACAAAATACTATTATGGCTAAACTACTTTATAGAATTGGCATTAAATGTGTTCATGATGATGATTCATAATTAATCAAGGGACAAAAGTGTTTAGGTTACAACAAGCCCAAAACATAACAAAGAATATGGTTCTCAAGGAGAATGGTCCAAACAATAGGGTCCAACAAATGGACTGTCTAGAATGGGATAAAGGATATGGTTCTCAAAAAGAGATTGGTCTAAATAATGTGGTTCATAGGGATAATGATCTAGGATAGGATAAAATGTGTTCAGCGTACCAAGGGCCCAAAATATTTCACTTTCTAGAGTCGTGAAAGTAATAGGGCTCATGCGAGAGTGGTCCAGGGTAGTATAAAATAGTAGGATAAAAGGCTTCAACTTAAGTTACCCCCTAAGTAAGGGGTCTCATAGATAATGATTTGAATCTATTTATGTATATATCCTCTGAAGGTGCATGATGTTCATAGGCTTTGGAATTTCTTCACCATTGGGTTTAGCCATTCTATATACCCCTAATCCATAGTTTGATGTGATAACATATGGTCCAAACCAATTAGGTTGGAACTTACCTTTTTTCTTGTGTTCAATGTTTGTGTTCTTTTCATTCTCTTTAAAGACCAAATCACCAATGTCAAATCCTGAAGGAGAATACGCTTATTTTATCTTCTCCACAATCTATTCTAATAGGCCTACAAGTTTTTTAAGGAAGCCAAATGCCTACCATCTAGAAGTTCTAGCTCTTGCAACTATGAAACTCTATATGCTTTGTCATCTTTAATAGACTATAGTGATACTTATAATGATGGCATCTTTATCTTGATCAATATAATAACTTCTATGCCATAAATAAAAGAGTATGGAGTGACTCATGTTGGGGTTTGATGACTAGTTCTATAAGCCTAGAGGGTAGGAAATATTTGAAAGTGCCAATTATGGCTAACGTCATTGACAATCTTCTTTAAAATGGATATAATGGTCTTATTTTACGCCTCAAATCATATGTTACCTTGTGGGTTATATGGAGTTGATTTCTTGTGCTTGATCTTGAATTTTTCACAAAAAGCTTTTACATATTGGTTTACAAAGGATCTGACATTATTGTTAGGTTATGAAGCTAAAAGCTTCACTGATGTAAATAGGGGAGGAGGTTGCTGAAGGTTGCTGAGTTGCAGAGCAACCGGCGTCGGTCTGATCAGCCAACATCAGTCAGGTTAGTGAAGAGAAGCAATTGACATCGGTCAGGAATCGACCGACGTCGGTCACCTCCAGGCAGACAGGGACCAATGTTGATCACCTGTGTGGTTTAGAACTGCCAGTTTCATGGATAGTTAGTTAATGAACTGAGTGTTTACATGTTAAGAGCCAATTTCAGACTAGAAGCTGTGGATCTAATTATTGTAATTAGGTGTCTAATTATTGTTTGCATGAGATCTATTTAAGAGACTCATGGGCTGTATTGTAATTTGTGCTAGAGAGTAAGAGAGCAAATATTAGCTCCTTCTATGTGTGAAGAGATCATGGTGTGTTCCTCCTAGTGCCACAGTACCAAGTGTGGGTGCTGGTTTGGAGAATCAGTAGGATTCTTCATGTATGTATGATCTTGGTCAGCAAGTGTGCATGGCTACGTTAGGAGATCTGCATGGTAAGTAAGATCATTGATCTATAGGTGTATGTGGGTGCAGGATCCAGGTCTGCAGGTGTGTAGAACCAGATTGATTTGTAGGTGTGCAAGATCAGGGAGGATAGCAACACAACAGGGAGCAAGATCAGGCAGGATCTACTTGGAGTACAGTGTGTACTCAAAAAGAGAGCAAAGAGGAAGGCAAGAAAGATCCTTCCATAAGTGAGATCATTTGGGTTGCAGGTTGTTGCAATTTAGGGGAGATCTACCTGAAGTATGTTTGTGTACTTGGAGTGTGTGGAGAACTTGTGGAGTGCGTGGAGCATTGGAGTACTGGCAGTAGTGGATACTAACTGGTTGGAGGTGAACACCAACTCTGTGTTTGAGTTGTGTGTTGGGATCGTAAGAGAGAGAGCTTTGAGGAAAGAAGTACTGTACACTTGAGGTGTGGGAAGCCTCTCAGAGGTGTGAATAAGAAGTGGCATCTTCTCTATTGTATTCTTTTCTGGATGAGTATTAATACAAGTTGTGTATTATCTCTCATATTCTGTGTTATTTTTGAATTCTAGTTACTTGTGATTTCAGTTAATTTCTGCATATTAAGTTTCTTGTATATGGTAATCAATTGTGCTTCCGTATTTCCCAACAAGTGGTATCAAAGCTAAGGTTGTAGGGAGCAGGTTTTGTGTTTGGTTACAAGTCACTCTCAGGGGTTTCTGATTGAGTGGGAGTAGAGCAATGGTAGAAGAAAGTACACTAAGAATGGAGGAATTGAAAAGCATAGATGGTCAATTACGGTCCTATGGAAAGAAAGAGCAGGGAAAAGGAAATTTTTGGTTGGTAGAAGATCGGCATGAAGGAACTAAAGAAGCAGATGTTATAGGTGATGTGGCACAAGATGCTCTGGTATGTTTCTTGGATAAAGTAGAATCTTGATTTATAGATTCTGTTGCCTCTTTCCATGCAGTCCAAAATAGAGTATCTTTTCATGGTAAGGTCTTTGGAGACTTTGGAAAGATTTATTTAGGGGCTGGTGTGCCTTGCCAAAGGATTGGCAAAGGGGAAGTGAAGCTGAAATTGCAGGCGGCCAACACATGGGTGTTGAAGGAGGACATGCAGGTCTCGGTCTTGAAGATAAGGCTAATTTCTTCAGGAAAGTTGGGTGATGAGAGATGCACAAGAACTCTCACAATAGAATCACTTGAATTAGCTGGTGGTAAGAAAGCAGGTACTCTTTATCTACTTGCTTATATTACTGATTCTTCTTCTATTGTAGAGATGTGGCTTTGTAGGCTTGGTCACATGAGCAAGAAGGAGATGCATGTTCTTAAGAGGAAGTTAGATGTCTTTGACAGACTTAAGAAATGGAAAGCCTTGGTGTTTTTGGAGGAGATGGTGGATAGAGATTAGTGGAGAAGGTTGGATACCTCTGAGTAGAGCAGTTTGGACATGGATTTGATTCAAATAAAGCTCATGGGTAAAAATTCATTACTCATAGGAAAACACAGGTACCGACATCGGTCAGGAGGAACTGTCATCGAACAGACAGGTGCCGATGTCGGTCATGTGCAGACTAGAGCTGGTGATGGGTAAGACCAACATCAGTCAAGAGGACTAATGTCGGTGACAGTAAGACTAACATTGCTCAGGAGGATTGATGTTGGTAGTAGGTAGACACCAATGTCAACAGGGTCGGTAGTCAGGATAGGTGCTTGGAATCGACGTCAGTCGGATGCAGACTATGTGGTGACTGAGGTCAGTCACTATAACAGATTTTGGATGGACAACAAGCTATCAAGGAGTCTCAAATGCCCATATGGAGGATTGAAGGGGTAAGTAAGCCTCAAATTCATTGTTCCTCTTATCTATACTCATTTCTCACTGCAGAGCAGGAAGGATCTAGGAAAAAGTGGGAGCATGGTAGGAATATGATGCAGAACCAAGTGGGGTATTTGGTAGGGTTGCCAGCTGGAAGAAAGCACTGAGATGAATGGATACCTTAGTTAAATAATAGAGAGAATGGACACGTGAGATGGAAGACCAAGTCATATGGTTTGAGGAAGCTGTAGGACAGTGGTATAGGGCTGACAGGTGGTACCAGGTGGATGACAAAGTAGGGCTTTAGTCAATGTCAATTTAACCATTGTGTTTGTCTTACCAGGTGGATGATGGTTACAACATTATCCTGTTACTGTATGTGGAGGATGAGCTTGGTGCAGGTTCAGACATATAGGGTTTTTCTGAGCTAAAGGTAAGGTTAGTTCAGTGGCATGTCATGAGGAATTTGGAGTAGCAAAATTCTTTGGCATGAGATACATGGAAGATCACAGGTTGATTTTGTCTCTAGTGGGAGCTGATGTGAATCAGGTGTTAGTGAGGTTCAATACAAAAGATGCAAAACTGAATCACACCAAGGGTTGGACAGTTCAGTGTCTGAAATCACATGAGGTCTGGTATAGACCTGAGTTTGCCCAAGCAGTGGGTGCTGTCAGAGAGTTAGGAGCCAATTTGGGGAAGTGGGTTCTCAAGTATTTGAGAGGGACCAGCAGCAGGGATTCATGTTATGCAGGGTCAGGACTTCATTACATGGATTTGTAGGTTCAAATGTGGCAGGTTACTCGAATGACAAGAGGTGCACCACAGGGTGTGTGGTGGGTGGTCTTCAGGATTGATCTTGAAGAGGGATACAAGCTAGGATATAGATTAGATGGGGTACAGGTATAGGTACAGTGTAGTTGTTTATCTCCAAGTGGGAGATTGTTAGGTTGTGGAGCTAAAAGCTTCACTGATGCAAACAAGGGAGGAGGTTGCTAAAGGTTGTTGAGTCGCAGAGCAACCGATGTTAGTTTGATCAGCTAATGTCGGTCAGGTTAGTGAAGAGAATCAACTAACGTCGGTTAGGAATCCACTAACGTCGATCACCTCCAGGCAGATAGGGACTGACATCGGTCACCTGTGCGGTTCATAACTACCAGTTTCATGGATAGAGAGCAAAGAGGAAGGCAAGGAAGATCCTTCCATAAGTGAGATCATTTGGGTTGCGGGTTGTAGTTCAGGGGAGATCTACTTAAAGTACATTTGTGTACTTGGAGTGCATGGAGCACTTGTGGAGTGTGTGGAGCACTAGAGTACTAGCAGTAGTGGATACTAACTGTTTGGAGGTGAACACCAACTCTGTGTTTGAGTTGTGTGTTGGGACCGTAAGAGAGATAGCTTTGAGGAAAGAAGTACTATACACTTGAGGTGTGGGAAGCCTCTGAGAGGTGTGAAGAAGAAGTGGCATCTTCTTTATTGTATTCTTTTTTGGATGAGTATTAATACAAGTTGTGTATTGTCTCTCATATTCTATGTTATTTCTAAATTCTAGTTACTTGTGATTCTGGTTAATTTCCGCATATTAAGTTGCTTGTATATGGTAATCAATTGTGCTTTCGTATTTCCCAACAATTATCAGATATAATGTAAGATAAGATGCCATATCGATAGATGATACGGTAATGGATGAATTTGGTTCCCTAATTCCTGGTAATGTAAGTGAGAGGAATAGCCTCAAACCAATTATATAAGTACTCAATAGTAGTCAAAATGTGATTATTTCCATCTAAATATGTTGTGTTTATTTTTTTGATGAGATCGAGGCCCCATGTTTAAAATGGCCATGGTGTTGTGATTATTTATAATAGTAAAGAAGGTATGTGTATTAAACTTCCATGTTGATAATAAGGAATGAACTTCCCTACATAATTGAAAGCATCAATCTCCATTTTTAACTAATTATAGTCTATTCTGAGGAGCTTCTTTGTTAAGACTACACCATTCGTATGGGGCCCACACATTCCTTCATGAACCTCCCTTATCTCTAGCTTGGATTCTCCTGAAGATAAATAATGAATAAGCATTACATCATATCCTTTTTGATAAAGCATACTTCTAAGGATGGTATAACATGATAAATGGTGAAGGAATAGTTTATGTTTGTTATTGGATAGGTTGGATGGGAAAACATGCTTATGAAAGTAGTTATAAAAATCTTGGAACCATGGTAATTCAGGTGGGGGATTAAGACTAGCAATGGTGCATACCATTTCCAAATATGGTATAATATGGGTAGGCTAAAGAATTTTTAAATCAATAACTGATACTCTTTAGCACTACCATCAATTTGTATCATGGAACCAATCATTTCCATTACAATCACTGATTTATTCTTCGCCCTTAGAACTTGTTCAAACTATAAAGACTTAAAATGAACCTTCAGATTATCAATAATTTTCTTGTAAAGAACAAGCTTATCATCTCTAGTTTGATATTGATCAGTGGTTTCATTGATGATCAATTGGGAATCACCATAGACTAGTAAGTTCTAAATATCCCACTCTATGGCAAGGCAAATCCCTATTATTAGTTCCTCATACTCAGCCATATTGTTTATACAATGAAATTGTATATGAAATGCTTTGGGAATAAAATTCCCCTAGAGTGTAATTAAAAATATTCTAGATATAGATCCATGAGATGTAAAGGAACCATCAAAATAGAGCTTCCACTACTTAGGTTCCTATAATGCTTGTTTTATTGCCATAATAGAATCATCTAGAAAGTCAAATTTGAATGGTTGAGTGTCTTCAATATGGGATTTTGCAAGTTGATCAATAATAACTTGCCCCTTTATTGCTTTCTGATTCTAATACTCAATGTCAAATTCACTTAGGAGCATGACCCACTTAGCCATACATCCTTGAACTGATACTTTGGATAATAATAATTTGAGAAGATACACCTTGGTGATGACAATAGTTTTGTTGTTTAGCCTATAATGTCACAATTTTTGGGTTGCAAAAACCATAGCTAAACATACATTTTTAATAGGCATGTAATTATGTTCATAATCCACCAAAGTGTAGCTTAAATAATATATTGCATATTCTTTACCTTGATCATCATGTTGGGCCAAAAGTGTCCCCAATGCATGCTCTATTGTTGATATGTAAAGAAGTAGTGGTCTTCTAGGTGTTGGCAATCTCAAGATTGGTAGATTGGCCAAATATGTCTTAAGTTTTCCAAATTCTATCTGACAATATTTGTCCCATTAAAATGTAACCCCCTTATTCAAGAGATGGGTAAATGGCTGTCACTTATCTACCAGCTAAAAAATGAACCTACATATAGATTGGATCTTTCCTTACAGGCTTTGTAGTTGTTTAAGATTGATTGGTGGAGGCATTTCCACAATGTCCTTAACTTTAGTAGGGTTGACTTCTATCTCTCTTTGTGATATAATGAAACCTAACAGTTTCCTTAAAATGACTCCAAAGACACACTTCTTCGGATTAGGCAGACTTTATATTCATGAAGCCTCTCAAAGATTTTTCATAGAATGTCAGGATGTCTAGCTCTTGTTCTTGATTTTACTAGTATGTCATCAACATATTCCTCAACAATATCATGCATCATGTCATAAAATATGATAGTCTTGGCACATTGATATGTGGCTCCAGCATTCTTCAAGCTAAATGGCATGACTAGGTAATAGAATATTCCCCCATGAAGTGATGAATGTAGTCTTATGTTGATCTTCTTGGGCTATCTTGATTTGGTTATATCCATAAAATCCACCCATTAAGGATAGCATCTCATACCCAATATTTGATTCAATGATCATGTCAATGTTGGGTAGAGGAAAATCATCTTTAGGGCACAGTTTGTTGATATCTCAAAAATTAGTACAAATACGTCTACCTTGTGGCTTTTTACTCACTAGAATTATATTTAAAATCCATTTAGAATAGTCTAGTGGTTTAATGAGACCTGCTCCTAAAAAAATTTCTAGTTCTACTTTAACCAATAAGGTTATACATGGATGTATCTTCCTCAATTTTTAGTTGACTAGCTCGGCATTGAGATGGATAATAAGATGATGCAAAACTAAGTCTGGGTCTAAAACTAGCATGTCAAAGTATGCCCATGTAAATATGTCAATATAATTCATCAAGATGGATATAACATGTTCTCGTTCTGCTTCAGTAAGGGAAGTTCCAAGATAAACAATTTTGGTATCATCATATGTTCCCAAGTTCACTTCTATTGTGTTCTCCACAAGGAGTGTGGATCCATCTTCTAGAATTTTAGGCAAGGTGTGATCATGATCATCTTTTTCTACTATAGATTCTTGGTATTCCTACCAAAGTTTTGGATAGTGTGACAAATCAAAATCTACCATCTTAGATAAATTCCACATAGTAAAAACCTCTATAAACTCAAGAGTGAGACACTCAAATATTTTAAAGTCATAAAATGTAAAAATTGGTAACTTGAGAATGGTTAATGACACCCAACCCTTGCGTCCCTCTTATTTTATCTCATGACCCTCATATGCATCATATCAATGATTCCTAATCATTTGTATCCTTCCAAACTTAATCCCAGCCAAGCCAAATCCCTTTTTCATGACTAATCCATCCCCCCAAGTCCTATTAGCTAAGGATAATAGTTCCATACTAAGATTATAGCATCATTTCCACTCCTATCCACTTTTAGTGCTCCTGTCCAAGTCTATTTTTGGCCCCAATTGTCATTTCCTTTCGGTTCCTCATCCTTCTCCTTGTCAGCCTAACGTAAGTATATTCAACCCATAACTAATATATCCTTGTAAAATCCCATTCAAAGATCATTAGGAAAGGGTTGACGAATATCATTAAGTAAGCAAGAATACAAGCAAGAGTACTCAAGCAATCTTCCTTATTATATGCATATAGCCAGCCAATATACTTAGAAGCTTATTCAAATCCTTACACCAATCCCTACCCACCTCAATTACATCTAGTTTTGCATTTTTTACATTCTTACACTCAATTTCATAAAGCACATCAAGTGGGAGAACTACATATGGCTTGATCCCTCTTCAGAGTATTGATATGTAGGCAGTGTGCCCACACAAAGGATGTGGATACACGTTCAGTGAATCTTACACACACTAACCCCTCATATCTTTCAAAATTGGTCAAATCACAATGAAGTATAGGGTTTGAAGAGAAAATCTACTCTATAAGGATCTCGACAGACTTCTAGCTATCAAAACATCACAAATAGGGTCACACAAACCTGGTAAACAAAACCTATAAAGTTTAGATCCTCAGGACAATAGTGATAGAGGTGGACTATAGCATCAGTGTCAGTCCTATCCACTTTGAAATAGTGTCTTAGTCTTGCAAGGTGAATATCAGACCTTGTCTCAATCGTATCAATTAGTTTACATCTAAGTCTTCTTTTCTATCTCTTATTACTATTTTTAGAAAGGTAAAAATTACAATCTAATTTACATATATTAGTATATTAATTATTACATATTTATTTACTGATTTTACTACTCAGACCCTTTAACTAAATTAGGAATAATACACCAATATTCCCAAAATTGTTAAATCATTTGGTGAACCCAACATACTTCATTTGCACTTTAAAACCCTAGAGCAAATTTCCTACTAATTTTTTCTATATTTTTATGATTTTTTCCCTACATATTAAAAAAAACAATTAGAATTTAATTTTAAATTTTTTTAGCAATTTTAAAATAATTTTCTTTCAAACCCTAATTACCCATACTAGGTCCCACTATTTTCTTAGTAATTTTCCAATAATTTTTTGAATTTTTACTAGCATATTTAAATCATAAATTCACTTCAAAATTGAATAGTAAATTTTCAAAAACATTTATTTTACAAAAATCTACTTGCATTTTCTAAGTCTCATTAAATCATTAATTTTCTAATAAATTTTTTATTGTTTACTTGTATATCTAACTCAAAAATTTACTTTTAATTTCAAATTTTCATAGTAATTATTCAAATAATTATTTTCAAAACCCTAGTTGAATATACTAGGTCCCATTGCTTTTGAGGTATCACCTTACATGTTTGTGTGCTTCGTATCCTTTTTATGCAATTTCCAGTCAACTATTTTTAGAACTTTACATTTCTTGTATTCAGTACTTTCATTTTCTATCACTTTGTCTATTATAAATTATTGTAAAAACTTCAATCAAATCTCAAATTGTTTTCCTACTTTAACAATGGCCCAATATACTAGTTTTGATGAAATTGATAAAAAAGGAACTTCAATAACTGTTAACTAAACGCCCTAACATGCAAGATGACATGCTTAAAATACCATAATAAAAATAATAAAGAGTGAACAAAGGTCAATATTCCCAAACCATAGAGCAACCAATTACAAATAACACTATGGGGGCAACTTTGTCCTAACAACCCCCTATAGTAGCCCAATCTACCTCTATACCACCAGTTATAGCTAGTACATCTTTGTCTCCTGATGTAGCACCCCTTGTGCAAGAGATAAGATCTCTTCAATACAAGGTGTTACCTCTTGATCAAGGTGCTTCTATACCTATACAAGCTTTGGATTCTTTTTCTCTATTGCATACACCATTGGCACATCACATTGCTTCTAAAACCTTGTCATAAAGTTTTGTTTAACCCAAGATTGCTCTATATGATGGCAAGGGTGATCTAGAGACATATTTGAGAACTTTTCACATGGAATGCTTGGACTATGTACCAAATGACTGGTTACTTACCAAGTTATTTTGATGGAGCCTAAAGGATTATGCTTTATAATTGTTCTACAGTCTACTGAATCAGTTGGTCAATGCATTCAATCTTTTAGCCAATATGTTCCTATCTCATTTTAGCATTAACATTGGTGATAAGGTTTTATATGCCCAAGTTTCACAATAGAAACAAAGGTCAAATGATCATCTCACAGATTAAGTTCTCTAATATATGACTATTTTGGCTAAAATGACTAACCCCATGTCCAATCAAGAGTTATAAGATCTTTTCAAATAGAGTCTCCTACCAGATTTACATGAATCAATTATGTTCAAAAGATTCTCTTCCTTCACTGAATTATGTCACACACTAAAGGAAAAAGAAGTCAAACTAATTTAAATGGGCAAACTCAAGTACACAAGTATCTCAAAAATAACAAACAAGAGTAACAACAAAGTTCCATACAAAGTCAAGATCAATGATAGCAAGAGTCAGAATCAACTGATAGTTAATGTGGCTTCCAAGCCCCCTTAGTGAGTGGTTTTATTAGCACCTCCTTGATAAACCTTCACCAATCTACCAATTTCTCTAGCTATATTTTTATAGTAGCTATTAGAATGTAACATCATATCTCTCCCTCCTATTCAGGAAGTTGACTCAATAAAGCCTATTCTATGGGGATATGATCAACGTGCATTTTTTGAGTTTCATAGGGCACCAAGCCATACAACAAATAGATGCATTAGTTTATAACACAAGATATAGGATTTGATAGATGGAAATCATATTGATCTTGATACCATAATTGAGCATCCTCAGGCAAAGAAAACATAAGATAAAGTTTTGAAAATATTCTTATATCCCTTTTTGTAGCATTGTAAACAAGAGGTAGAGGACACATCAGGGGTTCACCATGAATTTCATACACATCCACCACAAGATACATATAGGTCACCTTCAATTGAGATACATCCTTTGAGCAACATGATTGGTGTATATAATTCCAAAGTTCTAGCTAGACCTTCCATACCTTCTCAGAGTAGGAGATAGTTGAGGATGATTCAGATTATCATGCACTCTTTATCATAGCTTACATTCATAATCATCATATTCATAGTGTTTTAATAGATAATAGATCCAATGTGAATAGATGCACTATTACATTGTTATAGCTTTTCGGATATTCAAAGTAGGATATTACCCCAATGGACAAAATTATCAGTAGATTTAGTGGGCACATATAGATTTCATTGGGTGAGATTTTACTTCTTCTATAGGTTTGTCCAATACATGTGGCCACACCATTCACTAGTGTTCCTAGTACAAAATTTTTTTAAATGTTACTTGGTCAATCATGAATTCAAAAACTTTCTGTAGTACCTTCTATAGTTCACAGATGCATGAAATTCATTCATGATAATCAAGTTATTATAGTTGATGGAGTTTTATATGAGTTACCACTCCCTACTTTAGAGCCATCTACTATTCCATAGCCATCAATTTTAGTTTTACCACTAGTTCTAATTTTTCCACCAGTTATAATTCCTCTTCTAGTGTTGATTTAGACACAATTAAGGCATCTATCACCATCACAAAGAGTTCATACACCTCCACAAATTTAGGCTTCTAGATAGTTTCTATCTATAGTGTTCACACCTAGAATGGTATCATTGAGATCTCATGTATATACTCATAAATCATATGTTTAGAGAGCTTATATTACTACTAGATGGATCCTTAAGATCCATACAATTGTATCCACTTCTCAAAGTTATAGGGGGGCCCCACACTTGATTTCTACTTCAGAGATTTTAGAGCATTTACATCATATACAACTTTCAGAGCCATAGTCTCATTATTCCCATCATGCTTCACTATCACGCATGATTCCTCTTCTTGATATAGGAGACCATGATAGGGAGTCTCCCATGAGACTCATAGATTATTATCATCTCTCCTCAACCTCACTTTTACATAGTTTCTTCTTGCTTACTTGTACATAGTTTCTCAATTTTTATTGTACATAGTCTCTTCATGATTGATTGTATATAGCTTATATCAAAAATATAAAAACATGCAAATAATTTGAAAACACAAAAAATATTTTGATTGTATGTATCATCCATGCTTTACATTTATACTACTATGCTAGAGTTACAATTATTGTTCTATGTTATTGTTTATCGATTTGTTTAAATTACCATGCTTCACTTGATCTCCTTTGAGTGTGTGCATTGATATCCAGCTCTTTGATTGTTTCACTCTACCCATTGAGGGGGAACCCTACTCATACATAGAGACATACATAGATATACACACCCATTGGGGGAATCTTCTACATGACTACACCATCCAAATTATGTCATTCCTACACCACACACTCGAGTTATCATGTTGATGTACATCAATTCCTAGCTTATATAGATTACTCTACTGACACTCACGAGTATATAACACTTGTGTATTTCTTAGAATATACCTAATCTTGTATTATCATGTCTTTCATACTTTGACATTCTTTCTTTGATTAGTTAGATGTGATTGTATTTCCATTTTTTACATGCTTTCTTTTCTTGCTA
This sequence comes from Torreya grandis, assembly GCA_037957365.1. NCBI lineage: Eukaryota > Viridiplantae > Streptophyta > Pinopsida > Cupressales > Taxaceae > Torreya > Torreya grandis. The sequence goes on along the minus strand of JARHVA010000989.1, from coordinate 3,327,100 downwards.
AGTGTAGCTTGATGTGATTGCATTTTTCAATTCTTGTTTGTCTCCTATATGTGCCTTAGGACATTTTCCAATATCATTTTCTTTTATTCATGTGTGTTCCTTTGGAATTTTACCATTGTCCCTTACCTGTATTCTTCTATGTGATTATGGCTTTCACTCCAACCTTGCTTATTTCAATTATATGTGTATGCAGCATTTGAACATGCCTTATATGCTTGCTTTCTAGTTTGAGTGACATGTGCCCATGTCGTTTATTTTCTTATCCCCTTAGCCACCCTTATACACTTATTTCTTCTTGAATTGTGTGTTGTTACTTTTTTTCTTCTTATTGTTTGCAATGGCATGATCTATATCATGCATTATCTTGCTATCTTGGATGCCATGATGGACAACATGGGCCATCCCTCCTTAACAACAAAAAACTAACTAGAATTCTAGTTATAATTCATTACATTTCACAAGTTATTACATTATTATATATATCTAGGCATACCCCTGTTGTTCTAAAAATCTTTCATTACAAAGCATGTTATATCTTGAGATATCTTGTCAATTATCATTGATATATCATATATCTTTGTAGCATAAAATAATTGTAGGGATATTTCTTCTGAGGGTAGTCATTATAGGGTCTTCATTCTTACCATTAGAATAGGGGGTGATAAAAAAGGGTTTTTTCACAGAGATCACAACTCTTAACTATCAAAAAAGTAGTATTTAGAATAGCCAAAACATCAACTAGACATCAAACCAATCAAAACAGACTAGATAGATAGTGAAAATGTCAAAAAAATCATTAGATTTTTCTTAGGATAAGAGCACCAAGATTAGACTATAGTATTAGTGCCACTACTATCCATTTTTGGTGCTCTAATCCAAATATCAAAAAAATAGCCTTTTAAGAAGTAGGCAGAAAAGTAAGTTTAACTACAGTTTTGTACAGTCAAACCAGTTCAAAATTAGTAGTTTTTAGTACACTTTTACTCAAATAATCTAGATATAAGTGCATCATGAGTGTCATGATGGCTCTCACTTTTAGTTTCAGATATAGTAGTTGGTATAACTTTTAGATTAGAATCCATGTTTCAGACACCAGTGATTGGGGGCAATGTGTGTGGCACATTTCTTTTCTTTTCTTTCCAAGTTTAACATTACCAAGTCATTCTCAAAAGTTACATGCCTTATTCCATATAGAAGTGGTTGGAATCATTTTAGAATGGATTTCATATAATCCTAACTGTTGGGAAATATGGAAGCACAATTGATTACCATATACAAGCAACTGAATATGTGGAAATAACCAGAAGTAACAAGTAACTAGAAACCAGAAACAACATAGAATATGAGAGACAATACACAACTTGTATTAATACTCATCCAGAAAAAAAACAATAAAGAAGATGCCACTTCTTCTCCACACCTCTCAGAGGCTTCCCACACCTCAAGTGTATAGTACTTCTTTCCTCAAATCTCTCTCTCTTACGGTCCCAACACACAACTCAAACATAGAGTTGGTGTTCACCTCCAACCAGTCAGTATCCACTACTGCCAGTACTCCAATGCTCCACACACTCCACAAGTGCTCCATGCACTCCAAGGACACAAACATACTTCAAGTAGATCTCCCCTAAACTTGTAACATTGTACAACTCAATAGACCTTACTTATGGAAGGATCTACCTTGCCTTCCTCTTTGCTCTCTTTCGAGTACACACTATACTCCAAGTAGATCCTGCCTGATCTTGCTCCCTGTTGTGTTATTGTCTTCCCTGATCTTACACACTTACAAATCAATCTGGTTCTCCACACCTACAAACCTAGATTATGCACACACATACACCTGCAGATCAATGATCTTACTTACCATGCAGATCTCCTAACATAGCCATAAACACCTGCTGACCAAGATCATACATACATGAAGAACCCTTCTGATTCTCCAAACCAGCACCCACACTTGTCACTACTGTGGAACTAGGAGGAACACCCTTGCTCACTTCACACATAGAAGGAGCTAACTTTGCTCAACTCAAACTAGAACAAATTACAATACAGCCCATGAGTCTATTATATAGATCTCATGCAAACAATAATTAGACACCTAATTACAATAATTAGATCCACAGCTTCTAGTCTAAAATTGGCTCTTAACATGTAAACACTCGATTCGTTAACTAACTATCTATGAAACTGGCAGTTCTAAACCGCACAAGCGACTAACGTCGGTCCCTGTCTACCTGGAGGTGACGGATGCCAGCCGACTTTTGATCGACGTTGGTTGCTCTTCTGTCTGCACCCTGCTGACATCGATTGGCCTGACCGACGCTGGTGTTTGTGACACTCAGCAACCTCCTCCCTTATTTGCATCAGTAAAGCTTTTAGCTCCACAACCTAACAATCTCCCACTTAGAGATAAATAGTTGCATTGTACCTGTACCTGTACCCCATCTAATCTATTTCTTGGCTTGTATCCCTCTTCAAGCTCAACCCTGAAGAACACCCACCACACAACCTGTGGTGCACCACCTGTCATCCGAGTACCCTGCCACATCTAAACCTACAAACCCATGTAGTGAAGTCTTGACCCTACATAGCATGTATACCTGCTGTTGGTCCCTCTCAAATACTTGAGAACCCACTTCCCCGAATTGGCTCCTAACTCTCTGACAGCTCCCACTGCTTGGGAAAACTCAGGTCTATACCAGACCTCATGTGATTTCAGACACTAAACTATCCAGCCCTTCGTGTGCTCTAGTTTTGCATCTTGCGTATTGAACCTCACCAACACTTGATCCACATCAGCTCCCACTAAAGACAAAATCAACCTGTGATCTTCCATGTCTCTCATGCCAAAGAATTTTGTTGCTCCAAATTCCTCATGGCATGCCACTGAACTAAACTTACCCTTAGCTCAGCAAAACCTTGTATGTCTAAACCTGCTAGCTAGCATACCATCCACATACAGTAACAAGATAATGTCACGACTCATCATCCACCTGGTAAGACAAACCATAGTAGTTACACTGGCATTGACTAAAGCCCTGCTTTGTCATCCACCTGTCAAAACCTGTACACTGTCCTGCAGCTTCCTCAAGACCATATGACCTGGCCTTTTGTCTCACATGTCCATTCACTCTATTCTTCAACTAAGGAATCCATTCATCTCATAATGCTTTCATACCTGTTGGCAACCCTACCAAATCTCCCATTTAGTTCTGCATCCTGTTCCTGCCATGCTCCCACTATTTCCTAGATCCTTCCTACTCTGCAGTGAGCAACGAGTATAAAGAAGAGGAACAATGAATTTGAGGCTTACTTACCACTTTTAGTCCTCCATATGGGCATTTGAGACTCCTTAACAGCTTTTTGTCTGCCCAAAATCTATTACAGTGACCGACCTCAGTCACCACACAGTCTGCATCCAACCAACGTCAGTTCCATACACCTGTCCTAACTACCAACCCCACCGACATCGGTGTCTACCTTCTGTCGATGTCGGTCCTCATGATTGACGTCAGTCTTACTATCACTAATGTCGATCCTCCTGGCTGACATCGGTCCTCTTGATCGACGTCAGTCTTACCCTACCCAACATCACCAGCTCTGGTCTGCACATGATCGACATTGACACCTATCTGTTTGACATTGGTTCCTCCTGATCAATGCTGGTACCTGTGCTTGCCTGTGAGTGATGAATTTTTACCCATGAGCTTTTTTTGAATCAAATCCCTGTCCAAACTACTCTGATCAGAGTTACTCAGCCTTCTCCACTAATCTCTGTATGCCATCTCCTCCATAAACACCAAGGCTTTCCAGTTCTTAAGTCTGTCAAAAACATCTGACTTCCTCTTAAGAACATCCATCTCCTTCTTGCTCATGTGACCAAGCCTACAAAGCCATGTCTCTGCAACAAAAGAAGAATCAGTAATATAAGTAGATAGATAAAGGATACCTACTTTCTTACCACTAGTTAATTCAAGTGCATCCGTTGTGAGAATTCTTGTGCATCTCTCATCACCCAACTTCCCTAAAGAAATTAGCCACAACTTCAAGACTAGGACCTGCATGACCTCCTTCAACACCCATGTGTTGGCCGCCTGCAATTTCAGCTTCACTTCACCTTTGCCAATACTATGACAAGGCTCACCAACCCCTCTACTTGGGGCTACATGGAAAGAGGCAACAGAATCTATTAACCAAGATTCAACTTTATCCAGAGCATCCTGTGCAACAACACCTACAACATCTGCTTCTTCATTTACCAACAATCTTTATTTACCTACTCTTTCTTTCCATAAGACCGTAATTAACCATTCATGTTTTTTAATTCCTCCATTCTTAGCTTACTTTCTCCTGCCATTGCTATACTCCCACTCAATCAGAAACCCCTAAGAGTGCCCTGTAACCAAACACAAACCTGCTCCCTACAACCTTAGCTCTGATACCACTTATTGGGAAATACGGAAGCATAATTGATTACCATATACAAGCAACTAAATATGTGGAAATAACCAGAAGTAATAAGTAACTAGAAACCAGAAACAACACAGAATATGAGAGACAATACACAACTTGTATTAATACTCATCCAGAAAAGAATACAATAAAGAATATGCCACTTCTTCTCCACACCTCTCAGAGGCTTCCCACACCTCAAGTGTATAGTACTTCTTTCCTCAAAGCTCTCTCTCTCTTACAGTCTTAACACACAACTCAAACACAGAGTTGGTGTTCACCTCCAACCAGTCAGTATCCACTACTGCCAGTACTCTAGTGTTCCACGCACTCCACAAGTGCTCCACACACTCCAAGTACACAAACATACTTCAAGTAGATCTCCCTTGAACTTGCAACACCCTACAACTCAACAGACCTTACTTATGGAAGGATCTACCTTGCCTTCCTCTTTGCTCTCTTACGAGTACACACTGTACTCCAAATAGATCCTACCTGATCTTGCTTCTTGTTGTGTTGTTGTCCTCCCTAATCTTGCACACCTACAAATCAATTTGGTTCTGCACACCTGTAAACTTGGATCATGCACACACATACACCTACAGATCAATGATCTTACTTACCATGCAGATCTCCTAACATAGCCATGCACACCTGCTGACCAAGATCATACATACATGAAGAACCCTTCTGATTCTCTAAATTTTCACCCACACTTGGCACTACTGTGGAACTAGGAGAAACACCCTTGCTCACTTCACACATAGAAGGAGCTAACTTTGCTAAACTCAAACTAGAACAAATTACAATACAGCCCATGAGTCTATTATATAGATCTCATGCAAACAATAATTAGACACCTAATTACAATAATTAGATTCATAGCTTTTAGTCTAAAATTGGCTCTTAACATGCAAACACTCAGTTCGTTAACTAACTGTCCATGAAACTGGCAGTTCTGAACCACACAGGTGACTGACATCAATCTTTGTCTTCCTGGAGGTGATCGACATTGGCCTACTTTTGACCGACGTCGGTTGCTCTTCTGTCTGCACCCTACCGATGTTGGTTGGCCTGACTGATGCCAGTGTCTATGACACTCAGCAACCTCCTCCCCTATTTGCATCAGTGAAGCTTTTAGCTCCACAACCTAACACTAACCTCCATATTTTAGAGTGGTTTTCATATAAGCCTAGTGCCCCAGTTTTGGAGTTGCTTTAATACAAGCCTAATCTCCATCTTTTGGAATGGCCAAGAGTGGCTTAGTTTCTAACATACATTTGGCTATCCACACCAACATTATGAAATCACAGTACATTTATGGGATTTAAGAGCCATCTCATATGACATACATCCATACTGGTATCAATTCATAGTTTCACTTCATGGAGCAATAATGGAGCCAAAGGACTAGCTAGCCTTTGTATTCTCGAGCCACGTACTCAAGGGGATTGGACACATAGTCTAGACATCGATTAGCACATGCATGATCACATAGCTTCACTAAATGGGTGATGATGGATCTAAAGGGCTAGCCTTTACATTCTTAAGCCACTTCTAGGGAATTGAGCACTCATATCTATTCAGATATCACTCTTGGTATAGCATCATCTAGCATTACTCAACATCATCCAGCATTACTCAGCATCACAACAAGTTTTATATTGGTTCATGTACCTCGTGAGGTGTATTCATTCATTTCACTTCCTCTCTTTCTCTTACCCAGCTTTGTACATTCTTATTTTAGATATAGTCTATCTAGTAAGAACTGATCTACTCTTTATTTTTCTTATAAATTCATACTTCACAGCATGTTCTCTTTATGCACACCCAGCATCACATAGTTTCATGAGCTTCACCCTTGTAGGTAAGTTCAGGTATGCTTTTTATTTTTTCTTTATCCTAGTATTTCTCTTTGTTGCATCACTAGAATAAAGGAGGGGCAAATGTAATCATATAAAATGCAAAAATTGGTAACTTGAGCATGATAATGACACCCAAACCTTTGGTCCCTCTTTCTAGCTCTCATGGCCCTCATAGGCATCTTTTCACTAATTCCCAGTCATCCATAGCCTCTAAAATTGATCCCAACTAAGTTAGACCCCTTTTTCCATGACTAATCCATCCCTCTAGGTCCCGTTAGCTAAGGATAATAGTGCCACACTAGGACTATAGTATCGGAGCCACTCCTATCTACTTTCAACCCTCCTATCCAAGTCCCTTTTTGTCCCCAACAGTCATTTACTTTCAATTCCCCATCCTTATCCTTGTTGGCCTAATGTGAGCACATTCACCCCATAACCAATATATCCCTATAAAATCCCATTCAAAGATCATTTGGAAAGGGTTAGCAAATACCATTAAGTAAGCAAGAATACAATCAAGACTACTCAAGCAATCTTCCCTATTCTCTGCATATAACTAGATAATATTCTTAGAAGCTTATTCAAATCTTTACACCAGTCCCTAGCCACATCAAGTACATTTGATTTAGCATTTTTCACATTCATACACTCAATTACACAAAGCACATCAAGTGGGAGAACTACATATGGTTTGATCCCTCTTAATAGTATTAGTATGTAGGTAGTGTACCCACACAAGGGGTGTGAATACATGTTCAGTGAATATTACACACACTAACCCCCCCCCCCTCTTTCTCAAAATTAGGTAAATCACAATGGAATATAGGGTTTGAAGAGAAAATATGCTCTATAGGGAGCTCTAAAGACTTTTGGTTGCTAAACCTTCATAGACAAGGTCACACATACCTGGCGAATAAAACCCAAAAAGTTTAGATCCCCAGGACAATAGTAGTAGAGGTAGACTACATTCTTGGTATCACTTTTCTCTACTTTTAGTGCTCTTATCCAATCATAAAATTAAGGTTATATCTTAATTTTTGATAGTTTTCTAGTCTTATACAGTGAATATCAGACCCTATCTTAGTTGTATCAGTCAAGTTCTAGCTAAGTCTTCTTTTCCATATCTTATTACTATTTTTAGAAAGGTCAAAATTACAATCTAATTTACACAAATTAATAACTTAATTACTGCATATTTATTTACTGATTTTACTACTTGGACCCTTTAACTAAATTAGGAAAAATACACCAATATTTCAAAATTGTTAAATCACATTTGTTATTTTTTTTGAAGAGATGCTTGTACTGGATATATAACTTGGCATAGATGGACCTTTCATTTCCTAAAGGGATGAGCAAATTTTCTGACCTGAGAGCACCTGAAATAGGTTTTCACTCAAAGGCTTACCTTTTTCTTTAATTTTTCCCTGATCGATGAGTACCTCAAAGAGGTTTTCACCCAAAGATCTTGATGTTTCATTTTTATTATAACCAAGAAATTTTGCCTTCTCTCCAAAATAGGAAAAATAATCCAATGAAAAATGAAATCCTTGTTTGTGATCACCAATGGGAAATCTATCTTCTAAGCCCATGTATTCTGTAATTGATTCTTCATTTTGAATCTCTTCAATCCATATGAATAAATTTTGTCAGTCCCAATCAATGAGTTTTGGATGGCAAAGGCATAGGGAACAATGAGGGTTTACTTTAGGATGGGAAGCTCCAATAAACAAACAAGGTTATGCTTCAGTAAGGGAAGCTCTAATGGTAGATCTTGCTTCAGGATGGGAAGCTCTAATGGTGGGATAGGTTTTTGATTTAGGATGAAAAGCTCTAATAGTTAGGGTTAGAATGGCATTATAATCAAATGTGTCTATGTTATCAAGCTCATTAAAAAGGTTATAATGGGGTTTTGTGTCACTGTCAAGAGTTTCATCACTAGTCAATTCAAAAGAATCTCTATTAAAATTCATGAGGTCACCCCTAGGTGGTATAAATCTATGACCATGTTTCAAATTAGGTCCTTTAGCTGATAAGGGTTCTAGGATTCCTTGCACTCATGGGCCAAGGCCTTTTCTTATATAATAAATATGATCCATGATCTGATTAGGGATAGGATGCTCTGGATTCTAAAAGTAATTAGCAAGGGCTTTAAAATATAACCAATCTCCCTCAGTAAAAGCCTCTTGATCTTTCTTTGGTGTAATAGTAGGTATAAAAACCATAGGTGGTTTTTGATATTTATTCTTCTATTTCTAAATCATTATGGGTTTGTTAGGATTCTTTGAAGGTTTAGGGTTATCAAATGTTTTAAGAGATTTTTGACAACTTTGTGATATGGAAGGTGTCCTTAATATTGTACGTATAAATGCCCATTTCCTTAATAATAACCTAATTTTTAAGATCTTTGAGAAGTGGATCAGATAAAGTAGAAGTGAGATCACTAGGTTTTATATAATTATATGAAGGTGGATGTGAAACTATAGCCTTTTTCTTCTCATAACAAGTTTAGAACCTAGACAATAGTTATAATTGTAGAACTCAGCCTCAAGATGTTTGCAATATTCATAAGGCTATTGATCAGTGAGAATAGTAACCTCGATCCCATCATGGGGAAACTTAAGGAACTAATGCAGGGTGGAGGGAATGTCTTATGCTTCATGGATCCAAGGATGACCAAGAAGTATGTTATAAGGTAGCTCAATATCCATAATATGAAATAATGTATGGTGTGAAATGGACCCAATAATGATCAACAACCAAATAGTACCAATAGACTCTCTCTCAGCATTATTATAAGACTTGATGGTGATTATCTATGGCTGAATGTCTTTTGCAATGTAGTCCAATCTTTGTACCAGCTTAATAGATATGATGTTCATCCTTAAACCATTGTCTATAATAACCTACTTGATCTTATGATTTTTAATGATTATTTCAATGTATAGGGGGTGATTATGGCTCAATCAAAGTGTGGACATGTCTTTTTGATCAAACATTACTTGATGAAATGAAGACAAATGTCCCATAAGGTTGTGTAACTATTCAGGATTTATATCATTGGGAATAATGGATTATTACAAAAGGTTATTCAAGATAGTTCTATGGACTTTAGATGTATATAAGAGATCTAAAATAGAAATCTATGCAGGGGTTTTTCTCAATTAGTCTGATAGACTATAAGGCTTTTCAACATTGGGATGAAATGGCTTGGCTTTAGCTAGCACAATAGTTGGCTTTGGATCTATTGGATCAATGTTCACATTGGGGTCTATGGAATAAGTAGGCAAAGGACTTAAAGAGTAATTCATGAATGTCTAGTTGTGACTACATAGCCTAGAGGTGGTAGGGAACCAATATAATTAGAAGACAAAGGCAAAGGACCTTAAAGGATGACTCGTGGGTGTCTAGTTTCATTACTACAATTTTGAGTCGATAAGGAGCCATTATAATTATAGGAAGGGTGTGGTCTATAAATAGTAACCCATGCAAATAGAGTCACAATAGAATTATGTGAAATCAATTTAGCATTACTAGGGGAGAGGGTGTTGACCTTATAATAATGAGTCTCATATTATGAGGAGAATGAGATGGCTTATGTGGTTTAACAGTAATGGTGGTAATGTAGGTTGAAAAAATGCATCCCACAGTGTTATTATAGTCGTAAGGCATGTTATTATAACCTAGATTGTTACTATGGGTATTATGATCTTGGTTATGATCATACTGATTATGATTTTGACCCTGATGCTAGTTATAATTCTATCTTTGTCCTTAGTTTTGTCTTTGGTTTTGGTTGTTCCTTGGTGGTGATTGATTATGTCAAGGAAATGGGTCCTTGTAGATTCCCATATGTTGATTTGTGTCCTGATTAGGGGCCAGTTTAATTTCAACTTTTCCACTCTCAATGAGATATTAAATAATATGTCATAATTGGATGTAATGGTAAGCACTGTGACCAACAACATGATGAAATTTGCACCATTCATTATCTTTTTACCAATCTAGTTTTAGTTGATCTTGGGGAAATGGCCATGGTACTAGCCATACAAACATGTTAATTACTATGAGCTTTTGATACACTATCTTAATTAGTTCTCCCAATTTTCTAGAGACTTTAAAACCACTACGGGTTGTCCTGCATGGAGGTTATATTTACAAATTAGGTAGTGTATTTGGGGGAGCTAATTATACATTTGGGGTTAGTAGAGCCAGTACCATTTGTACATGTCTTGTTTCAGTCACCCTATTTCCAACCATGTTTTTGTTCTTGTTAAATCCCTTAGGCTTATCTTGTGCAACTATTAAACTAGAATATTGGGTCAGATTTAAAGATTGACCCTACACAAAAATCTTGACAAGGCATTTTGAAATAAGAGCCTTCTCAATATATACCCCTTTGTTGATAATTTCCTCAAATGAGTTAGCATAAAAAATTCTAGGATTATGTGTGACCTCAGGATGTAAGTTATATGAAAATATATCTACCAACTATTTGTCTAGCAAGTTATGTTGAAAGTGACCTGTTAATGCTCTCCACCTCTTTATATATGCCACAAATATTTTACCATCACATTGTTTAGATTTGTATAAGTTAATAAAGGTCAATTCATGCTCAATATTATACAAAAAATGGTTGATGAACCTTTCAGATAAATCATTCTAATCCACAACTGATCCCTTAGGTAACTTGATTAGCCAATCTAAATCTTGTCCTACTAAACTTTGTGGGAACAATCAAAGCAAGCACATGCTACTATAAGCAACCTCTTGGTATAATATGAAAAATGCCTGAATGTGTTCACATGGGTCCCCCTTTCCTTTGTATTTATCAAACTTTTGTGCCTCAAAAGGATATGGAAGGAGGACTTGGAGAATAGATAGATCAAATGGATATGTACATATCTCATCGAACTTATATATTTTAACTCTATTATTCATCTCCAATCATGTCACATTCTCCTTCATGGAGTTCCATATTACATGTTTTGTATATTCATGGGTGGAATATAATGTTGTTGGGGTGGAATGTGCCCCTGATGCTACTGTTAGGGTGGTATGTGCCCCTATTATTACTGTTACGAAGGAATGTGCCCTTTTTGTTAATGTTAGGGTGGAATGTGCCCATGTTGTTATTATTGGGGTGGAACATGCCCCTGTTTTTTTTTTGGGGTAGAATATGCCCCTATTATTGCTATTAGGGTAGAATGTGCCCATGTTACTATTGTTGGGGTGGAATGTGCCCCTATTACTGCATGTATTTATGAAGGATGTACATATTATGATCTGTGGCTTGGTTTTGATTTACTCCTAGATTTGAGTAAATAGATTGTTGATTCTTTGGAATCTATTTCCTTGAATTATATGTGTTCTATTCATTTTGGGGAATTAGTGGTCTATATACCATTGTACGTGTTGGTTGAGATGAACTAGCCAAATTATCTTGAGGGATTTCCTCAATTCGAACTAAATGTTTTGGTCCTAGATTTTTCAAAGTGACAAGAGGTTCTTGATGGTTAAAGATGTGCGTTCCATGTCTAATAAAACATTTTTCACAACCTTTTACATCTTGTTCTACTGATTTAAGACACCACACCTTGATCAATTATTATTGTGTTCTCAACCAATGTTACATAATTTCAACCACATTTTCTTGTTCCTTAAAAGCCTCATTGTGGATTGAGGTACCAACTCAATAGTCTGTTAAGTCTGTGATAAGCTAATCGGCATACCGTTGACTTATTTTCTTAATATTTGTAATTATATCTTGATCAGTTGGTTTTGACTCTATAAGTATTTCCTTGCCCTTATTATAAAAATATGGTATGTTTATTTTCTCAATATTTGAAAAATCTTTCTCTCATTATTGTTCTCCTTCTCCAACTATGGTGTGTAATTACTCCATAGTCAAATTTGAGGGTAGTCTAGCACCGGAGTCAATTAACCTAAGAAGTGCTTCATCTTGATTCTCTTGGTATTCAATATACTCATCCTCGTATCCTATTGTTTTAAGAATGTCCTCAAAGATAATGGAATTGTCTTGACCATCATAAAAGTGCTCATCCTCATAACTAGGGCCATAAGAGACCCCACTACAAGTGAGCCTTTTAGTCATGTCTAGAAAGGGTTGTTCTATACATTTGACTAAATTTGGATCAATGTTTGTAAACATCCTAAACAAGATATGTGTTTTTATCTTTCTCTACAAAAGGTGACTAATGTACCAAAGAGACTATAAAAGGAGGGTGGCCTTAAACCACACATAATTATAAGAATGTGTTCACAAAATTACTCAACCTTGGGTAAGTTTAAAATCATACGAATTGAAAGAGGGTATGATAACCCAAAAATCCAAGGTGAAAACTAATACACCAAAGCATAGATTTTTATGATACTTAAATATTGTAAAAGCTAGTTCAGCTTTGATGAGTTGACACTAGGAAACTAGAAGAAATCCCTTTAGATTATGAAGAAGATAATATGAACTAAGAAACTCAAGATGTGGAAACATGCAAGAATTCTTAAGTATAAAACTAGAACCAAATGGGTAACAAAATACCGCCACATGGTAATAAGAATGGTAGTATGAAATATGTTTTATGAATTAAAATGTAAGTGATACGCAAGATGACTTGAGTTCACCAATGATGATAATATGATAATGATTCTATAAACAACCATCAATCCAAATTGAAAATTGAACCCAAGTTCCCTCAAGTCTAGTGCAAATGGAAAACCCACTTAACACATCAACCTTATGAACTTATAAAGGTGCAATTTCAAATTTAAATATCAATGGACTTAAAGAAAATTTGGAAAGTGGTTTAGACTCAAATGGGTAGCATAACTACACCAAATAGATGATATGACACAATGCTTAAGATGACAAATTTGAACAAGGAAAAGATTGATTTTCACTTGGATAGTGTACCGCCTCCTTATTCAAGAAATTGTGGACAATGTGTTTTAGTTATGACCTTTGTTAACAAAAAAATTTTGACTCAAATCAATGACCAAGTAATCTAAGACCAACAAAGACAAATACAACTAACTAATCATCCTAATTCCTAAATTAACAAGGTTACATGATATTATTGAAGTCCATCTTTATAACTGTACTTGAGAGGAAATTAAGTGTTCATCCAAAATAAAATCACATTATATAGTAAGTTATATTACATCCCCCTTCTCTTAACTAAAAATATGATGACATGGACCTTGGGGCACACCTCACATCAACAATATTTCTATGGTAAGTGGGGTTTGTTCAAAACTCTATAAGTTACAACCATCTAAATGGATCCCATGTGTAACAATTTTTATGTTAGCACACAAAATAAGAACCATGTCAATTGGGTCCACATAAAATGGCTTATTATGAAAAGGTATTATCCTTTTCACAATCATTACATTCATCACTTGTTCAGTGTAGTGCAATGTCCAAAATGATCATACATCTCAAACTTAGCCTACAATTAATGAAGATATTTAAACACTCAAAACACCATCCTAGCAGAGTGATCCCAAGTTATATACCCCCCCCATGGAGATGGGTTGAAGACAATACTGAGAGATGAAGCCTCAGGTCAAAGCTTCCCTATAAAACCCATAGGAGGTAATGAAGTCCCCATCACAAGCCAAAATGCATGAAATAAATCTAAGTAAAAAGGCTTTATAGTTGTTTTGAGATCACCCAAACCTTACGAGTTTTAGGGAGAACCTATTCAACTTCCTTTTTACACTTTTAGACTAAAGCATAATTTTTAATGAAAATTGTGCTTTTGATCCCACAAGTTCCCTTTAGGGGATGGGGGGAGAACATACACGTATAAATTCCTTTTTTTCTCAAACAATTTGAACAAAACAATGATAGATGACTTATTCAAAACAAAACTTTGAAGTGAATTTGGTTTTAAAGCACTGAATTAAAGTGTTTGGTGATGTTATTTAGCCTTAAGTTACAAAACCTTGAGAAAAACAATCACAAAAACATTCAATATAAACAAGTAATTTTTCCTTTTAAGCACCAAAGGAAAGTTCCTAGTTATTTTTAAGCACCAAAAGGAGGTTAAAAAGACTTAATTGAGCTCAAAATGATCACTTTCCTGACGGGTCCTACATAAAAAATTAGATAATCTCATTTATCTTTGAATCTCTTTTCACTTTGAAACATGAAATCTTATTTTTAATGCTCTCAAGTTTGTGTTTTTAAAAAACACAGTGATCATCGATGGTCACTATTTGACCATCACCGATTCTTGTAAAACTATTTCTGGTTGATAACCAAATGTAAAACAAGCACTGATGGTTACCTTTGAACCTCTAGGTAATAATGTTATGCTTCAATATAGATGTTAGGTTAAAATCTCTAGAATCTAGGCTTATAGATCAAAACTATGTTTAGACCAGAGACTTACAAGATCCAAATCGTTAGAAACAAAATTGAATAAAGCTCAAAATAAAAAATTTAAATGGATTTTCCCCTACAACCCAACTATAAATGGTTGGTATCCTATTCAAATTCATTTTTAAACCTTTGGATTAAATCAAAATTTTCAATGAAAATGGCGCTTTTGATTCCACAAGTTCCCTATAGGTGATGGGGGGAGAGCATACACACACAAATTCTTTTTTTGCTCAAACAATTTTAACAAAACAATGATAGATGACTTATTCAAAACAAAAATTTGAAGTGAACTTGATTTTAAATCACCAAATTAAAGTGTTTGGTGATGTTCTTTATCCCTTTGGCCTTAATTTGTAAAAACTTTTAAAAAATAATCATAAAAACATTCAATATAAACAAGTAATTTTTCCTTTTAAGCACCAAAGGAAAGTTCCTAGTTATTTTTAAGCACCAAAAAGAGGTTAAAAATACTTAATTGAGCTCAAAATGATCACTTTACTCATAGGTCCTACATAAAAAATTATATAATCTCATTTATCTTTGAATCTCTTTTCACTTTGAGACATGCAAACTTGGTTTTAATTCTCTTGAGTTTGTGTTTTTAGAAAACACAATGATCATCGATGGTCATTGTTTGACCATCACCGATTCTTGCAAGACCATTTCTAATCGATAACCAACTATGGCAGGTCAAAAATAACCACCGATCGTTACCTTTGAACCCTTAGGCAATAACGTTATGCTTCAATATAGATGTTAGGATAAAATCTCTAGAAGTTAGGCTTCTTGATCAAAACTATGTTTAGACCAAAGCCTTACAAGATACAAATCATTAGAAACAAATATTAATAAAGCTTAAAATAAAAAAATTAAATATATTTTCCCCTATAACCCAACTGTAGATGGTTGGCCCTAACCGTCAGTGATCACTAAGAACCGTTGGTGGTCGTTGTATAACCTATGAGTGCACAAAAATGTTAGAAATAAGGGGAAATGAGCATAAAAATTATTGTTTAAGGACTTTTTAATGACTAAAATAGAAATTTTTAATTTCCATGATGTCTTCCTTGATTAAATAGACTCCATGGGTCCCGTCGAGTGTGCCAAGATGTAGGAAGGATTACAAAGGTTATTAGTCAAACACTAGTTAATAAATCCATGAAAAATGCATAGAAAACTAAACAAACTAAGCCAACCTATTTAATGGGGTATGATAATGATAATAAAGAGAAAATTAAAGGAAATCAATACCAATTACCTTCCCAAATGATTCCACCATCTAAGAGCGGATCCAAGCATATTTTTTCCCTTGATCTAGTGTTCTTATATTTGCCAACAATGGATGTCAATCTCCTCCAATTCCTCAAGAACACTATGTATAACCTAGGCTCAAGATAAAAAAGACTTAATCTATTCCTATCAAATGAAGCTTTCAAATAAAAAACAATGATCAACACAAAATATTTTGGAGATAATTCTGCATTATAAGTTTACAATAATTTAGCTTAAAAATGGCGTTGAGAGGCCTTATATTATAAAATTCCCAAATGGACTAGGATCAACCATAACCATCCATCTCAAGATTGATATGTGTAATCATGAATCAATCTAATATATTTAATTAAATCCATAAATATCCTCATAATTATTTGGAAGGAAAGGCATTAATTAGGCATGGGTGCCCATAAACTTGATATTTATTATATTTATGGCTTATAGATGCCACCTCATAGATCATGTCATTAGGTGATGCAAATATTGAGAATCAATTTCCAATAATGAAATAGTCAATAACCTCCATGAAAAATCCACTTAAAATTTTTATTTGAATTAATTAATTTAAACAAGATTAATCAATTTTAGTGTAGTTCTTTGGAAATTGGTGCACAATTAATCAAAACGGTCAAAAAGTCATATTACAGGGTTGTAATTTGATTCAAGAAAAATGGGAAGGTGATGTTAGATGTGTTTGGACTATATTCTCATTTAGGATACTTTTGATGAAAAATAACAAAGGTAGATGATGTGTACTAACGAATTAGAAGAAAAGAGTGATCCAGAGCACAAAAAGGCAAAATCATCATTTTGAATTGAAATGAATATATCAAAGTTAGGAATCACATAAAATGCATTTCCTTATTTAGGGATACATTGGAATAAATCATCACTTGTATATAACAAGTTCAAATCATTTAGCACATATTTAGTGATTTTGGCTTAAATTGTGCATTTGAGTGCAAATCACGTAAGATTGACAATTTCAACACAAATAATGTTTGGAATTAGATTTCTATACTAGCACCCTTTAACATTCTATAAGTTTGTAGCTTCATGGGATTGGTAGGATATTATAAATGCTTTATTGATAATTTCTCTTGCATCTTGAATCCCATCACTTCACTTCAAAAAAAAAGGGAATAAGTTTGTTTAGATAGCAAGTTGTGAGGAATCGTTTTTGTTGTTAAAGAAGCGACTCACTAGTGCACCAATTTTGGTTGTGCCTAATCCTATGGGAGAATTCCTTGTTTGCACTAATGCATTTAAGGAAGGATTAGGAGTTGTACTTATGCAAGAAGGTGGATTTCTTGCATATGAATCCCAAAAAATCAAGGATTATGAGATGTGATACCCCACATATGATATAAAATTTGCAACCATCATTCATGCTTGTTTAAGGCGGTGATAATTTTTGCTTGGGCATCATTTTATTTTAAATATTGACCACTTTAGTCTATAGTATCTATTCAATCAACCTAACCTCAATACATGTCAACAGTGTTGGATGGAATTATTGTGTGAATATGACTGTGAAATTTTGTATATCAAAGGAAATAAAAAAGTAGTTGTTGATACCTTGAACAGAAGACACCATGAGTTGGAAGCAATGAGTTTGTGAACTAACTTGAGAAGTTAGATTTTGAAGCAACTTCCAAATGATAACCTCTATAAATAAGTAAGTTAGCTATTGGAATTTGGTATGAATCTAAAAGTTAATTTTGAAGGTTTTCCTATTAAGCTTGATGGTTTATTACTCCATAAGGGGTGTATATATGTTCCCTTAGTAGGTGGCTTGTGTGAGCTAATTTCATTTGAGTCTCATATAGATCCTTACCAAGTGTACCCTAGAGTTAATAAAATGCATGTCGGGTTAAAGAAATCATATCATTGGGTTGGCTTGAGGTGTAAAATTGTTGATTTTATAGCTCATAATTTAGAGTGCTAGAGGGTAAAGGCCGAGTATCAACATCCAACAAGATTGTTATACCATCATAAGATTTTGGGATGGAATTGGGATACTATTTTCATGGATATTATTGTAGTTTTGCCTACCTTTACTTATCATCATGATGCAATCATGGTCACAGTGGATAAGTTGACCAAATTGGCTCACTTTTCTCCCACAAAGGCCACTTACAATGCCAATTAAGTGGCAAATGTCTTTTTAGATGACATTGTTAGATTTCATGGAATTCATCGTAAGATTATTTTGAATAGAGATCCATTTTTTATTTTTCACTTTTAGATTTATTTGAATAAGGCATTGGACACATGACTCAATTTTACCACTTATTACCTCCCTGAAACTAATGGGCAAATTGAGAGAGTCAAACAAGTCTTGGAAGACATGATACACATGTATGTTATGGATCATCAATCTTGATGGGAAACTATTTGTATGTTGTTGAATTTTCTTACAATAATAACTACCATAGTTAAATTAAGATGGCACATTTCTAAGCTTTTTATGACTGAGCTTTTAGAACCCCACTGAGTTGGGACTAACTTAAGGATAGAGTCATGATTGGACTTGCCATGCTAGAAGACATGGAGTGATAAGTGATTAATATACACAACACCTAAAGACTACCAAATATCGATAGAAAAAGTATGTTGATGTGAAAATAATGATAAACATTTTAATGTTGGTGATAAAGTTTTCTTGAGGGTGAGACCCAACAAGAGTCCCATCCATCATGGAAAAGGATTGAATTTGGCACTTCATTTTGTTATACCATTTGAGGTCTTAGAGACTATTAGCCTAGTAGCTTATTGATTGGCCTTAGCATTTATCCTATCTAGTGTTCATGATGTATTTCATGTGTATGTTTTATGTTAGTATGTTGCTAACATTTCTTATCTTTTGTGTTGGACGGCCTTGTAGGTTTAGACTAATGATGTTATGATTTTGGAGATCATCATGATTTTAGCATGCAATGTGTTGGCACATAGAGGCAGAGACCTGGATCAGGTCAAGGTCCAATGGGAAAAATATGATGAATCATCAGCAATTTTGGAAGATGTTAAACCTTTGAGAGTTTCGTATCCTTGCCTCTTTCAATGATTTATAGATAGAAATCTACATAGTCAGAGGGGGATGTAAGGATCTATTTTGCATAGTGCTCATCTTTGGCAAGACGACTATGAAATTATGAATTATTATTTTGATTATTAAATTATGTGGTTAAGTCATGTCTAGCTGAGACATGCAAGGATTTCATGAATATCTCATGTGTTAGGAACCATTATAAATACCTATTATCAATCATATTTTGATTGCTTACTCATGAAATAATGATGTTTACATTTCTTATGCAATGTCTATGATCAAGGAATTTGACTCAAGAGAGGATGGTTAAAATTATGTTAGTCTCAAAATGAAATACTCACACTAGCATAACATCTTTGGGCCTAGGTCTTAGGGGGAGCTTAATGAACAAAAAAAAATTGAAAAACCCAACTAAAATGCAAAGAAGAACAAACTTTACCTTCTTTGAGAGCTCCAAATGATTTCTTCATTTAGTTTGCTTGGATTATCCATAAAAAGTATTCATCAATGACATATGGCTAACATCATCTCCTCTATGCACCATTATTGACTGTTGGGCTTGATTGATGGCTTGGCCCAATTTCAACATTATAACACTATGATTTTAGCTTCATGAATCTATTCCTTGCATTATAACTCTACTTTTATTGAGCTTCCAAATGAAGAGCTCTACACTTGCTTTTATAGGCTTTCAAATCCCTTAGAATGGGTTAAATCTGAACATGGTTGAATTTATTAAGCTTGGTTGAGTTTGGCATATTCCTATAATACTTTTTTAGATATTTGTCAAAAGTGACAACTCACAACCATGGTTGAGTTTATTAACTTTGGTTGAGTTTGGCATATTCCTAGGATATTCTTTTAGATATTTTCCAAAAGTGACAACTCACAAAGGTAAGATGCTTTTGAATTTCTTTTTTAGTAATTGATTTAATTGATTTCACTGATTTATTATCTCATGGGTGAACTTAATTAGGATTTAAAACTGATCTAACTTGCTAATTGATTGTAATTAGGGTGTGCAAGTTAATTAATTCTTTTTAGGCACTTGGTCATTTGTTTGATTTGTTGTGGTGTGGAGCTAAAAGCTTCAACTATTTGCAGACACTAGAAGGAAGGATGCTGAAGAACCAGAGCCACTGGCATCGGCAGTATGACCGACGTCGGTCAAGTGTAGTGGAGAAGGAGACCGGCGACGGCAGGAAGTCGGCCGACGTCGGCAACACCAGACCAGCAGGGACCGGCGTTGGTCGCCTGTGTATTTTCGAAACTGCTGTTGACGAACAGTCAGTTAGTTGAACCAAGTGTTTGCATGCTAAGGGGCTAATTTAAGTCGTGAGCTGTGTGTCTAATTTTAGTAGTTAGACTTCTATTTTTGTAAGCATGGGATCTTATTTATAGACCCACAAGGCATGTATTGTAAATTAATTCTAAGGCAAGTAAAAGCATTGAAGCTAGCAAGGTCAAGGAGATCTACAAGTGTAAGGTCAAGGAGATCAGCTGAAGCATTCAAGGAGGGATAGCAACTCAGGCTTTAGAGTTGTTGTGTTGAGCAAGAGAGAGAGGGAAGAAGGTCTTGAGGTGTGGCAAGCCTTTGAGGTGGAGGAAGAAGTGGCATCTTCCTTATTGTATTTTTCTTCTAGTAATATCTAATACAAAGAGTGTGTATTATCTCTCAAATTTTTTGTTGTCTCAAGTTTCTAGCTACTTTATCATTCTGGTATAATTCCGTGTTTAATTGCATATAAGAAAGTAATCAATTGTGCTCTAATTGGTAGAGCTACAGATCCCCTGACATGATTTTGATAAATTCAATGTGTTTATTTGCCTTATTTAATTGATTTATTAAGTCAAATTGATTTAATGCAAGGTTATGAAGCCTAATTTGAGACTAATATAAATTCTTGGACTAGGTATTCAATGATTGGAAAAAATTGGTCTAAAGTCAGATATGAAGCCATTAGTGCCCATATTTAGGTGTCTATAGTTTTCCCCTATTTGGGGATATGTTTCAAGATATAAGCATAGTAACATCTTTTCAAAGAATAAAATGGTTCTTTATGCTTACGACTATAATGGTAATGATTGAACTATAGTTTCCCCCTTGAGGGAGTGGTTGGCAAGTGGGTTGACAAATGGTCCCTCGAAAGAAAGAAGTGAAAATGAGGGGAATAAACAAATAAAGATGATGGGGTGACAACACAATGATTTACCCAAATTTGGATAAAATAATTAAGAAATGCAAGTGGGATAGTGTACAATGGTTTGCCCAAAGGTGGTTATAAGAATTGTACCCCGATTGTGGCAACATGGTATAATAACACAATGATTTATCTTAGCAGGAGATATAATCATTAAAAATATGGAGTTGCCCCAGTTAGGATAGACAAACAAGAAAGGAAAATTGGTGATAACATAATAATTTACCCTAGCAAGTGATATAATCATTGAGAATGCATGTGGGATGGTGTATAGTGTTGATGCAATATTCCTTGATTATAAAAACATGATTGATGGTTGATGATTGATAAGTTGATATAGAGTATAAAGATGAATTAGGACAACCTACTAGTAGGGAGATGTGTATATGAACTAACAAAGGTTGAAATTATTTTTTTATTTAATTATTTTGTTTGAGATATGATTGGGTATTGGATTAGGATTGTTGATGATGTCAGTATCGAGGAGATGGTGATGATGTATTGATGTTTTAGACCTCTCAAAACTAATTTTTTCTATAGCATTTGATGGTAGGCCTCATGATAGAACACGATGGGGGCTTGGCCAAAATATGCATAAGGACTAACTCCTGATATCTGATACTCAATGCAAAATAATTACACTAATGATAAAAACCATGATGATAATATAGAAATTTGAATATGGATAGATTCAAGACTAATGTGCAAAAAATCACCTAATGAACACGTATAGATTGAATCATGGTCACAGTACTGAAAGCAGACAAACAAGGAGGCAAACAAATAAATAAACAAAAAAGACAAATAAAACAAACAAGTGTTAACTCCCTATGTTAGTATAAATAGCATGATAAACATTACCCCTAGAAACTAGGTGAAAACTAAACAACAAACAAGATGGGGGAATAAAAGAAAAGGAAGGGGGTGGCCAAGCTGTCTCCATATGTGCTAAGCAAGTGGACGCTACCTACATAGTTCCATGGATATGATAATCTAACAAAACTTTAGGCTAAATGTAATTCTCCCAGGAAATGGGAAGAAAATAATGATTGATAGAAGACATGATAGATGTGATAGAAAAATAGGGATGAATTCACAAAATAGGGATAGTGTAGGATAAAAGGCCAAAAACGATGGAGAAACTAAGGAACAAGTGGTTTATTTGTGACTTAGTGAGGGTTCCTAGAATCTTTAAAGCAAAGAAGTGGTCAATGTTTTTAGTTTATCTAAATCATTTTCAAATGTTTTTGGAAATTTCAAAGCATCTCAACTCAATAGAGAATGACAAGACACTAAAATGGTCAAAGATCATAAAATGGTGAGAGTATTATAACTTGAAATGATGCTCACAAAATGGTAAAAGCATGGTTGAAGTTGCTTGTAAAATGGTGAGAGCATTATAACTTGAAATGATGTTTGTAAAACATTGAGAGCATGGTTGAAGTTGCTCAAAAAATGGTGAGAGCATTATAACTTGAAATGATGCTCACAAAACAATGAGAGCATAGTTGAAGGGGGACTAAATTGACCTCAACAAGAATGACCCACATAATCCCAAAATGGCTTTAGCTCACAATAGTTCACCTCACAGTAGAGGAATATGACTAGTGTAGCAACCAATTCAAATAAAATAGGCATAGTTGGTATTATGGTATAGGAGTGGCTAGGTGATATGTCAAGGCACAATAAAAAAATGTTGCTCCTAGTTTTCCCATAGGCAGTTATAACTAGGATACAACTGATAGATCAATGATACTAATTTTCCCCAGCATGTGATATAATTAGTATCAAGACTGGTAAACACTGATTTACCCTAGCATGAGATATAATCAAGCTCACATAAATAAACTTGATAAGAAATGAATAAGAAATGAAGGATGCAACTACCAAAACTTTTGTCAAACTACTCCAAAATACTACCTTTGTCTTGAAAGCTTCAAAAAAACTACTAAAATTGGTTTGATTTTGTATGTTGAAGATGTGAAACCAATGGATGAACCAAGGTCAAACAAGATAGCTTGATAAGATTCAAAACATGTTTAATCGAGTAGGAATGGAATGGTTAGATAGTCTGGTATTGATTTGTGTATAATGATTGGTTATGATAATGATTGGATAAAATGGTAAGAGGGTTGCCCCCAAGTGATAAGGTGAATGGTTAGGATATGTGATAATGATAAAAGGATTGATAACTTGATATGATATGGTACATGTTTGGTTTTGGCCTGGGTATGATAAATGATTTTGTTGTTTCTATTGAAGTGGAGATGTGCATCTTGATC
This sequence comes from Torreya grandis, assembly GCA_037957365.1. Lineage (NCBI taxonomy): Eukaryota > Viridiplantae > Streptophyta > Pinopsida > Cupressales > Taxaceae > Torreya > Torreya grandis. The sequence continues at coordinate 3,303,563 of JARHVA010000989.1, read as the reverse complement.
AATAAAGGATATAACCAGAATACACAATCATGTAAATTTCTAGCCCACACCTTGTTTGAATAGTTGTTCTATCAAGAATTGATTGTAGATTTAGATGTTAAGAATGTTGTTGTGATCTTAATTGGTCATTGATTTTGATTCCTTCAAATGCCGAGATAAAATATCTTTATAGCCTTTACAAAGGAAAGTGTGACCATGGATGGTAAAGATGGATAAATGTTAGATGGTAGGTTTGATTGGGAAATAGCATGATGGAGAATAATAGATTAGATGGTAGATGGAAAATAAATGAAGATTAGGATTTTTAGGCACACATAATGTTGTTGATTCTAGATTCAACATAACTTTGGATGTGGTAGGGCCGAAGACTTCTTCTCTTGATAGGACCAATAGATTATTTTGTTGTTTAGGCCTAAGATTAGCTACCATCTAATTAGGTTGTAGATAAGAATCTATTTTGATTTGATTTTTGATGTTTTCTTCATCAAGCATTAAAGAAATTATGTGCTTAGCTATTGGTGCCTCAAAGAGGTTTACGCCAATGAAGTTATCCTGATTGTCCCATGGCACCTTCGATAAGGTTTCACTAAGGAATGTTAAATTTTGACTTTGATTATCCCTTAGCACCTCCAAAAAGGTTTCACTAGAAGATACTAAGTCCTAAATTTGATTTCCCCCTAGCACCTTCAAAAAGGTTTTACTAAGAGATTATTCTTCTGCTGTATGATTGTGGTCTTGACTTCCTTGCTTTTCTTCAACTGATATGTCACCATGGATGCATTTCAACAAGTTATAATTCTATTAGTCCTAATCAACACTCATGGGATATGGAATGTCAATAATATGGCTATGATGGTTGATGGTAATGGTATGTGGAATGGTAATGGAATGAGAAGAAGCTACACAATCCTCATAGAAGATATTAGGAGAACTTATGTCAATGATAAAGTAATCATCTTCAAAAATTGGAGAAGGATCACAAATATATTCATATTGATTTTCTAGGCGTGCATAACCAATATTGTAATAGTCACGAACATATTTTGTATATGAATCTAATTCAAACTCAAGGGACTCTGAATCTAAGGTCAAGATTGATGTTGATTTTGCTTTTGAAGTTAAATCTGATGTCAATTCAAGAGTAGAACCTGGCTCTGATTTTGATTCTTTATCTAATGGGTACTATATTACAATGATGTCTTGTTGAATGTTTGGTATGGGATAAGTAATGACCTATGATGGCATAATAGGCTCCACAAAGACTAGTTTTTCAAAGAAAGACTCCTCAATGATGGGAAAAAGATTAGGAGACAACTCCTTAGAAACTAGATTATCAATAGGAGGCTCTTAAAAAGTAGGCATATAGTCGAGGTAGTAATTTACCCAAAGGCAGTTATAATCATTAAGAAGTGACTCAACAAAGATTGGCTCATCAGAGTGATACTCCTCATCAACAGGTATAGGATTGAAAGGTGATCCATCATAGGTTGACTTATCACAAATGGTGGGTTTGATAAAATCATTTTGGATTAGTTGGTTCTCTTGGCCTTGGTTTATAATGAGTTAAAAAATACTAGTTTTGATCACAGCTTGATCCTTAAATAATTGGCTTAGTTGGGTAGGTACTGATTGGATTGGTTGAGTCTTTGGTTGGATTGGTTGGGGTTTTGGTTAGATTGGTTGGGGTTTTTTTGGATGATGGGTTGAGCTTTAGGTTGAATGATGGGTTGAGGCTAAATTATTGGATGAGGTTTAGGCTAAATGATGGGCTGAGGCTAAATGATTGGATGAGGTTTAGGTTGAATGATTGGTTGGGATTGTAATTGGATTAGTTTGGGTTGAATTAGCTAGGGTTTTCTAAAGTGGGGAATGATAGTCAGTACATGAGGAATGGTCGATGGTTGGATAATGGGTGGGAACTGTGGAGCTTGATTTCTTGCACAAGCAAAAGGATGAGGTCTTAGAATAGAAATTGTAAGGTATCATGGAGCTTGATTGCTCACATAAGCCAAACCTTCCAAGTCCTCTTCATAGACCATATCATCCCAGCTAGGGTCTTGAATTGGATTATAATCTATTCCTTGAATTTTTTCCCTATATTGATTATTGTAAGGATGGTATGGATCCATCTCCCAAATAATATTGTCATTGTAGAGGTCTATACCCAATTCCTCCTCATCAACCATATCATTCCAGTTGAGGTCTTGATTTTGGTCCTTGATTTGATTTTTGCAAGGTGGATAAAATGCTGTCTCAAAAACCATATTATCATCAAAGGGGTCTTGAATAAAGCCAAAAAAATTAAATCCATTTTGTGTGGCCATTATATCATAATTTGGATTGTATGTGACTCCACCATAGGTGTAGCTAGACATATCCACATCAATGAAGAAAGCTCTAAAAACAAAAAGGCTTCAAGTTTTGTAAACTCTAAAAAACTATGTCCAAAAGACAAATTGTTCAAATTTGGTATAATTTGGTCAAAAGGGTGGAGTCGTATCTCCAACGTGGTCTGACAATGGAGATGTATCTCCAAAATGGTTTGTGTTATAACTTGGCATAAAACATTATAAAGTCAAATGTCTAATGTCAAATGTCATACACACAAAAGGTCAAGTGTTTAAATAAAATCAGCATGTCAAAGTCTAGACCAAAGTATTCCAAATAAGGTCTAAATTAAGAAAGGGAAAAGTTGAGTTGTTAGGGCTTTCATCCAAAACCAGAGTCAAAAGCTAGGCTCAAACAAACACGATCTGCTAGGATTTTTGGCCAAACAGCATCAAAAGCTAGACTTTGAAACAAAGGTTGATGTGATTTGATTTAATCTACCAAGGTTGGAATAAATTTGGCATAAACCTGACACACGGAATCAAACATAAACATGATCAGTTGGTATAAGCCATAAGGCAAAAGACACCTAGAGAAAAAACTATGTTTTTTCTAAATAAAAGCACAAATAATGATGAGAATAAGTTGAATGAATAAACAAGTGATAGTTTTCAGATTTGGGAAATTGATTAACCTAAGTTATATAACCTAAAAGAGAAATATCTGTGTATCAACCCCAACAAAGTAAGGCCTAAACAGAAATCAATCAATGTTTGAATTTGAACTTATAAAGGTCAATTGAAAACTCAATGGTTGAAAACTATTATTAGGCTAAACAAGCTAGATAAGATTGGATAGCATGATGATGTATGAACAAGGTCCAAATGGCATATGTGACATGGTTTGGTTGGTTTGAAATAATGGTTTTTGATACAAGGTCAAACAAGTCTTAAAACAAAATGAGCAACATAATAGTGTAAGCATGCTCTAATGATGTGATCAATGTTATGTTTCAAAGACTCAAAAGCTCAAACTTGATAATGATGTGGGAAGCATAATAGTACCTATCTCAAATAAATAGCATACACAAACATGTTTAGCAAAAATTGTAAGGCAAAAGTATGGTGTAAAATGGCCAGTATAACATCTCTTTGATCAAGGAGTGACATATAAACAAACTATATTTTGACATGGTTATAAAAAAATAAACATAAGTTTTAGTCTCAAAATATACCAAGCAAAAATGACCAAAATACACTAAGTATAATCATCCAAATCCTAACAAAGGTATGGCAATGTGGGGTTGACTAAACTAATTATTTTATAAACATTCTAGATGGATCAATTGCATAATGAATTTCATGCCAAATGATGCAAAAGAAATGCAATTTAATTGGGTGTCCACAGAACTTGGATTGTTGCAAAAAGGTCCTAGATTTTTTCAACCACTACATCTATCATTTGTTCAATGTAGTGCAATGTCCAAAGTACATATACATCTCGTGTGTAACTCCAACACTAGAAGGTAGTTTAACCAATCAAACATCCAATCCTAGTGGGAGTGGATGAAGTCAGTACTAGGAGATGAAATCCTAGGTCAAAGCTTCCTTATAGAACTCATGGGAGGTATTGAAGTCCCCCTCACAAACCAAGATGCATGAAATAAATGACATAAAAGAAAGACTTTATGGTCACCTCAAGATCACCCAATACTATTATGAGTTTTTTCGGAGGGCTTTAAATGACATTCTTTTCATGCCTTAGACTAGGCCTAAAGTGTGATGAGATGGTGATTTTGATCCCAAAAATTCCTTAAAGGGGATGGGTGGGAGAGCATACACACACATAACTTTTCACAAAAACACACAATCAACAAGCAAGTTTGAAAATAATTGAAGTGAAGTTAATTTTGTTACACTAAATTGAAAGTGTTTGATTAGATTCATTACTAGCCCCTTGGCTTTAAGAATTTCAAATGGAAATAATTTCAAACCACCCAAAAAGAAGTTGGTGCTTTTGATCTTAAAAGTTCCCTAAACAGGATAGATGAAAAAGTATACACGCACAATTCCCTATTTACTCAAAAAAGATTAGACTAAATAAATAATGAAAACAACTTACAAGAAACTTTGAAGTGTATTCAATTTTATAGCACTAAATAAAATGTGTGGTGGTGTTCTTTTAGCCCCTTGACTTTAAGTTGTGAACTTTGAAAAAAACCATAAAAACTTAACCAATAAAACACCCTCAAAAGTTTCATTAAACACCAAAATGAAGGATTTTTAGTTTTTTTTAGACATCCAAATTAAGTTTGAAAAGATTAATTTATATTGAAATGGTTTTCGCTAAAAATTTCCTACAAAGAATTGGTTAGAACTTCGTTTAGTCTTGAAGCTTATTTATCAAATGAGACAAGTAACTTTGAAGGGTTAAATTTGGCGACCTGAAGGCAAAACCTTAAAAAATCAAACATGTTAGGTTAGGCAAAGGTTATCAAAAATATAAATAAATAACTCACAAAAAACTTTTAAAAAAAATAAATAAACCTATGAAACATTCAAACAAGTTAGAAGCTAAAAACTAAGAAAATCGAACACAAAAATCATAAAAATTTGCAGTCAGTAATTTATCCATAACTTTTAAACTATACATCCATTTATCACAAAAAAAATTAATGTTATTTATATGTCCAAGGCTCACTTCTATGAAAAAATTCAGGTAAAAATAGTGAATAAAAAAAATTGTTATCTCTATACTAACCGTTTTTACTATATAATTAAAAAATAGAAAGTGATAGTCAATAAAAGACCCATAAATTATAAAATATTAAAATATATATATATAAATTTTTTATATCATATCAATGACATATTTACATATATTAATTTAAAAAATTAGATAAAAATGTTGAGTAAATAAAAAGTTATGAATTCTTTATTGACCATTTTTATTCAAAGCAAAAACAACAAAAAAAGAATTAAAACTATAAAATACAAAAAAGTTTGTGGGTTGTGCTCTCATGAAGATAGTCCCACCAGGCGTTCCATATGTGATCAAGGAATTTGACTCAAGAGAGGATGGTTAGTATTGTTTTAGTTTCAAAATGAATAAACACACTAGCATAACATCTCTAGGCATAGATCTTAGGGGGAGCTTAATGAACAAATAATAATTGAAAACCCAACTAAAATGCAAAAAAAAACAATCTTTACCTTCTTTGAGATCTCAAAATAATTTATTCATTTGTATTTCTTGGATTATGCATAAAAAAATTTCATCAATGACATATGGCTAACATCATCTCTTCTATGCACCATTGTCGAATGCTTGGCTTGATTGATGTCTTGGCTCAATTTCAACATTATAACACTAAGATTTTAGCTTCATGAATCTATTCCTGCATTATAACTCTACTTTGATTGAGATCCAAAATTAAGAGATCTAGGCTTACTTTTATAGGCTTTCAAATCTCTTAGAATGGGTTAAATCTGACTATGGTTGAGTTTATTAAGCATGGTTAAGTTTGACATACTCCTAGAATATTTTTGTAGATATGTTTCAAAAGTGATAACTCACAACCATAGTTGAGTTTATTAACTTTGGTTGAGTTTAGCATATTCTTAGGATATTACTTTAGATATTTTTCAAAAGTGACAACTCACAAAGGTAAGATGCTCTTGAATTTCCTTTTTAGTAATTAATTTATTAGCTCATGGGTGAACTTAATTAGGATTTGAAATTGATTTAACTTGATAATTGATTTTGATTAGGGTGTGCAAGTTAATTCTTTTTAGGCATTTGGTCATTTATTTTATTTTGATTAATTCAATGTGTGTATTTACCTTATTTAATTAATTTATTAAACCAAATTGATTTAATACAAGGTTATGAAGCCAAATTTGAGACTAATAAAAATTTTAGGGCTAAGTATTCAATAATTGGTAAGAATTGGTCTAAAGTCAGATATGAAGCCATTGGTGGCCAAATTTAGGTGTCTACAATGTCTACTTATGAATTTTGATTATGTTTATGAGAAACATTGACTTAAATCATGTTGAAACACTACCTCTAAGCTTATGAAATGGTAATTACTTATGTATTGAATCATATGAAATTATCTACGTATGTGTTAATATTCAATGAAGGATTAACTATGATTAATTGATAAAAAATTTCTTATTTGATTAAATTCAATAGCTTCAGCTATTAGGTTAGAGAAATTTGATGTGTGCATCGAGTGTGCAGGCACAAAAAAAGAGATAATTAAAGAAAGAGACTACGCTAAGAATGGTTACATCACTAATCAACTTTAACCCTTCTTAGACCTATGTTAATTAGTTGGTTGCCTAATCTACCACCTTGTTGACATAGCATTTGATTTGGTGGCCAGCCTTTAATCCTAATTGGTGATTCTTGTTGTCACCTAGCTTTTAGATCTTATAATCAATGTCTAAACTATCTAGTGATTGATTGACATATCTTCCATGGATTACCTTAGATTAGAATCAAGTGAGAAAAGATGTAAGTGAATCCTAGAAGCAACCAAAAAAGCCTTCAAGATCCACCATGTGCCTTAGTTGATCATGGAAAAGAGCGACACTTAATGAGACATGGGTTGGTAATCAAATGGTGGTTAGATGATTCTAGAATGACTATATGTAGGAGTCAAATTCCTTTAGTTTAGGATTTTTTTCCAATTCAAAAAGAATCAGACTTGGCATAAGAGAAGGATAAGCAACATATATAATTAGCTAGTTAGGAGAGCCAAGTATAGATAGATGGAGGCTAGTGCTCAGGTAGTTTGAAGGTCAATAGGTGGGCTTCCTTTTAACTCTTATTTTATGTTAGTCATTTAGAATGAAATGATATATTTTTTTGTTTGCTCTTCTTACTATCATGAGAATAAGACCACTTGGTTTATTTTATCTATTTTATTATTTATCATAGTTGAGCATTAGCCGCCATGTAGTACTGGCTCATTTGAGGGCCTTAGAGAGATTATTCCTCCTTGGTTGAATGAAATGATTTTTTTCCTTATTGTGTGAATATATTTATGTTGTTATGATACTAAGTGATGGTGGTCTATGAGAATCATCCTCATGTTGGTAACGTATCAAAGTCTTCCTATGATGGACATGGTGGAAGGTTATTTGATCCTCCCATGAATGTCCTAACAGTAATGTGTCAAAGTCCTCTTGTGTTAGGCATGGTGGTATGTGGTTTGACCCTTACTTGGACATCATAGTGGCAGCATTTAAAACCCTCCTATGTTGGGAATGGTGGTAGGTGTTTAACTCTATGATAACCATTAGTAGGAAGTAATAGAGTGGAACATACTCATGTTACTTCAATATTTTGATGGGCCTTGTTATGACATGAAATATTTCTTGATATTTTTATATTTTTGAATGCCTAGATTCATTCATATGATCATTTGAATACTTGTTTGATATGTATTTGGGATTGGGAGTCTCTTTGGGTAGAAATAGGAGTGGGATTGTAGGTGGTGTAGGGTTTCTCCCTTATGTCAAACACCCTTGATTATATATCCACCCTTTCCTTTACCAAGTGACATGAACATGTTTAGAGCTGGGAATCTTGAGCTTAGGGGTGTCTAAAGCAATAGCTTGATGATAAAAAATGTTGGGTAGTGAGCCTTCCTTATAATAGATAGTATATGCTTAGGAGCAAATATGGAATGCCATTGAAGACTTCTTGACTCTTATGTGACTTATGAGACAAAAATAAGTATCTCTCATTTGTGATAAAATATGAATGAATCTATTGTACTACTAATGTTGTAACAACTAGCATGCTTGTAATATTCTTGTTAAAGATATAGTTTGGAATAAGAAATCTACCTTTATTTATTAAATCCTCAATGTCAATCTGAGATGTAAATTTATTAGGAATGCTTGATTTATAGGATATTAGGAAGAGTCATGCATGTATCAAAGTCTTTGGCCCTTGAGGCACTTTTAAATGAATAAAAAAATTGATTTCCTTGCTTATATATTCTCATGAGTGATTGTTATGTTAAGCATAATGTATCTTTATTTATTTGAATGAGAAAGGTTAGTGGAATTAAACTTATCTAAAAAATAGGAGCTTAGATAAATAGTTATGATATTATTATTAGGAATAACAATTCAGCTTGTTGAAAAGAATTAAACACTAGGATTTAAGTGTATAGTTATGTTTGTAATGAATAAAGACTTATGTTGTCTTTGTGTTGAACCTTTTCAGAAAAGGATTCATAAATGAGTATGGTGATTTGAATTCAAACCCTTGGGAAGGAGTCATTTTGAAAAGGAAAGCTCTATTTTGCTTTATGGCTTTATTAATAAATGAATGTGAGTTATTTGATTAAATCTTTGTTGAGAATAGTTTATTTATTATGTGTGTATCTCTCCTTTTTATATAGATTATGTTTTAATTATTGTCTGCATCTAGATTGTGTAAGGCTGAGCAGAACATAATTATTAAGCTATAGATTGTTATTTGGAATAACAATAGAAGTAGTTTGTTGAACCTTCTTATTGTTGTTGTGGATTGGAATGATTTCTGTGAAATAATTTCATAGGTTTTTATATTTGAGTTATTGCCTTTTTTATGCCTTCCCAAAAATTAGGTCATTTAATAAAACTAATGAAGTTTTATTAAGCTTGGATCTTCAACATAGTTTTACCGAGCCATTATTTTAAAGACACTGGCCTAAGCAAACTTGATGAAAACCAATCTTACACAACTCTGTAACCATCAACTGTGAGCTAACTTCATATACAGGCCTGATTAGTTCAAGCATTCCTTGTAGCCCTATTTTCCCTATTTATTGGCCATAACTATTTATAGGTTGACTCAATCATGAAAGTAAGACTATTTCTGGATACCCATTAAGCCCTTTTATAACATAATTTAAAATATATTGAGGTTGCTTTGTACGGAATTGTACTTTCTTCTTTAGGCCCTGTTCCAATTAGCCCTCCTTTAGTGCAAAACCCCTTGTCCAGAGTGATGTACAAACTCTCTAAGAAAACCAAGCATCATTCCAGATACCCATTACCTTATTACAGGTGAATCAATCATTTATTATGGTACTTCTTTGGATAAATCCACTTTTCCTCTATTGGCCTACGCTCTTCCCTTCACATGCACCTAGGCTCCACTTGGCAATTGATTTTTTCCATACTTATCCGTACTTTGGCACCTTGAAACCACTTCAAACAGTTTTATAACATCATAAAGGGTAAAATTACAAAGTTTCAAGAGTTTTCAAGCTTTAAAACTCATTTTGAGGGTTTGAACCTAATTCAGAATTTTCCCATGACAGTCACAGGCTGCGAGCTAATTATTTTTGCTGGGGGTGTTTTAGACAGTTTCAAGGGCTCTAATCACTTTTATAAGGTCTGTTTTAACCCCCTACACCTTCTCAAATAATAATCTTGGTCATGTCAACCTTCTGTACCTTCTAATGCTCAACAACTTAGTGTCTTTTGACTGTATTTGTATGACAGTCAGCAGGGTTCAAGATTTTTCTTATTTATTTCAATGATCAATGGTCTTCAAAATGTTATACAAACATGTCCATACCTTAATTGATTCCCCTATTCCCATAATTGTAACAAATAAGACCTTTTCAATGCATTTACCTTGCAAAAACATACAAATGTTTGACCCTTGCCTGTATACTGTCACCTACAGGCCTGAATTTCAACAGTTGAAGTTTTGAGATATCAAAGGGATTTCTAAGCCTGTTTCTTCTTCATTTAGGTTTCTAATTACCTTATAGACCTGTCTCCATACCATTATGAACATCATGCAACCATTTTCACATGGGGTTTTCTTTGGGCAGTGGGCTGTAATTTAGATAACTGAATACCTTGTTTAGGTCTGTTTGGGCTTTTTATAGCATTCAAAGTTCTTAAGATCCTTTGTTCACATAAATACCAATTTAAAATTATCCTCAACATGCCAAATAACCAGTCTTTCTTAATATGCTATGAAGAACCATCCTTCACACACACATTCCCATACATATATATATAGGCCTGTTTACAGAATTCATAAATGAAGCAAATACATTCTTTCTTTCTTTCATAGATCAATTGGAAGACTTACAATTTAATACCAGAATCCATGGCTTTCCAAACCTTTCTTTCTTCTTCTCTCATTCTCTTGACTTCAATCAAATTTTCTCCTTCTCTTTTCTTCAACATCTCTTGAGTGAGGTCCTCCCTCACTGTTTCTCTCCTCTTCTCTTCATTCTATCTTCTTTCCTTGCATGAGAGGACCTTTCCTCTCTGTTCTTCTTCTCTTCTACAGCCCTCTCATCCTCCTCCTTTTCTCATCCTCTCTATTTAATGAATTCTTCTTTGTTTTATTTTCAAGGATTTTCTTCCAACTTCTACGCCCAAATTGGGCTTAAGGCAAACAAATGTTGTTTTTAAGTTTTAACAATATTCTAAGGTTGAAAATAGTTTCAACCATTTCCCCCTAATTTACTCAACAGCCTAACCATTACTTTTTACCTTTTTACTTTCACCTTTTGATAATTACATTTACCTTGAAGGTGAAAATTTGAAATCTCACAATTTGGAGGGAAAACCAAAATTTGAATTTTTACACTAAAATTTGAAACTTTTGTAGATGCTCCTGCATCAAAACTTGTCTTGAATTCATTTGACAAATCGACTAGACCAATGAGTTTATTGGTTTAGAATCATGTTCTTCACTTAAGTAGGATTTTGCTTCCTTCTAGACTTGGTAGCAACAACATATGCATGTATATATTTTTACCTTGGTGTGTTTTCTAATTATAGATTCATCCCTGTGTTTTTATTTGGATCATGCCTTAGCCAATTTCAAAGCTCATGATGGCTTTTTGCCTTATTCCTTTTCCTTAATGATTAATTTGATGTCTTACCTTAGCTATTTTTTCTTTGAGTCTCTTTCAACTTTTATCTTAGTTAAATTTCAAGGTTTTTGAAAGTTGGTCAAATGATGTCACGTGGCATCATCCCAACATCTTAAAATATTAGCTAGAAGGCTAAGCCTCTAACTCCCCATAGTTATGAGTAACTACCAAGTGGTAGAACTTAGGAGCATAGAATTTTGGAAAGACTAAGTCATTGTGGTTAATATCCCAATGCCTATATGTTTCATGTATCTAAGTAGGTCAATGACCTGAAGGATTATTCCTTTGAGTTTTGGGCCCTTTATTTTTTTCCTTAGTCAATTTTTACAACTTTGATGAATGGTTTGGAGAAAGCCATGTGTCACCATCCTACTAACCTAGGAGTGATGTCAAATTTGTCAGTTGTACAGTCAATTTTGGGATAGAAAGTGAGTGGGATGTTGCCACATGGCATCATCTTGGAAACTCATAAACTCAGAGAGGACCATGTAAAACATGAAACCCCTAGGATAGCAAGTGAACATGATGTCACCACATGGCATCATCTTGGAAACCCTTAAACCTAGAGAGGACCATGTAGAACATAAATCCTTTAAGATAGTGAGAAAGTAGGATATTACCACATGGTATCATCCTAGCAACCCATGAACCCATAGAGGACTGTGTAAAGTGTGAAGCCTATGAACTAGAAAGCGAGTGGGATCTTTCCATGTGGCATCATTCCAATCACTCACAAATGTATAAATGACTACACAGGGTGATTATAAGTCCTAGGGCACTAAAATATTAGCTAATTAGGATAATAACCCAATACCTCCATGGTCCCAATGACACAAGGAACTACCAAGTGGCAATTCTTGATGCACTAGAAGTTTAGGCTTGAGTAGACCTGATTTATACACATGGAATCCACTAATTTAAGTAATTATCAACTAGGAAATTGATGATCATATTCACATCATTAATTCATCTCCTCTTTAGCATAAGTTCATGAAAGTATCATGAGTATTATCCAAATGAATCAAGACTGTGGGCTTCTAAATTATTGTCTTGCATCTATTAAAGTCTCATGGTAGTGGTAAGATATGTTTTGCATGACTGTATGGATATTGATATCTATCCATAATTATAGGTGTTATGCTTGGTTTTATGTTGTGTCATACTTATTTTTAGATAAAAAATATGGGCATGATATACAAACCCAAGTATGTATTTATTTTCTTTAACCTAGTAATTTAATATATATATATATTAAAGGTTGGGGGTAAAGGAGTAGGACCGAGGGGTAATTTCAATAATAAAATTTGATTTATATAGCATCTCAGTATTTTATACTTAAAAATACTATCAAATCTCTACCCATTAGTTATATACTTCACTGCTGTCAAAACGCTCACATTCACCATCTCATTATGGTTAAATGTTTATCTTATGGTCCAACCCTATCATTTTTGATGACCTAGATCTCTTGCACTGTAAATAAATCTTAAACCCTGATATATATCCTTCACTATCAGTTTCTAATCCATAGTAGCTTTCTATCCTACCAAACACTTACATCCCACATAGGGACACTTGTGTTGACGCAAGTGTCTAGATTATTATTAAGTGTCCAGTCCTCAAAATTCATCTAATTTGTAAATCCTTTGAATCTTATGGGTAATCCTATTTGTATTATTTAACCTTACCATTAGATATTTTCAAAAGGTGTGGTATAAGTACAAATTTAAGCCTACTCATTATTCATCTAGTAAATACCAAGTAATCATATATTCAAGCTCAATCAATCAATCTCAACACTGAGTTATATTGCCCTATTATTCCCTATTTTCATATCATTCATAAGATCAGTTATATCATAGGTCTAAATCACTAAAATAATAACCCATGAGCAATATTTTGTCAAGTTATAATCTATATCATTACATGATTTTTCATATAGTATATTTCACCCTTGTGCACACACAAGCTAACATCTAGGGGAGAACTACATAGGTTTGAGTCCTTCCTTGAAGTATTGACTATGTAGGCAATGTCCATTGATAGAGAGTTTCTTTAAGTTAGATTGACACCATGAGACCACTAACCCATTTTTGGTAAGGTAAAAATACTTAAGGTGAATAACTAGGGTTTGTTCCATATACAGTCATCGATAGCCTATGCATGTGAACAAAATACATCAATATAAAGGTGACATAAAATGGTACTAGGTTGGTTGATATATTTTATAAAGTAAACAAGCTAAAAATATAATTAATTATTAGAAAAATTAGAGAAAGGTAGTATAAATAAACATGGAGTGTTTTACTTTTAGGATCTCATGTATACTAATTCCAATCATAAATGGTGAACACAAGCACAAGATCACTATGAATGATTCCACTATCCCATAGCTACATTATCTCATCTTTGAGGTACATTAAGAGTAATTTCTTAGGATTAACTATTTACTGGTGCACTACAAAATCAAATGGATGAAAAAAATCTTAAAGGCTAAAAAAACTAGTCATTTTTCATATACTGTGAGTTACATGGAAATTAAATTCTTTGTATAGTGTTATATAATGACTTGAGTATTAGGGTAGTACCCTTAATACCACAACTCAATAAAATCAATGACCACTTGGCCAAAAATGATAGCTGGTATAATTTTTATAATTATTGAAACATAGTTATAGGAAGACAAAATGAAAAATAAAAATGAGAATGATTTAATTCAAAATCTAACCTTACATCATGCAATGAATTGAGAAAATAAATAGAATGGTACCAAGTTCGTTGATACAATCAAAATCAAGAATTGATCAAATAAAATTGCATCAAGCTAGCTGATATAGTTGGAAACACACATGGAATTATATCATGTTGACCGATACAACTTGTAAAAAATACATAGCAGTATTACATTGGTTGATATAATGTGTAAATAGATAGGAAACATTATCGATTTGGCTGATATATTTGTTAAAAATTTTGAACGGTACTAGGTTGATTGATACAATTGATTAAAAGATATATCATGATTTGGAATATGTTTCTAAAAATATATAATTAAAAACATGAAATTGATCCAACCAAAGGACGGATAAGATTTATGTCAGATTCATCAGAACATATGCACAAGATATAATGACTTACAACTATCATATTTCTCTCAATAGACTAGGATTTCAATAAGATCAATCAAATAGAGCCTATCTATAATTATATAATTGGGTAAGGAACAATGATATCTATAAATCTAGTATATGGTAACCCAAATGTTAAGAGGAAAGGGTTCTAAAGCCTAAGCCTATGACATAAGGATATAGCTCTCACTAGACATCAACAAAAGTAAATGATTGTAACTTTGATTGTAAATATGAAAGTAAAATAAATGGTTACAAAGGGTTACAAATAAAGTAAATCATGGGTAAGTGTGTTTCTACTCGCTTTTGCTTTTACATTCAGAAGAAATAAGAAACTAAAGATAATGGTCAGGGGTTTGTACGTACCCGAATGAAGTTGCTTACCATATCCAGATGATTGAAAGAGCTACCCTTTGGCTGTGGAGGACAACACCTGTAGATAAGAAAGACTTAAACAAAGAAAATTTTAGATAGATATATGGTGGATTGCCAAGCAAAGCTCAGCTCCAAAAGTGCAAAGACTTCCTTGAGGGATGATAGTCCACTAGTTGATAAAAAAATGTCGGATAAAGAGAAATAATGAAAGACTAAGAAACAAAAAGTAGACAACATGTACCTGTATTCTGCTATAAGTCTCCCACAGTCGCTGACGTCGGTAGTTCTATCGGCATCGGTTGGTCAAGGTTACCGACGTTGGTTAGTCTGCCAACGTCGGTAGGGGAAATGGTCGATGTCGGTCAGGGCAATGGCCTTGGATGGGTTTTGGACAGGTTTATGGTCGACAAAGGGGTCTGGAAGGAATCTAGGTTTATTTAATAGTTTGTGGAGGATTGCAAGATAGTGAATATAGTCTGGGAAAGGGCTAAGGTAGAGGACAGGGGTGGAAAGAGAATAAGAATGAGAGGAAGGCCCTGGGAAGAAAGTCAGGTTGTCTATCAATAGTACTCAAGAATATTCAATGGACTAATCACCAATGCATTCTAAAAATACTAAAATATAAACTAGAAGAATACTTAGCTCTTGGTGGAGAACCAGAAGTGTAGAAGACTTGTTTCCGTTATGGCTGATGTAGGAGACTTCGTACAATCTTCTAATCCAATGTGGAGTGAATTCTGCAGAGCTTCTTAGCCTAGAGAGTGATGATACAATGTTGATGCCTACAAAGAGTCGAGGAGCAAGAGAATTTGGATCTTGGGAGCAAGAGAATTTGCATTCAAGGCTGCAGTCAAGGTTAGAATTTAGTTTTAAGCAACCGACGTCAGTGATACCGCCGGCGTCAGTCGACTATTAACCGACATCAGCGGCTAGAGAATGGGAAAAAAGGCTATTTTTATCCTTTTGCCTATTCTTCCATCTACCAAGTTTGGTTGTCATTGTTAAATGGTCCAAAGGCAGGTTTAATAGGCACGAGAATTAGTGGGAGAGTTAAAATTAGGTCTTAGGTAATTATCATTAGTCATAGGGTGATAAATGGCCTAAGAGCTAGGAATCTAAGGTGAGGTGTCTAGGGGGGATTATTAATTTAAAATAAGTATTTTAAATTAATAAAGTATAGGTTAGGCATGTTGAAGTTAGAAAGGGACCAAGGGGGGTTGACACTATTTTGGTGTCTACATTTACCCCTTTTTGTCTTGTTATTTATTCTGACGAACTGCAAGACAAAAATAAGAGTAAGTTGCCCCAAGTATGGGATGAGGTGTAGGTTACCCCAAGTAAGGGATGAGGTATTCCCCCTCAAAATGGGAGTTGAGGGAAGGTAACTTGATATCGAGTGTCGATTTGATAGGTAGTGGATGTGTATGGTGAAGTCAAAGTGTGAACGTTGCAATAGTTGGGATTGCACGTATACCACTTCACATGATAGATAGGTCAAATTGTCACAGTCAAAGGTCGAGGAGTGCTAAAATCAAAATAATCAGTCCCTAGCATTTAGTCATAGCTGATTGGATTAAACGATCAGAGTTGTAGCTCCAATGGTCGTCGTGTTCCAAGTATCTCAAGCTCAAGAAGTGCTCCTGGAAAACACGAAAATGTCACAAATATTGAGGATCAACTGGAGCGTGATCTGACAATACGTGTGAGGGTCATAATGTGGGTTGCATATAATTTGCTAACTATTCGTGAGGTAGCATATATGCAAAACAACCAAGGCAAAGTTTTCTCAGAAGTGGTCATGGTCTGAGGAGATAGTCACGATCTCAAAGGTCATTGGTCGAATCGGGTTGAGATATAAGTCATCTCAAGTGGAGTCTGGTGTGGTCAGGGAGATGTATGCGATCTCCAATGTGCCCCATGAGAAGTTTAGGTAACTCATTCAGTGTTAGGGTTGGTTGTTTGGTCATGATTTTGGGTTGGTATAGATAGTGGGTCCATTAGATGGACAGATGAAGGAATGGCCGAGCTAACCTCAGAAGACTCCATGTCAACTGAGTGCTGCCTACATAGCCCTTGTTTGAAGGGCCTCAGGCCAATGTAGTTCTCCCCCAAAAGGAAGAAGAGGGTAGGTCATGGATTAGTTTTGATTAGGTTAAGTCATGGTTAAAGGTGAAATAGTTTGTCCATTAGGGAGGCAAACAAACGAATGGCCGACATCATTAGGGAGACGAACAGGAAAATGGCCGAGCTAACTCCAGAAGACTCTGTGTCAACTGAGTGCTACCTACATAGCCCCTATTTGAAGGGCCTCAGGTCGATGTAGTTCTCCCAAGAAGGGAGGAGGAGTCAAAGAGGTTAATAGTTGGTTTGGTCATGTTAATGGTTGAGCACTTCCCATATGTCTGATGGTACATGCTTGAAATGATGAGTGTATGATGATGTTACAGCGTTTTCCATATTATGTGATGGTGTATTCTGTAACATAAGTGATGTGGGGTTTTCATCCCTAGCAATTTTCCATATTAGTGATGGTGTATGCTAAAAATGAAATGAGTGATGATGTTATAGCCTTTTCCATATTGTGTGATGGTGTATGCTTGACATAAATTGTGTTTGGTTGACAATTTCCATGTGTATTGGTTTCCATAGAAACTAGTGTGAATGGGGTATGATATGTTAGTGGTCTAAAAATGTTTTGGTTTGGTTTGGTCAGGTTTTATTGGGTTTGGTTGTATGTACGAAGATGCATAAGAAGTGAAAGGTGCATTGCTCTTTCATTGGCAAGGACCATAATGGTAGCATAGATAGGGTTGTTAGAAACAAAAGCCCCGTTCATGCATTATGTCATTGACCATTGTTTGTGTTAGAGAAGTATTCAAATCACTTGATGTTAAGTGAGCTCAAAATCCCTTGGGTATGTTGGGGTAATAGGTTTGATTATGTGAGGTGTGAGGATAGCGTAACCCTTTTAGCAATGATAACTTTACCCCTTTTATAGGTGACCCTGAGAACAACTATAGGCAAGTCCATGACTTAATAGTTTGTCAGTCAATTTTATTTTATTTTTTGGTAGACTGATCAATGTGGGAAGTCTATGTGGGGATGTTGTTTTGTTTTGTGGTCATATGTGAAGCTGATCGATGCGGGAAGCTTCTGAGAGAGCACTATTTGGAGCAATATTTGGGCATAGCCATCCTTTGAGGGAGTGGTCTATATTCTGCTTTGTGTGGTTGAATGTCTTTGAATAGCTATTCTTCAAGGGAGCAGTCTATTAATTACAGCAATTATGCAGTTATCCTTCGAGGAAGTAGTCTACATTTATAATTTTATGACCTTTGAATAGGCATCCCAATTTTATATGTTTTGTGGATTGAAGTTTTAGTCATGTACTAGCCTATAGAGGTTTAAGGGTTTCTCTTTTTATTAGGACAAAGCATTCATGCTTGACAAAAGGGTTGACTAATGTTTGTAGGAAAAAGGGTTGAAAAGAATAGGGATGAGGATGATGGGGGTTGCAAAAGGGACGAGCTCAAGTTAAACGTCGAGTAATTACTTGATTAACAGTAAAATGGTTGAAGATGTAGGGCATTAAGGGGCTCAGGTTCTAGCTGGCCTTCAAGAGAAGATAGACGATATGTCCCTGATCCATACTTGTGCGTTATGATATAAGGTCAGAGCCAATTAGGAGCAAACTTGCCTTGTTTACTTCTTTCCATATTGGTCACGTGTTAAAGATGATTAATAAGTTGGTTGATGTTTGGTCGATGCTTGGTTGATTGATGTTTGGTCAATGCTTGGTTGGTTGATATTTGGTCGATGCTTGGTTGGTTGATATTTGGTCGATGCTTGGTTGGTCGATGTTTGGTCAATGCTTGTTGAGGTCGTGATAGTCAGTATAGAGTCAAATTCCCCTAGTTATTTTGTGACAGGGACAATGTTTGATACCCATTACGAATAATCAATGGATTGGATAGAGAAGATGATGAAGCTCTTGTTGGGGGATCAATCCAACAATAGATTACAATTGTGAAAGCAATAAACGCAGAATTAAATTAGATAGACAAGTAACTAGAATGATAAACAGCAAGAACACGAGATACAAGAAACCACCCTAAAAACTTGTATTAATAAACTCTTTACAAAAGGAATACAAATGAAGAAACTTTTTTCTTCCACACCTCTCCTAGATGTATAGATCTCTCACTAGATCTCTATTCCTCAAGAGCTCTCTCTCAAGAACAATCAACTCCAACAAGCCTGGATTGATTCAATCCTATACTGTTCTTCTCACACAATGAATTACAATCATCCACAATAACTACAATAAGCTAGGAAGATCTAATTCTACATATAGAATTAGGAGACTTGAGCATGTACACCCAACAAGCAGTTAATCCACTTGAACAAGGGCTCTAAAAATAGTATTGCCAATAATAGAGACACGAGCTTGAGACTACAACTCAAACTCATCATGCAAACACTCGCTTCTGTCCATAGAAATAGCTCTCTGGACACGCAGGTAACCAACGTCGGTTCCTGCTGCTTGTCTGTGACCACCGTTGGCCGACCCTCTACCGACGTCAGCATCTCTGCAACTGCTCCTAACTGACATCGGTTGCTCCTGACCGATGCTGGTGTCTGTGTAGACCTAAAACTGCTAATGAATGCTCCTTGGTGAAGCTTTTAGCTCCACACCCTAACAATCTCCCACTTGGAGATAAACAGCTGCACCAGTACCTATACAGCAACATCTTCTAGCTCCTCTATCTTCAACTCAATCATGAAGACCAACAGAAATTAAATGAAGATTCAACTTCTCCTTTGTAACCAGCTTGGTTAACATATCAGCAGGATTCCTATCTGTATGGATTTTCTCCAGCTTCAACTCACCATCTTCCAATACCTGTCGTATGAAATGATACCTTAGCTGTATGTGCTTTATTCTTGAATGAAAGGCTGAATTCTTAGCCAAATGGATTGCACTCTGACTGTCACTATATAGTCTGCAACTCTCATGCTCCCTACCAAGCTCATCCATGAACCGTGTCATTCATATCATCTCCTTGCTAGCTTTTGTGGCTGCAATATACTCTGCTTCTGTAGTTGACAAGGCAACAACCTTTTGCAACTTAGATATCCAGCTAACCGTCGTTCCACCTACAGTAAAAACATAACCTGTAGTGCTCCTCCTGCCATCCAAATCACCTGCCATATCTGAATCTACATAACCATGTAGAGAAGTATCTGAACCTCCATAGTACAAGTCCCTACTGCTGGTTCCTCTCAGATATCTAAGGATCCACTGAACTGCTTTCCAATGTTCCTTACCTGGATTGGCCATATACTTACTTACCACTCCCACTGCTTGGGCAATATCCGATCTAGTACACACCATTGCATACATCAAACTCCCTACTGCGGAAGAATATGGAACCTTACTCATGTACTCTACCTCATCATATGAATTAGGACATTGTTCTTTACACAACTTAAAATGTCTAGCCAAAGGTGTGCTTACCGGTTTAGCATCTTGCATATTGAATCGTTTCAACACCTTGTCCACATAATCTTCTTGAGACAATATCAACCTGTGATTTTTCCTGTCTCTCTTAATGCTCATGCCAAGAATTTTCTTTGCTGCTCCCAAATCCTTCATAGCAAACGTTTGAGCTAATTTTACCTTAAGCTCAGAGATATCCTGCATGTGTGATCCTGCAACCAGCATATCATCTACATACAACAATAGAATAATATATCTACCATTATCAAATCTCTTGAAATACACACAATGGTCTGATTGACACCTACTGTAGCCATGCTCAGTCATAAACCTATCAAATTTTAAGTACCATTGCCTAGGAGCTTGCTTGAGGCCATACAAGCTTTTCTTTAATCTGCACACAAACTTCTCCTTACCCTTGACCTTGAATCCTTCTGGTTGTTCCATATAAATTTCCTCATCCAAATCTCCATGAAGAAACGCTGTCTTAACATCTAGCTGCTCAAGATGCAAATCCTCGAAAGTAACCAAAGACAATACAACCCTTATAGAAGTCATTTTAACAACAGGAGAAAAAATCTCACCAAAGTCGATACCTGGCTTTTGTGCAAATCCTTTCACTACCAATCTGGCCTTGTATCTCATCTGTCCATTCTCGCCTTCCTTCAACCTGTAGGTCCATCTGTTCTTGAGTGTTCTCTTACCAGCTGGCAATTCAACCAAATCCCATGTTTGGTTCTCTCTTAAGGACTCCAACTCCTCAACCATGCCATGCTCCCACTGACTCTTGGACTCCACCTGTATTACTTTTCAAAACTCTCTGGTTCTCCACCATCAATTAGCAATAGATAAAATAAAGAAGGAGAATATCTAATTGGAGGCTTACTCACCCTTTTTGACCTCCTAATGGGTGTCTGAGACTCATTTACAACACGTTGTCCACCCAAATTCTCTGACAGTGGCCGACCTCGGTCACCTCCAGACCTGTTACTGGCTGACATCGGTTCTGCTTGACCGACCTTGGTACCTGTCCTGCTGACGTCGGTCTCTGTACAGCCGACGCCGGTTTCTGTCCTGTCGACGCCGGTTCCTACCCTGCCGACGTCGGTCTCTGTGTTTTCTTGCAAGTGATTATTTCTTTTTCCCGCGAGCTCATCTTGGACTTTCACCTCGTCCAATTCACCATTGCTCTACTCAGATTGATTCAGCTTCCTTAGCTGATCACAATACATCACTCTTTCATTGAAAACAACATTACGGCTCCTGATTACCTTGTTAGTTTCTAGATTCCATAATCTGTAACCAAAATCATCTGACCCATAGCCAATAAACATGCATCTCATAGACTTAGCATCAAGCTTCTTTCTATTTTCTTTATCTATGTGCACAAAGGCTTCACAACCAAAAACTTTGAGATATGAGAGATCAACCTTTTTACCTGTCCATTCCTCTTCTAGAATACCACCATCCAGAGCTGTAGAGGGTCCTCTATTAATCAGGTACATTGCAGTGTCAACAGCTTGTGCCCAAAACTGTAAGGGCAAACCGGCATGCAATCTCATACATCTTGCACGCTCCATTATTGTCCTGTTCATCCTTTCAGCAATTCCATTCTGCTGAGGTGTCCTTGGAACCATCCTTTGCCTGCAGATTCCATGCATGTAACAATAATCTCTAAACTTATGACTGCAGAACTCACCACCATTGTCTGATCTCAGGCACTTTAATCTTTTACCTATTTCATTCTCAACCATAGCTTTCCAAACTTTAAAAGTCTCAAATACATCAGATTTCTTTCTAATACAGTAGATCCATACCTTCCTTGTAGCATCTTCTATGAAAGATACATAGTACTGTGATCCTCCAATGGAAGCAACCTGAGCCGGTCCCCACACGTCTGTGTGAACAAGCTCCAACTTATGCCTCTTCTTAGTAGACCTAGTCTTGAGAAAACTAACCCTTTTCTATTTTCCAAATACACAGTGCTCACAAAACTCTAGATCTATGCCTTTTAAATCTGAAAGCATACCTTTGGACTTAAGAATTGACATCCCCTTCTCACTCATGTGGCCAAGCCTTGAGTGCCATAATTTAGCGTCCACATCTGAAGTAGATAATACAGAAGGAGATTTGTTAGTAACACAATTACACAAATAGAGAGTACCTTCTCTCTTACCTCTGGCCATAACAAGTGCACCCTTGGTCACCTTCCAAGATTCTGTTGTGAGAGTTACTGTACAACCCTCATCCCCTAACTTTCCTGCAGAAATCAAATTTCTCTTCAAGCTCGGAACATGCATCACATCTCTCAACACCCATGTGTTGCTATTCTGCATCTTCAGCTGCACTTTACCTTTGCCAATTATTTTACAGGGCTCATCATCCCCTAGATACACTATTCCAAAATCTCCATGGATATAGTCACTGAAATATTCCCTGTTAGGGGTAGCATGAAAAGATGCACCAGAATCTAACACCCAAGATTTTATATTATTATGCAGAGAGAAAATTAAAGCATCTTGTGCAATACCTGCAACCTTGGCTTCTTCCTTTCCTTCGTGTTGATTGTCCTCCTTAGACTTTGACCAACAGTCTCTGCTTATGTGCCCCATCTTTCCACAATTCCAGCATTGCGGCCTTCTGCCATTTCTGGATTTCGATCTGCCTTTCCCCTTTGATTTGGATCTTGATCTGCCTTTCTTGCTTTTCTCTTTCTACCTTCCCCTGCTCTCAAAACTTAAAGCATTCCCGAATTCCTCTTCTATGCTTTTCCTGCGTATTTCCTCATTCAAGATAACACTAACAACATTCTCTACTTTCAAAATATTTGATGCAGATGCAGTATTACTTACTGCCATTACTAAGCCATGCCAGCTTTCAGGCAAAGAACATAATATCAAAAGAGCTTTTATTTCATCATCAAACACTATATTCACTGAACTTAATTGATTCACAATTCCATTGAAATCATTCAGATGAGTAGAAACAGATCCACCTTCATTCATATGCAAATTAAATAACTGCTTCATAAGATATACCTTATTAGAAGCTGAGGGTTTTTCATACAAATTTGCCAACGTAGTCATCAACTCTACCGTGGACTTTGCCTGTGATAAGTTGGCTATCACAATGGATGCTAGACTCAGTCTTATAGACCCCAGAGCCTTTCTGTCAAGAACTTCCCATTCTTCATCCTCCATGTCTTTGGGCTTCTTTGCAACCCCACCTAACGGTAAGTAGAGATCTTTCTGATACAGATAATCCTCTATCTGCATTCTCCAGTGTTGGTAATCTTTGCCATTAAACTTTTCCATTCTCAATTTACTTTCATCTGCCATTGCTTCTCCCACTCAAACAGAAATCCCTACAGAAACCCCTGTGAGAACCTGTAATCAATACACACTACACAGATCTAAACCACCTGTTAGTGCACCTGAACTTTGATACCAATTATTGGATATCAAGCTCTAAACTTGTAACCAAGGCTCTGATACCACTTGGTGGGGGATCAATCCAACAATAGATTACAATTGTGAAAGCAATAAATGCGGAATTAAATTAGATAGACAAGTAACTAGAATGATAAACAGCAAGAACACGAGATACAAGAAACCACCCTACAAACTTGTATTAACAAACTCTTTACAAAAGGAATACAAATGAAGAAACTTCTTTCTTCCACACCTCTCCTAGATGTATAGATCTCTCACTAGATCTCTATTCCTCAAGAGCTCTCTCTCAAGAACAATCAACTCCAACAAGCCTGGATTGATTCAATCCTGTACTGTTCTTCTCACACAATGAATTACAATAATCCACAATAACTACAATAAGCTAGGAAGATCTAATTCTACATATAGAATTAGGAGACTTGAGCATGTACACCCAACAAGTAGTTAAGCCACTTGAACAAGGGCTCTAAAAATAGTATTGCCAATAATAGAGATGCGCGCTTGAGACTACAACTCAAACTCATCATGCAAACACTCGCTTTTGTCCACGGAAATAGCTCTCTAGACACGCAAGTAACTGACATCAGTTCCTGTTGCTTGTCTATGACCACCGTCGACCGACCCTCTGCCGATGTCGGCATCTCTGTAACTGCTCCTGACCGACGTCGGTTGCTCCTGATCGACGCCAGTGTCTGTGTAGACCTGAAACTGCTAATGAATGCTCCTTGGTGAAGCTTTTAGCTCCACACCCTAATAGCTCCTCTTTAACAAGGAGTGCGATGCGAGGATGCATCCTACGAAGATTTTACCTGGTAGGCTTAGTTTGAGAGGGTGAGATCCTGATCTTCTAGGTTGGAGTTTGGAATCTCATAATTACTGACGGTGATGGAGGCAATGGTTGGTAATGTTTTGATTAAAGAAGCTAGTGGTTGGGGGTCTTCGAGTTGGATCTCCACTACTTGTAATGCTTTCATCAAGGTTTGGTGATGTTGTGGAGAGCTTTGAATGAGGTCATATAAAGACATCTTCATAGGGATTTGGTGAAGTTGTTTCACCATTGAGTCACGAATTGGCTTCGAAGATGTTGGTTGGGATGTGCCCAAGACAGTAATATTGGGTTTTGGTTATGGTGAGGGCTTGGCAAATAGATATGTCCAAGGAATAGAAATCTTCTCTTTTCCTTTATCCTTTAATGTTTGGGACCTGGTGCCCACATTGATAGTGTTGATTTCAAACAAAGGGGGAGCAGGTGGTAGAGGGACCATAGTCTGACGATGGGTTCTCAATTTAGGTGAGGATGTTTGAGAGGCATGGGATGGTATTGGTGGTTTGTTGAAAGGGTGGTCAAGAGGATCCACAATGGGAAGGGTATCCTTTTTCAAGTGTTGATGAATGATAACCTTAAGAGCGCAGCAACGCTTAGTGTCATGTCCAGGTGTGCGATGATATGCACAAAATTTAGTGTCGTCGAACCAAGATGGTTTTGATTCGAGAGTTGATGAGTGTGAAGGTGAGGAGGTTTGGGAGGCATGGGATGATGTCAGTATTTTGTCAAAGGGGTCCTTGATGAGAGGGGTGCCCTTTTTTAGGTGTTCACAGATGACAACTTTAAGAGTGCAACAACGCTCAATATCATGTCTAGGTGTGCGATGATACACATAGATTTTAGTGTCGTCAAACCAAGATGGTTTTAGTCTGAGAGGTTGGTATGGTTTAATGGGTGGGAGAGTGATGCTAAAAGTTTGCAAAATTTGGCATAGTATTAAATCATATGAACCCACTAAGGGGTCTATGCTTGTTGGTGCACTAGGTGTTGATGACTTTTGTTTGGGAGTTGTTGAGGGAGATTTTTGTACCACCTTTTGGGTTGGTGGTGTGGCCACTCATGTAGATGACACTTTCTTCGTGAGGGGTGTAAAAATTTTCAGAGGAGGTATGTTTTTGGTGGGTAAAGGGAGTAATGGAGGCAACTTGTTTTTGTTAGGTGTTGGAGTAGGGAGCACTCCTATTAAGGTAGAAGGATGTGGGCCCAAAATTGAGGGAAATGGTGATGGTGGGGGAGGAGTTCTCTGACATGTTTTAGTAGCCTTATTTAATACGGTATGAGGACCACTATTATGGGAGGTGAGATTCAAATCTACCTTCACTTGTGGGTGAGTGAGGTTAGATATGGGGTGAACACCGAGGGATTTAACCGGTGTTGGTATGGTGGATGTTTGTGAGGGTTTAGGTTCAGATGCGGATGGTTGAGCTTCTAAATATTTGGAAGTAGAAGCTTGGTCCTCGTTGGAGACTTTAGGAGATTTTGTCGAAGGAGGGTTGTTAGTATGAGATGAAGTGGGATGTGTAAGATAAGGATCTTTGAGTCGCTCCCATAATGCATCATGCTCTAAGTTACTTGAATGGAGAAATCCTAAGTTCTCAGCCAATCGAGAGAATGGTTTGGAAGATGTTAGACGAGGCTTTATAATTGATTTTTTAGAAGATTTGGGTGGTTGCAAGAGTGGAAATGTGTTAGAAGTGGCAATCTCAAGCCAAAGGCAAGAGAGAGCCATTACTAGATCATCTTCGATTAAAGTAGGTGAAGAGACAAGTTCTTCTCTCGGTGGAGAAGGAATTGGAGAATGGGGTTCTTCAAGAGGAAAGAGCATAGGGATGATCATGCCTTCTACTTGTGGTTAAAGAGTAGGAAAGGTATGGTCCTCCATTGGTAGTAGGAAGGATGAAGGTGGGGCTAGTGGCGTTGCTATGGTTAAAGCGTCCTCCAATATAAGAGGGGTAGATGGAGGACTATTAGGAGAAGAAGGCTCTTCTTCCTATGGTGGAGGGATAGGTTGACTAACCTCTTCGGTTTGTGAAAGGGGTTGGTTAGGGATAAAAGGTGAAACCATATCGACCATGCATATATTACGCTCTTGGGGGTCTTCGGCTGTGGTCTAAACGTTGGTTTGGCAAGGGGATGGTTAAGAAAAGGTTGTCTAAAGATGTCTATGTTTTGGTTAGGTGGCACG
The DNA here is from genome assembly GCA_037957365.1 of Torreya grandis. NCBI lineage: Eukaryota > Viridiplantae > Streptophyta > Pinopsida > Cupressales > Taxaceae > Torreya > Torreya grandis. The sequence continues at coordinate 3,276,855 of JARHVA010000989.1, read as the reverse complement.
TTTGGGTTATCCAAGATAAGATCGCCTTTGTCTAGCATATCTTGGACAATGTTCTTGAAGGTTTTACAATTGTCTTTGTCATGGCCTTTGACATGGTGATAATTACAAAAGTCATTCTCCCTATACCATGCAGGGATGGTACGCGAGGGATCAAATTGAGGTGATGGTCAAATTTGGGAGAGGTTGAGGACCCCCTATTTGACTAGTTTATCCAACACAGACGTGTATGATTCTCCTATTGGAGTATATTGACACTGTACGTATCATTGTTAGAATTGTCGTGTAATGCTTTGAGATGTGGAAGGTTTGGATTGGTTAGTTGTGGTTGATGATGATGATCTAAGTACCACAGCATTTGTTGATCCCTTGGACTTGGGATTGGAAGAAGAAGATTTGGATGAAGGGTCATTTGATTTTACATTAGTATTTTTACTACGCAGTTTGACTTTATTTTCTTTGACAGCATGGAATTCAAGCTTCCTAGCCATGGTGAAAGCTTCATCAAATGTGCGGAATGTTTGGACCCACAAAGTAGATGAGATGTGTTTGGCACATGCTTGTGAAAAGAGCTCAATGAGCTCAGGTTGAGGTAAAGAAAAGGAGAGTTGGTTGATTAAACCTCTCCAATGGGCAACGAAATCAGCTATTGACTCGTCATTGAATTGTTTAATAGAATAGAGATCTGTAATGGAGACCTTCTTAGTGATGTTGATTGAGAAGTGGTTAAGAAATAGTTGAGCTAGTTGAGTGAAGGTAAATAGAGACTGATTGGTAATAGAACTATACCAATCGAGGGCAGCACCAAAAAGTGACATGGGAAATGTGCATAGTAATAACGCATCATCATGTGCTATAAGGTAACAAGCGTGTATAAAGGCTCGTAGATGTTGTTGTGGGTCCTCTTTACTCTGAAAGAAAGTAAACTTGGGAAGTTCCCACTGACTACGATATGGTCGGATTGGGACTAAAGGATGAATAGGTTCATTACAGATTTGTTCATATGAGAGAACATTTCCTGAACCCAAAATGGATGTCTCAAGATTAGACACCTTATCCATCAACATCTTGATTAGATCGGTTGATGGATTTGCAGGTGGAACGCCCCGTAGGTTGTAAGGCATTTAGAAGGTGTTAGGTGGAGCGTATGACATAGTTGGTTGCGCTTGTATAGGTGCAACATATTTGTAACTAGTCATAGGGACTGATGTTGAAGTCAAGGGTGGTTGTGTCATAAAGCTAGAGGGCACAACTTGACTTGATGTCGCCAAAGGTGGTTAGATGGTGGCAACACTAGCTAAAGGATCAGTAATCACTCTTGTATTTATGGGTGCAAGAGTAGGTGGGATGGAGACAATTAAGTTCTGGAATGGTGTAGGACTTTGTTGAATGGTTTGTGGTTGAGGGGGTACAAAAACCCCAATGGAGGTAGGTCCAAAAATAGAAGGAGAGGCCACACTTTGAATATTGGTCATGGTCGGGTTGTTAGTTGAGGCAATGACCTAGGTGACCATGGGTTGGGTTACAAAGGCTATCGATATGATTGTCGTTTCAACTAAGAAACTTGGCATCCCATAAACTAGGTTGCCTGAAGGATCTCGCATTTGAATTCTCATGAGATAGTGCTGAAGAGCCTTGACATTGAGGTCAAGGAACCTTTCAAAGTCTTGGTCCCCTTCGGGAATAATAGGGGGTTGAGTTGGGGTTGGTTGGATAGGAGTACGTTCAGTTTCTAAATTATACTCCATTTGCGGACTTGATATAGAAGGCAAAGGCGGGAGTGGTTGTTGCCTTACGTGGTCAACAAGAGTTTTGGTTTGACTACGTGTCAAAACCATCCAAGGCAAAATAGATTCAGGTTCTAAAAACTGTATGTTTTAGCCTCAGAAAACCAAAATTTGTTTTTAACAGCAAAAAGGTCAGGTTTTTAACTTAATGTTTGAGAAAAAAAAATTTGACAGTGACTGACGTCAATAGAAAAACTGATGTCAGTGAAGTAAGTTGCTGATGTTGGTCAGATAATCGATGTCAGTGAAGATAGTTGCCGACGTCAGTGGAAAAACCGATGTCGATTACTGTGTCTTTCCAGAAACTCAGAAAACTAAAAGTTTTTGGAAGAAAGAAGAAAGTTCTGAGTTGTTTTTGGAACTCAGAATAATGCGTCCTTACCAACTCAAAAAACTAGATAAAAATAGAAAAGTAGATGAAGGCAAGCAACCTCTAAACATTAATTCTTAAGAATAAATTTTAGAGTCGAGTTGGCTTATGCCTTAGAAGAATGTGTTTGGGAAGTTGGGCTTTTAGAATGGGTACTAAAAGAAGCAGTCTAAGGTTGGTTTCGAGTTATGTTTTGGTGCTCAAAATCTGTATTAGGTTCCGTACGTGGCCTAGTGTTAGGAGCTTGCTCCCCTCACTTCACGATCCCAGAGACAAGCTGGGTCACTTAGCCAGTATATACTTCCCCTAGAGTTTATACTCTGCCAGAGAACAGAGTGGGTTCTCCCCTTGGTAGTGAAGTCCAAGTGGGATTGCCAGGAAGGGTAAGGTATCCGCTAGGTGATGAAATCCTAGTCAGACCTTGTCTCAGGTATGTTTAGATGTTTGATTTTGTGAATGTGGTCATGTTGTGTAACATATGTTCACTATAATTATTCATAATGTGCTTTTAATTACTAGATGAGCTAAAAATGCATTCAAGCAGGAATGAAATGCAATAGATTTTAGCCCAAATTGAAATGTTTTTATTCGGATGCAAACAATTAGGAAAAGGTTAAGAGCATGAATTTCACTACTCTAAGATGCAGAAAAGAAGTGACAAGAAGAAAAAGTTCTTTTTAACTTGTGTTAATGGTTTCTTTTCGAAATAAGGAGATAGAAGAAGGATACAAGGAGAGAAAATTTCCTAATGCACCTATATGAAAGTTTGTCTTTAGAAGAAAAAGAAATGAACCCAAGGAAAACTCTAGGGTCCCACCAGGCGTGCCAGAATATTTCTACTCACTTTTGCTTTTACATTCAGAAGAAATAAGAAACTAAAGATAATGGTTAGGGGTTTGTACATACTTGGATGAAGTTATGCACCGTATCCAGACGATTGAAGGAGCTCCTCTTTGGCTATGGAGGACGACACCTGTAGATAAGAAAGACTTAAATAAAGAAAATGTTAGATAGATATATGGTGGACTGCCAAGCAAAGCTCGGCCCCAAAAGTGCAAAGACTTCCTTGAGGGATGACAGTCCACTAGTTGATAAAAAGAATGTCGAATAAAGAGAAATAATGAAAGACTAAGAAACAGAAAGTAGACAATGCATACCTATATTCTATTGTAAGTCTCCCACAATCATCGACGTCGGTAGTTCTACCGATGTTGATTGGTCAAGGTTGCCGACATCGGTTAGTCTGCCGATGTCAGTAGGGGAAATGGTCGATGTCGGTCAGGGCAATGGCCTTGGATGGATTTTAGACGGGTTTATGGTTGATAGAGGGGTCTGTAAGGAGTCTGGGTCTGTTTAATGGTTTGTGGAGGATTGCAGGACAGTGAATATGGTCTGGGAAAGGGCTAAGGTAGAGGACAGAGGTGGAAAGAGAATAAGAATGAGAGGAAGGCCCCGAGAAGAAATTCAGGTTGTCTATCAATAGTACTCAAGAATATTCAATGGACTAATCACCATTGCATTCTAAAAATACTGAAATATAAACTAGAAGAATACTTAGCTCTTGGTGGAGAACCAGAAGTGTAGAAGACTTGTTTTTGTTATGGTTGATGTAGGAGACTTCGTGCAATCTTCTAATCCAATGTGGAGTGAATTCTACAAAGTTTCTTAGCCTAGAGAGTGATGATAGAATGTTGATGCCTACAAAGAGTCGAGGAGCAAGAGAATTCAGATCTTGGGAGCAAGAGAATTTGCATTCAAGGCTACAGTCAAGGTTGGAATTTAGTTTTAAGCAATCGACATCAGCGATACCGTCGACGTCGGTCGACTGTTAACCAACGTCGGCGGCTAAAGAATGGGAAAAAAGGCTATTTTTAGCCTTTTGCCCATTCTTCCATCTGCCAAGTTCGGTTGTCATTGTTAAACGGTCCAAAGGTGGGTTTAATAGGCACGAGAATTAGTGGGAGAGTTAAAATTAGGTCTTAGGTAATTATGATTAGTCATAGGGCGATAAATGGCCTAAGAGCTAGGAATCCAAGGTGAGGTGTCTAGGGGGGATTATTAATTTAAAATAAATATTTTAAATTAATAAAGTATAGGTTAGGCATGTTGAAGTTAAAAAGGGACCAAGGAGGGGTTGACACTATTTTGGTGTCTACAAAGTGATTGTAAATAAGGTGAGGTGCAATGGTTAGCCAAATTAGGGCATATTAAATTTAAGTTGAAAAATTTTAAGCCTAATCTACCCTATATCTATACCAAATTATGTATTATAAGTAGCATCTAAAGTAAGGATACACACATACATCCACAAATCAATAAAAAATACTTAATCTACTAAGTAAGATACTATTTTAAGTTGTAGACCTCAATGGTTGGATGAATACCTAAATATCCTTAGTTATTGTTGTTTCTTGCACAACATGCCCTAATTCCTCAATAATTATGGAACCCCTTTTTTGGCCTCTTGTTATGCTCATGGCTAATTGGTCTTAGTAATCCCAAGTTACCTAAGTGGTTTTTCTTGGTTTACATACCAAACTAGGACTTGAAACCACCTCCATTGGAGAGACCATGTTCGTGTAAGAAAACTTTGTATAAAACACTTAGTCTGAAAGTGGATTCTTGACCTTCCAATTTACATTCAAAAATCTGGATTGCTTAGCTATATTAAGCCTCTCCAAGGGTCATTTTGGTTTGTATGTCAAATTGGCCTTTGAAACTTGTCTTGTTAAGATGACTCAGCTCATGTGATAAAGTTTCATATTTTACACTTGGTCTAAAAATGACTTCTAGATGCCCTTCTAACTTGGACTAAAATTTTATATTTTACACTTAAACAAATTTTGCAAAATGTTGTCTAAAACCCTAGTTAGGTATGTTTTAGGTGTTCTAAAAATTATGCAAAATCTTGTCTAAAACCCTGATTAGGTCTATTATAGGTGTTTGAAATTTTATAATTTGTTATACCTAATCAGGGTTCCAACCACTGATTAGGTCTTCAAGGTTTAAATTTTTCATGCACCAATTATCATCATATTTATTTTTTTGATTTGGTCTTGTTGGATTTTATTTATGTCTCATAGACCTAATTGGACTTTAAAGTCTGATTAGGTCTAGGGAGGTCAATTTGGTCTTTCCCTTTGCTAATCAGAGGTTTTTCTGTGATTAGGTCTAGGTATTTGATTTGGGTCTTAACAATGTTATTCAAAGTTTTTAGTCTGACTAAGTATAAGGGTTAGAGAGCTCAGTCATGTAGATTTAATCGAGGTTTTTAACCTTGATTATGTCATGTTTTTTGTCAATGGGAGAAATGTAGTGCTATTTGGCATTTATATCCTGATTAGGTTGGTAGAATGCCTATAATTAAGGGCCAATAATAATTCGGGATGGAACCTCGACTAGGTCTGTCAGGGTTTCATGACCCCCTTCCAACCTTAATTAGGCCTACATACCTAATTAGATCTATGGGGCTCCAATCTTAGAAACTTAATCATGAGTGAGATTTAGAGCCCGCATGAAATGGTGAAGCCTTCAAGCGAGTACCAGTAGACATAATCAAGGGTCCCAAGCTCAATTAGGTCTTGGGACCCCTACTTGCACTTTTAACACTAATCTAGTGTTATTCAAGTATTAGAGGCTTGATTAAGTCATAGACCTAGGAAAAAGTGCACCCCAATTATAATTTGGGGTTGAAATCTCGATTCGAACTAAGATTTACAAAATTTAAAAATTAAAAATCTAATTTCTTATGCCTCCTAGAATCCTGATTAGGTATGGGAGGCTATTTTTATCCTATTTTAGTTTTTTTTCAATATCTTGGGCCTTGTTTGTCAATTTTTTAACCTTCTACATCTCTAAAAATCTCTTTCTAGCCCAAACATTTTTGTCCTTTCAATTTTGGGAATTTTTTATTATAGTAAAATTTGTTCATGTTTTTCCTTCATGTTTTATTGTTGGTACTTTTAATTTCTAAATTTTAATGTATTCTCATCATTTTGCAAGCTAAAAAGTACATAATGGAGGAGAATGGCATAGCATTTTAGAGGTAAAGTTGGTTGGTGAGGTGAAATTAATGGTCTTAGTTACATTTTTTAGGGAAACCACCCTCCTCTCAAAGCTGCATTTCTATATATATGCTCATTGTTGATTGTCCAAGGGTTGGCTCATTTTTCCTCCTTAGAGACATTGTGGACCAATCACTCTTTTTTAACATTTGTAGTTTAATTCCTCCCTCTCCTTTATTAACCTGGTGTTATGCTACAAAAATTATAATAAAATGATATATGTAACCTTTATTTGTGTTTCAAGTGGATATTTTTATTAATACAAGTTGAGAATATTTCATTTCATTTTTTTGTGCATGTAATACAATGGTAATGGTTTTCTTCTTCATGGTGTAATCCTTAGACTCTGACAATGATTCTCATTATGCTTGTGTGAATACTAGATAGATGGGTGATTAGTTTTCAGGTTGCACTCATTCAAGTAGCTTTGATTTGGCTATATTTTGATAGGCTTTTTCTCTCTTTTCCCTTCTTTGTTATCATTTTTATTAATATGTTAGCTAGGGTTAGATTACAGTTTGGATTCAATCATTTTTTATCACTTTATCTCAATTTAAAGAATCATTTATTATCATTTCTAAAGTGTTATATGTGTGAAATAAAAACATTTAAATCGACCACACTCTCATTTAATTAAAACCCATAAATGTTGATTTTAATCATTTGGGTAAATTTGAATGAAAGTTTGTTTTATTTCCTAAAACCTAGTAAAACCTTATATGAATAAAACAACTAAGCATGCATCCCCTCTAGATCCATTAAAATACTAGAACAACATTGAAATTAAGTTTAAAATATTCCAAACTGGCATGCCTCTTGAATTAAATTAGTTCTGCATAGACCAAATGGCTCACATAGTATATTGTGACCTAGTAATAACAGACCTTGGGGAGACCCTATGGGCCTCCTTTTAGGAAAGGCAATACGGATGACCATCCTTCTTGCATTGGTGTGTTGAATGACCCATCAATAGTTATGAACTCCTAATGACTCCTCCTATTGAGCTTCAATGATACCATAAAATAAGACCTCTAAGTTAAGGTTATAAACCATTAACTCTTCCAAATACTTTCTTAGGGTAGAAATACAAGTGTAATTAAAGAGTATGAATATGATATATCTTATTAGGAATGAATTATGAACCATATATATATATATATATATATATATATATCCAATACCCAAAACCAACCTTAAAATTTAATCCAATATTATTAGCTAGGCCGATACAGTTAGAAGTTTAACTAGAACATGACAATATTGACCACGAAGATACAATAAAAAATTTAGAAATAAAAATTAGAATTATATTAGGGTAGTTGATACGATATAGGTAAGACTAAGGTACAAAATAAATTGTATCATCTAGGTTGATACCATGGGATAAATGAAAACTAGTAAATTTGAATAGGAGGTAGAGGGAAGGGAAAGATGGATAGATACTTGGATGAGGTCATATTGATAATAGTGATGGTGTGATAGAATAGTATGTAAACATATCTTAAAAATTACCACAATTTGATCCCACCCCATTCCCAGTACACCCTTTAAGGTATGCACTCAAGGAGATTGATACATCAACAAGTTGTTCTAAGAGAAAGTGTTAGTATTGTGATAAAATGAAAATATTGTGTGTATACAGTTTACAGGTGAATTGAAAACAAGAAAGATACTATATATTGGGTTATGGTGGTATACATTTTTTCAATATGCATACTAGGTTTTGAAATAATTGTGATGTTCGTCAATGCAATAGTATACCAAACTAGGGGGATGAGATGTCCCTAAATCTGATTCTCATTGCAAAACCATTTGAGTAATAATGGATCAAATTTTTAGGGCCTATAACTCCACCTTCTAATCTTCCCAATTCCAAATACATCATAATGACGATGGACTACTTCACCAAGTGGGTTAAAATAGTGCAACTTTGAGTTATGGTACGAAAGATGCTTTAAAGTCCTTATATGATAATATCATAACAACATTTAGGTGCCCATATAAGCTAATAAATGATATGGGAAATCATTTTTATAATAGTAGCATCAAAACATTAATAAATAAATTTATGATACACACCAAAAAAACAAAGCATGTCATCCTCAAGCTAATATCCATGCAGAATCATTCAACAAGGTATTGGAGATAATGTTCACAAATATTTACAATGTCTAGTGAGATGACTAAGAAGATTGCATCCTAATGATATTTTGGGCATATAAAACCAACTATTAGTGTGGTATAGAGTACGCTTTATTCTAATTATTCTATGGAATGGGATTGTCATGCCGATGGAGTATCTTGTACCTAGGTTACAAATTGTGATGATCATAGGGCTTGGTGATAAAGAGAGTTTGTAGAATCAATTATTTAAATTGATTTGTATGAAATAAATAAGTTGGATATATAATTGAAATCAAAAAGTTCATAAACATAATCAAAATGCATGGCATGATCACAACTTACAATATAAGGAGTTCCAACCAGAGTACATGGTCCTATTATATGAGAGAATTTTCAAAGCACACCCAAGGAAGCTAGAAATTTAATGAAATGGCCCCTATATAATCCATCATCTAGTTGTCTAAGGCACAATCATGTTTTGAGATCTTTAGGGAAGCATCCTTCCATGTTAGATAAATTTTATTAGGCTTAATCCCTACTGCAAATAAGTTCACATCATGAAAATGCATAAATAAGTGCCATATTGCATAATTAGATTAGGATTTTATATTTATATTTTTTTCATAGGTGTGGTAGCATATAATATAAATGTAAGATATAATAAGGAGAGTGAAATATCACAAGAGTGGCAATGGAAATAAAATTTGGTGAAGAGACAAGTTCTTGGTACTATAATCAACAACAAGGATTGACCAGCTTTGTGACATAAATTAAGTTTAGGAAAGGAATATGAGTAATATAAAAAATAAAAATATAATAGATAAAAGGATAACTAGAGTCAAAAATAAAAAATATGGTTTATAAATAAGACAAAAACAATTTCATGTGGATTTCAAAGAGGCAAATACCTAGATCAAGAAGTTAATGTCCAAAAAGGGCAAGTATTTGAAAATAAAATTGTGGTGTATTAAATAAAATAGATCTAGAGGGAGAAAACCATGAAAATGGTTGTGTCATATCAAAAACAACCAACAAAGTTAAGGCAAACATGAATTAGTGTTAGTAACTCGACAAATATTCAAAAGGTGGCACATTTTTTTCTAAATAAGAGATGGGCAAAATAAAATCATATTTTGGTTTTATCATCATTTTTAATTTCATTTTCTATGCCAAGAAAAAATTATTTTCAAAAATAATGAGAGTTTTCATAATCTTCCAACCTAGTTCAAGCACAAGAAGGAAATTAGTGTGTAGAAGATAAAATGGCTTAAAATCTAGTATTAATTGCACTAAGAAATGTTGAGAAGGAAAAAATTTGAATATATTTCATGAAAAGATATATGGAATTATCAAGAACCTTTTGATTTCATTTATTTCTCAAAGACATAATAGTTTTCACAATTGCAACTGCAAGGAATAGCTGGGCAAACACAAGGATTTGTTTCCCTCCCTCATCCATTGCAAAGGCTGAGTGCAAAACTATTTGCTAGACTAGCTACATTTGGGCATAATGATGATTTAATGATTAATCTCCTTGATTGATATAACAAAATACTAATTCAACTCTCCCCATAGATATTCATCCACATCAATGTTATAACCATTGTAAATACCACATGATTTATGTAAAAGGGGACAACACTTCAACCATACAAATTAATGAATCTATTATTCTACCAAGATACAAAACAAATATATAATGTTCTATTAAAGTCATATGCATTTAAAAATTTATGGATGCACCTGTGTGCATCTTAGTAGAGTGTGTCATGAAACAATATTGGCAAACAATGAAGGGGTGAGGCAATCCACCAAATGTGTTATTGATATCACCTACCAAATGGTGTGACTAGGAGAGAATTTCAAAATCCTGAGTTTTTAGCATTTGAGATCATAATAAATGTGGATTATATCCTCTTAGGAAAATCATTATCATTTTAATACCAAATTTTGGTATTTATGGTCTATTTCATGCAATGAAGATCCCCTGAGGATCTAGTGATCAATGGATATGATTTATGGGTGAAGAAATATTTTTTTGAAATTTTATATGGAAAAGAAGAGGAAACCTATATCAACATGCACAAAATTTTGGAAGCTAGATTTATGCCAATTCACACATCATGCACAATGTCATGAACTATTTTTATCCCATCACAATGGTCATAAAGGTATATAATAGCACCATGGTGAAGATACATGAGTTCCCAATGCAATTGTAACTTCTCCTTCCCTTATTCACTAACATGGTACATGTGTAGGTGAAAGTCATCCATCAAAATAACATGGTCACCCAAAATTTCCATCCATTATGATTAGTCCAACTAGAAGCCTCACTTCCATCAATAATACCATAGGTACTAGCCTCTAGATCACAGCATATGCCATCAAAATTTAGATCACCACTTGTGTAGGCTAGCTAGATGATACCCAAGAAAACAAGAAAGCAATAGCATTGATAAATGACATTTGGGTTCCTACCATTGTAGCAAAGGTTGATTTGGACACACTTAATGTTACACTAAAATATGTCTAAAAAGTCTTGATCGAGGACATGGGAAACACTCCCTATGATGAATAAGTATAATGGTTTTTATATAAGATCACATGAATATTGAAAATTCATAATGAAGTCCCACATGTTCTCTTGGTCAACCTCCCACCTATACTAGAGTCCATCAAGATGGATAATATTGGAAAAGAAGAACAAGATAAGTATAGGGTGCAAGATTTTTTTAAAACTAGAGAGGATTCAAGCTCACAAGCACAAGCACAAGTGGTGACTATTTCATATGATCCAACCATAACCATGGAGCAACCATAGGGGCATAAATTCAAGAAAGAAGAGACAACAACACTACTCACTATTTAAAGTGATGAAAAATAGGGTGACATGTTAGCTAGTACATTATATCCATTGTTAATAAATACATGCACATCATGATCTAGAAGACCTCACCTAGATTTTTGAGTGAGGATGGAAACCTTTTAAATACCCATGGCCACAACTAAAGATCCATAAAAAGAGGCATCAACCAAGGAAACCCATCTAAAAAATAGGGAGCACAAGAAGTAACAACTTATACCACTAGATGTGTGCCCTATGGTCACCGTGTGTAGATAATAGATGACACATTCCATATAATCCACCCCAACATAAAATCTAAAATCAACCCTTCCTTCCACTACGCTTAGCCATTATCACCCAATTCCCCCACAATAATGTATTGGACACACTAGGTGTATCCTTCATCTTGTGAGTTGTCATGGCACAAAATATTACAGTACTCATTACTAGCGCACTCTTCATAGAAATTCTAATCCAAGTAGATCAAAAAATTTGGCCAAAAACATATATACTAACCTCAACAAAGAATCCTAATCAATGAATAATTGGTTACATAGAATCTATCAACCACATGGACATGGACAAAGAGGCCAAGGAGAAGGCTACAAAACATATGGAAGAGTTGGCTAAATGAAAAAAATTAAGGATCAAAACAACTATAAAAAGATAGAGTTCCAAAACAAAAATAAGAAGAGAATAAGAAGGTTGAGGTAGAGCAAGCAGCCAAGGACTTTGAAGACAAGAGGATAGAGGACTTGCACAATTAAGAGGAAAACAAATAAAAATCTATACAGGAAAAAATAATAGAAAAATATACTAGTGAAAAATATACAAAGACCAAAGAACAAGATGATAAAAATCTAAAGGAAGAAGAGGAAAAGATATAAAGATGAAGAGTGTTGGGTGAATATTTTGTCAGCCAGCTAACTGGTGACCAAAATAGTTCCTATCACCACAGCATAGGGAGATCAGTCGGCCAGATGTGCGAGTTTATTGCATCAGCAGGGGACAAATCTCTTGTCTCATCAAGGGGAGGTTCCCTATAGATATTTATGCACTATAAGTATATAATTAAGAAAAAAATAACACATGGTGGGGGGGGGGGGGGGGGGGGGTATAACAGCATCTACCTCTCTTTTTTCAGAGGTAATGAATAAGGAACAAAAGAGGAAAAATCCTGGTCCTAAGCTAACAACACTCCTCTTCTTTCAGGAATGGTATCAAACGTGGAGTAGAAAATCACCTGAAGAGATGAAGTTCTTCAAGAACACTCCCGTAAGCACAAAGTCTTCCGTAGTCTCCTTCACCGATCCGGAACAAGTACAACCGTAGAGTAAAGTGAAGCCAAAGTCTTCACCTGAAACTACAAAAGATAACTGAATCTCAAAGATAAAAATAGCACAAAGTCTATCTTCTACCTTCCAGAAATGCCCTCAGATAATACTAACACACCCACTTTGCTTATTAAATTAGATAAATAAGATATTACTAGGAAAAAGGACATAAGAACTATTTCCTAAATAACACAGACAATCTCAACACAAAGTCTGAAATAACCTGCTTCTCATTCATTCAACAAAGTATGATTTACAAATTTGAGCACAAAGTCTCAAAAGTTGCTTCAATTTCAGTAGAGTGTTTGCTATTAATTTTTTCCAAGATCATTTACAAATGAGGTCTCCACTACATATAGGGATAAAATCCTCAAAAAAAGAAAATAATAAAATACACAACATATCTCGGTCAAAGATGACTCATCTTTGACTTTTAGATATTTTTATAAACTTTTTACATGTAATTACATATTTCAAAATTGCATGCACTTTACACAAAACAGAAGTGTGTAAGGAGAGAAAAAGAAAGAAGGAGAGAGATTCAATTCTTGCTGCCAGATTTCTTCATATGTGCATCGAACATTGTGATGGATGCCTAAATTCTGATGTTGTCTAGCCCAAATGTGTTCTTAGAGATGATTTTGGCTCTAATAAATGTGTCTTTCAATGCTGTGACGGCTTTTGCGTGGCCAGTTAACCTAGATTTTAGATTCTCCAAAGTTAACTGAGCATCTAGAATGCTCTCCACAGTAGACATTGAGAAAGATTTTTCTTTAAAATCTCTTCGAACCATCTCCTTGAAATTTTGAATCATTTCTTCTGCCGGAAGGAACTGATTGTCCTTAGTGGTCAGGTTGCATGGCAGCTCTTCTAGTTTATTCAGCAAGCTCAGGTCACTCTTTTCACTAGCCTCCTTGAAAGCTTTGAGGTCATCAATTAGGTCTTTAAGTACCTGAATCTTGAAGATCAGTGACTCCTTGATTTCAACATAGGAGTCCTTACTGGAGATGACACCGATAGATATTAAGGTGCTTTTCTTGAGGTCCTTCATTTCCTTCCATCTGTTAAGATCTTTTCCTGAACTATCGATCTCTTGAGAAATGAGGGAGACGAAGTCATCTAGTTTCGCTTTTACCTTCCTCATTTTTCCTGTCTTTTCTACTACTTCTATAAGCAGAGAAACTCCCTGAGTATGCATATTTTCAATATATTCCTCCAGGACTTTTCCTTTTAAATAAGTCTTTTCTGCTTTTTTAATGACTGAGTCATCCATGGAGAAGGCCTCTAGAGTTACTGCTTCAGGAGGAAGAGTGAACCTTTTTATTACTGTCGTTAGTTGCTCTACTTTGGCCTTGTAATAATCCTTCATCTCCTTCTCTCTGTCGAATTTCTGGACCATGATGTCCATAGCCGACTGAAGATCGCTTTTTACACCTTCGTGAGTAACTTTGCCAAGTTCAACATGAGAGATGGAATAGCTGCTCATCTCGAAACCCTTAAGGGTCACGTCTTGTGGAGGCTTGGCAATTTCCAAAAAAAAATTTCCTTTTTCTTCGACCAATTTGGAGAGGATTCTTGGCCTCTTAGGAGCCTTTGCTTTCACCAGCACTATTTTGCCAAAGTCGAACTCATCTAGGGAGATGGCCATCTTCTTTCTTTTCAGCGTGAAAGTAGACATCTAAGGCAGAAGAGAAGTACCTGTTGTGGCAATGGTTGTCTCTGCTAGTGTTACTATAGCAGTTTCCATACTGCTAGTGGTGACAATAGTTGCAGTTGAAGTAACTGGCAAAACTGCACCAACTACTAATTCTGGCTTGGGTGCAGGGCTTGCTGGCAAGTTGAAGGAAGGAGACGATAGACTTGGAATATATCTAGAAGAGTGAGGGAAACTTCCAGAAGGGCCCTGAGGATCACTAATTATGACCCTGAAAGGAGAAGTGGCTCCAGAGAAGGGAACACTGATAGGAGAGATGGGAGAAGAGGGTACCACAAGAGACTGAGGGGGAGAAGGAGATATGCTCTTGCTCAGTTGCGCTTGTTCCTGTGAAAGTGGAGGCCTAGTGCTAGGTTGCCCTGATGGTTGATCATCTTTCTCCATGGGCTGAGCTGCTTGTGCCTGAGGGCTCTATTCCTCAGTTCTTTTTGTTGCCGCTGCAGGCTCTTCAGTGGCCTTAGGTTTCTTAGATACAAAGATGATCCTAGGCTTGTGGGGCCTAGAAGGAGAAGGGACATCACCTTTGTTTTTAGGTATGTTCTTTGCTTTCCTCTTTAATTCTACCTAGTATTCAGCCTCTGATCCCATAATAAATTTCGTCAGGGTGATCCCTTTGGCTGCTAACCAATCATTGGTGTTAGCTAATATTGGTTCAAATTTTTTTCTCAGAGAAGCCAGCTCCTTCTGAGACCACTGAACTAGAGCCAGAGGGGAACCAGCAACCTTCTCTGCCAAATACCTGCTATTGATAATGTTTCCATCATCGATTAGACCAGAGGTGATCTCTGCAAGCTCGAGATATTCAATCTGCTCCATTATCAGCCTACAATAGTCCATTTTTCTAATCTCTTCGATCATCCTCAGGTCTACCCAGATATCTTCGATCATTGGTTCATGGAACTGAGTTTTCCTTCTGATCTTCTCCTTGACTCCCCTGTAGTCAAATTTTTTTCATCTTTTAAATGGTTTTAAAGTAACCATCTACATTTCAGTTTCCATGACCTTGGCTTTGGTTGATGTTGCAAGAGAATACCTGCCAATCTTGATTGGAAACTTGAAACCTAGTCTCTTTAGTTCCATCTGTCTAGTATGCATGACAACCAGTTGTCAACAAAGTTCCATTAGAACTAATTTATCTAAAGGGAACTTGGGAAGCATGTAGGGGTAGCCTTGGTAAAAGCTGACCCGAAGATAACAGAATGTGGGGAACTAAAGGAACATGCATCTGTAATCATTGACCACTGCCCAGACCTCGTCTGATATTCTCTTCTGCTCGAGCTGAGGGTCGAAGAGACATAAAAATACAGCAAAAAAGGCATCGTTTACCCTCTTGAAGTGATGAGTTGACCCTTGAAATGTCAGCTGAGGATAATACGAGTAGACTGGGGTAGTCTTTCTATCTCCTTCAGTAGTTAATCCTGGGAAAGATCACATTGCGATAGCTATATAAACTAGGTATGAAGTCATGTAGAATTTGAAGGAAGTCTGTACTTTGGTTAACTGCTCGTAGAGGGCATTGCTGATTTGCTCTCCTCAAAAGATGGCTTACTTGCCCTGGAGGATGATCTTGATGAATGGATACATCCATTCATGGAACTGTGAAGAAGACGGGAGGCCCTGTACTCTGCTGAGAAGGGTGATCAAGTCACCAACTTCTTCGACAAAATCACTCCTCAGGAAGTTTCATGGCCATCTTGATAAGCTTGTCCTAGGGGACTTCAACCACTTGTGGTTCATAACTTTCTTTGCCCTTTCAGGGTCTTTATCATATTCCTTATGTGCATCCCCAAAGTCAATTTGGGTTACCTCAGTGGTTGGATGGCACATGAAAACATTGTCGATGAATTCGAGGTCCAACTAAATCACCATGTTGCCGCTGGCATCTGAGACCGACTTGGTCTCTTTATTTTAGAAGTGCACGCATTAGAGGATGAATTCAGTATGATGCGCTGCTACCGAAAAGGTGGCCACCAAGTGGATGTTGCTCACGATGATCCTTTTCATCCCGGTGCTGGAGTTTATCGCCTTTACGCGGGTTAAGAATTCAGCCATGTCCACATGGCCGATCTTAGTGTCCCAAATCTCATTGATGTTGGAGGTAACAAAAGTGAGGGGGAGGACACCCTGATACTTGTATTTCATCATTTTTACCTTCTTGAGAGATGCTTCTGTCATCGAGAATGATCTCGATCGGATGGGAGTAGATGTGCAAGAGTTCACTGATTAAATTATAGTCATGATTGCAGTAATTAGGAGAGAGATGATGAATGGAGAAAATGCATTCTGAGCGATTATGACCATGGAGTTCACTTAAAAAGGTCACGTCGGAAGGAGAGAAAAATGAGCAAGAAAGGGAAAGAAAAAGACAACTCAAAAAATTCTCGGGAGTTAGGGAAAATCTGAGGGAAAGATGCATGGGCGACAAAATTTGCCGCCCCTACATGCCAGGATAAAAAAATGTAAGGGCGGCGAAATTTTCCACCCTTGCAAAGACGGGCTGCATAGGCAGCGAATTTCACCGCCCTTGCAGAGTGGAGGAGGAAAAGTGTAAGGGCGACAAAATTCACCGCCCTTGCGTGGAGGGCCTGCAGGGGCAAAAAAATTCACTACCCTTACAAGGAGGGTCGGAAGAAAAAAGAAAAAGAAAGGGCGGCAAAATTTGCCACCCTTATAAAATAGAAACGCTTTGGCAGTGAATTTCACCACCAATGCACGTGGGATAAGAGAAGTGTGTGAGCGGCTGACTTCATCGCTTGTGTTCAAGAGGGTTAGTGTGGGCGGCAAGTTTCACCACCCGTGCACGCTAAGAGTGGGGAAGGGGGAAAGTTTGCATGCCAAGAAGAGGGGTAAAATTTGCTAGCGGTGAGGAGGAGAGAAAAAATAAAAATAGAAAAATAGAAAAACAAACAAAAGTGAAAGCAACTAACAAAAACCCTAAGCAAAATGAGAAAAGAAGACAAAAAAAATGCCAAAAATAAGACCTACCTGAGAAACCACACGCGTCACAAGGTTGAATCTGCTAAAATGCACTTTGACTCGTCAACTGGGTCGCTCAGACACAAGAGGCAGGAGGAGAGGAGGAAGCAATGAGGAAAGAAAGGCTCAAATCAGCTTATATGGGGTGAAAAACCCACTCCAACAACTTGCCACACGTGGCCATAAATGTTGTGCACGGTTATCGAGACGTGCAAGGGCAGCAAAATTTGTCACCCTTGCATGTTCTGATAAATTTGTGCAAGGGCGGCAAAATTTGCCGCCCTTGCATGCCAGAGTGCAGGAGCGGCATAATTTGCTGCCTTTGCAGGAAAAGTGCAGGGGCGGCAAAATTTGCCGCCCTTGCACAAAAACAAGGGAAATGCAGAGGCAGCAAAATTTGCTACCCTTACAAGGAAAGGAAGAAAAGACTAACTCTTAGAAGAGGTAGTCTAAAAAGGGGACTTGGTTCCCAAAACATTTCGAGACCGTAACGGCCTTCACTTTTTGGGAAGACGTGTTTCACAAATTTTGTAAGTTATAGGTAGACCAAGGTGAGAACGAGAAAAACCCGCCTCAAAAACAAACTTAGAGAGACAAAAGATGAAACAAACAAGTTTCGTAGGGGGTTGTTCCCAAAAATGAGTTGAGCTGATTTTGAAAACAAAAATTGGCTCCTATTGGGGAACTACCATTGATCAAATTGATTAGCATGAGTAGAAACCAGTCTCTAAGTGCCTTCACCCAAGCCATTGGGCTACGGAGTCAAGCTAAAAATGAAAGAAAGAAAATAGACAAAACATAAAAACTGTACATATATACAAACAGACTCATCTAAGCTTCAAGGATTAAACAGCTTCAGATGCTACCCACTGTGAGGAGTGCAAGTGGCATTCCATCTTGGTATTGCAATAAGAAGCTAGCCTCACCACAAATCTGTCGAATGGTGAATGGGCCCCTCCACAGGGAATCAAATTTGCCATGCATCCCTTTTGGTTCTCGCCTCTTGTCCCACAACAAGACTTGATCTCTGACTTGGAATTCGTGAACTTTAGCTTTCTTATCAAAGAGAGCCTTCACCTAGTTTTGATGCTCCTTGATCCGATCTACTACCATGGATCGACGCTCATTCAGCTCGTTTAGACACATGATTCTTTTGTCGACTGAGTCTTTGAAGGTTGAGTCTTCGATTGCTTTAGTTAGCCTGAGTGCTGGTAGTTCAAGGGTGATGGGGATTTCTACAATCAATCCATACAGAAGCTGAAAAGGGGACATACCTATAACCTTTTTGGGTGTTATTCTATCTACCCACAAAGCATCATACAATGCTTTGTGCCACATTCTCTGATTGTCGTCTACCAACTTCCTGATAATGGTGACCAGGTTCTTGTTACTCGATTCTGCTTGTCAATTTCCCTAAGAAAAATAATCTGAAGTGTGAGATAAGGTAATCCCATAACCAAAGCAAAATTGAGTAATTTCATATGAAGAAAAATAGGCCGCATTATCTGTTACAATTTTGAGCAGAACCCCAAACCGAGAGATGATATTTTCTTTGAGAAAATTACACACGACTTCAGACGTAGCATGCTTGGTTGGGATGGCCTCCACCCACTTAGTAAAATAATCCGTTGCGATGAGGACATAATCTTGCTCGGCACTTGAAGATGGGTTAACCGCACCAATGAAATCAATACCCCACTGCTAAAATGGTTCCTCGATTACTACCAGCTTGAGAGGCAAAGCAGGCAGCTTAGGCTTTCCAATGAATTGCTGACATAATTCACACCTATGCACCCATTTGTAGGCATCCTGGAATAGTGTGGGCCAATAATACCTTGCTCATAGAATTTTATGTGCCATCACCGGTGCAGAGAAATGTCCTCCACAGGCCAAATTATGGAAAGATTCTAAGAGTCTTTCTTATTGAGCTTTGTCAACACAACAAAGAAATGCCCCATCTAGGTTTCTCTTGTAAAGACCATTGTCCCACAGAACATAACCCACTGCTTTCAATTTAACATTCCATTTTTCTTTAAAAGAAAGATAAGCTGGACACTCACCATATGTCAAAAAATGAGTAATGTCAGAATACCACTCATCAGTAGTGGCAACAAAGAGAACCGTAGGCACGCCTTCGATCTTTGCTTCTTCATTTTCTATTTCGCTTGGAATGTTATTGGTGATCAATTGGCAGAGACCTCTTCGTCATACTAGTTTGGTTGGTTTGATATCCAAATCAAACTCCTGAGTCTTGGCAATATAGTTACCTCTCTTCGTACCAAACTCTTGCTGAGTCAAAATGAATTTTACTGTTGTATCTGGTATGAGAACTTCAGTGTAAGAATTCAGGATATAAAACTTGAAATGCTTGACAGCTTTGACCACGGCGTATGCATGCTTCTCCATAAGGGAATATTTCAGTTTGTGATCCTTGAGTGGACAACTCATGAATGAGATAGGAGATTCTGCACCTTCTAGATTTTGCTGAACCAAAATAGCTGATAGTGTATGCTCAGAGGCATAGCTATATATTTTGAAACCTTTAGTATAATCTGGACAGACCAAGACTGGTGCACGGGCGATCGCTTCCTTAATCTCCTTGAACGTTGATTTACCTTCAGCGGTCCATCTAAATATAGCATTGTCTTTCATCATGTCGACAATGTGACGAGTTTTCTTAGCAAATTCAGGAATGAACCTCCTAAGAAAATTTACCTTTCCAAAGAAAGAGTGAACTGCGGTCTTGCTGGTAGGTAGAGCAAGTTCTTGGATGGACTTGACTCTCTCTAAATCAATTCTAATACCTTCTCGAGACACGATGTGTCTGAGAAGTTTCCCCTCAATAACTCTGAAGATAGATTTCTTTGGGTTTAAAGAAATACCGTTCTAGCAACAGCGTTTCAGTATCCTTTGCAGATGATGAACATGCTCAGAGTGGTGCTTTGAAAACATTGTCAGATCATCTAAGTATACTACAATGAATTTTCCCATTTCATCCTTGAAAGTGAGATCCATCGCCTTTTAAAATGTGGTGCCTACATTTATCAGACCAAAAGGCATTCTTTGGTAAGCGAACATGCTCCAAGGTGTGGTGAACGTTGTCTTTTTCTGATCTTCTTTCCTAACTTCAACTTGATTATACCCCGAAAAACTGTTTAGCATTGATAACATTTTTGAATCTGTTACCATCTGCAGGACCTGATCCATGATAGGAAGGGGGTAGTTGTCTTTTAAAGACAACTAGTTTAAGTTCTTGAAATCCAAATAGATTCAAATTTCTCCATTCTTCTTCCTGACGGGTACTATGTTGGCAATCCATGTTGAGTGATGGATTGGAAAAATTATCCAGGCATTTAGCATCTTTTGTATCTCAGTTCAAATAATACCTGAGATTTTTGGATTATACTACCTAGATTTTCGCTTGTAAGGTACAGAGTTTGCCTTCAGAAGAATGTCATGGCGAACATTATTAGGCCTTAGTGATTTCAGATCATCATAGGAATAGGCCAATACATCCATGTATTGGCAGAGTAGACTAGCAAGCTCAAATCTTTTCTTGGGAGTGCAGCATTTCCCAATATTTATCATCTTAGGATCGCGCTTGGTTCCCAAGTTTACCTGATCAAAGTCTTGAGAGGACTTTGAATCCATACGTTGTTGCTTAATAAACCTATCATGGTTATCAAACAATTTCTCTAGAGACACCAAGCCTTTTGGAATCTTATTCCCTTTAAGCTGTAGAAAGTCCTCACCTGTGTTCGCATGGGCCTCAGGAGCTGCCCCACACTCTCGAGGTTCATTACCTTCAAAATGCAATTGTTCAAAACTATCTTTTTGCTCCAAGAAGGTGATGATTTGATCATCATTATTGAACACTTGCCAGTGGCCGACATTATCTGGTACACTTGGTCGAAAAACCAGCTCAATAGTATACTTATCTCCCTTAAAATTTAGGTGAGAAACTAGAAGGGTGGCAGAGACAGCCAATGCATCTGCTCGGTCATTGAATTCCCTCAAAATGGTAGAGATGTTGAAGGCATCAAAATTTTCAATCTGATCCCAGACCAGGTTGCGATAGTGGCGCAACCTCTCATTCTTGGTCTGATAGAGGTTTCTCACCTGACAGACTATCAACTCAGCATCTCCTTTAGCATGGAGTTCCCTAATGCCTCTTTCTCTGGCAGCCTGTAGTCTGAGCAATAGAGATTTGTATTCAGCTGTGTTATTGGTATTATTGAACTACAATTTGTAAGACAAAAGAATAATATCTCCCTGAGAGGATACCAACACAACCCCGGCTCCCGACCTAGTAGAAGAGCAACTACCGTCAAATTCTAAAGTCCATACCTCGTTAGGTGTTGTTTCTTTTTTGAAAACTCCTCTGTTTGGGGGAAGAGGCTCTTCCATGTGTTCATCTTGATTTGTCAATTTTTTAGCTGTATCGGCTGAACACAATCTCACGTTATCATTTGAAGAAGTTTCATCAGATGTCTCATGGGTTCCGTTCGTAGACAGGAAGTAGTTGCCCATGCCTGAGGACTCAAATAAAATTTGAGCTTTCGGTGCTGATGATCGGGTAACTACGTACCTTGCTTCTTTTTCAGGAAGCAACTTCTTCATGACACCTTGGACTGGGATCCTTGCTTCGGACAAGTCCATACTTAGATCACCTCTGACATCTTTGCAAAAATTTTGCCCAAGCAGGATGCCGTAAGATGTGGGAACATCGGCCATTAAAACCGTCATTTTTATCTGCTTCTCTGAAAAAGCCACGAAGGCATATTGAGCATCTTTTATTTGACCAAGGAGAGGAACTTGCTTATTTTCCATGGAAAAACATCTCCCAAAGGTTCTGGTTAAGGTCAAGCTAAGGGAATCTGCCACCTTAGCGGGCATGACATTATCTGAAGCTCTAGAGTCTATGATGCAATTACTCAGTTTATAACCATTTATAAGCAGGGAGACATAAAATGGTTCAATTTTTCTAGGAGTGACAGGAGGAGTTACAACAAGATTGTTTTGAGCAAATTTATCTTTAGGGAAATCGGGAGCAGCTTTCGAAGAGTCCTGTCCTACAGGGATGGCTTTCTTTTTTACATATTCTGCTAGCCTATCAAACTACTCTGGGTTAGCTCTCAAGAAGTCAACCTCTGTCATTTGAATTTTAGTATTTCTATCATGATCAATTATATCAAATAATTGAAAAGAACTTATAACAGAGGAAGAGAGTCCATCATCAGGGACTTTAACAGGTGCGGCACTAGTCTGAGTAGCAGAAGTGGAAGATATCGGGTGATTGGGAGTACTCACTTTTTTATGCGTTACCTAATCTTTTGATTGTGGAGGCAATGGAGTCTCACATTTGGCAATGGAAACCACTAGTTGGGATTCCTCCTCTGCCTTTTCTTTGTCAGTCTGTGAAGCCAACTAATTTTGAGATCTGGTGAAAACAGCGTAAGATCCATCCAAATCCTCCCTTTTACTTTCAACTTCATCTTGGTAATCTAAAAAACTGATATTAGAGTCGTCAACTAATTCCTCTTCCTGCTCATTGAAGAGATTAGCATCTTCTTGTTGATCTAACTGAGGTTGAAAAGAGTTGTCGTGCTCAGCTTCCAGATAGCCGACCGCTAAATTGGCAGGTGCTGCTTCAATGGCTAATCTCTCTGGAGGGGGAGGTAGGCGATTGGATTGCCCTTGGTTCTGGGAAGCATTACCGTGATATTGTTGATTTTGGAACGTTCTCCTAGGTGCATCTTGATAGGTAGGAGAAAATGTACCTTGGGCTATTTGCCTCTTTAAAGCTATCAGTTCATTCATCAATTTCTGCACCATAGGATCTGTAGTACCTGAAGAACTTTCAGCGGATGAAGAGAATTTATTTTTACTAGAGTCTCTTCTAATCTTACATGCCAGGATAAGATCATCCTCAATCTCAGTAGCCAAACTTTGAGCCAAGGCTAGATCCATAGGGCCAGCTCACCTCAACAGGAAACTTACTTCGGGAAGCTACGAATTGATGAAAAAGCACTTGAAATTTTTTAGCATGGACTGAGCCACAGTTGGAATCTGGTTTCTCAACTTGTTGAATTTAGCTATGAAATCCCTCATGGGTTCCTGGGGTTCTTTATTCAATTGTGTTAGCTGAGCCAACAAAACATGTGCATCTTCAGCAGGTTTAAACCTAGCTTCAAATTTGGATTTGAGCGTATCCCAGTCTGTTACTGACCCAGCCTACAAGTGATAGAACCAATCCGCGGCAGCTCCTTGCAAAGTTTTCACAAAAAGTCTAACTGCTACATCTTTGAATTCCACGCCGATCACGCCACATGCTATAGAGAAAGCGGCAATATGCTCATCGGGATGAACCTTTCCATCACCAAAAAACTTAGGAAATTTTTTCCTAGAACTACGAGGTAGTTCATGCAAAGGTGCAGTCAAATTGAGAGGACCAAAGGAATTATCCCACGGGCTTTGATCCATAATGTTAGGACGATTAAATGGTGGGATAGCAAACCTTGGTGGAGTATTTACCGGCAGGGCACGGTTAACCATAAGAAAAGAAGTTCTACCTTGTTTTGGTGACTTGATAGAGTTAGGAGGGAAACTCTTAGAATGTTGGAGGAAAGGTGACGGAGGAAAGAGATCAAAATTACTTTGCTGTGTCAACTCAAACACAGGGTCAACAACACCCTTAGATCTCTGGCTTCTGGTGTAGCGTGGAGTTGCCAGATCTTAAAATAAAAAAGGGACCAAAATTGTTTCAAGTTGAAGCTTGAGGCCTTAAAATACACGTTCTTTCTAGTGGTTTTGGTTTTGCAGACCAAATAATGTAACGGAGATAGATGGTAAGGTTACAATGATAATGGGTAAGACGCAGAACGGAGTCGCCAAACTACATAATGGATAAGGGTAGGGACTGCTTCAATTTGAAACTTGAGGTTTCAGACTGCACATCATTTGGGTCCCCAATGGAGTCACCAAAAAGTTGTTGGGTGAATATTTTGTCGGCCAGCTAACTGGTGACCAAAATAGTTCCTATCACCACAGCATAGGGAGATCAATCGGCCAGATGTGCGAGTTTATTACATCAGCAGGGGACAAATCTCTCCTCTCATCAAGGGGAGGTTCTCTATAGATATTTATGCGCTATAAGTATATAATTAAATAAAAAATAACACATGGGGGGGTATAACAGCATCTACCTCTCTTTTTTCAGAGGTAATGAATAAGGAACAAAAGAGGAAAAATCTTGGTCCTAAGCTAACAACACTCCTCTTCTTTTAGAAATGGTATCAAACGTGGAGCAAAAAATCACCTGAAGAGATGAAGTTCTTCAAGAACACTTCCGTAAGCACAAAGTCTTCCGTAGTCTCCTTCACCGATCCGAAACAAGTACAACCGTAAAGTAAAGTGAAGCACAAAGTCTTCACCTGAAACTACAAAAGATAACTGAATTTCAAAGATAAAAATAGCACAAAGTCTATCTTTTTCCTTCCAGAAATGCCCTCAGATAATACTAGCACACCCACTTTGCTTATTAAATTAGATAAATAAGATATTACTAGGAAAAAGGACATAAGAACTATTTCCTAAATAACACAGACAATCTCAACACAAAGTCTGAAATACCCTGCTTCTCATTCATTCAACAAAATATGATTTACAAATTTGAGCACAAAGTCTCAAAAGTTGCTTCAATTTCAGCAGAGTGTTTGCTATTAATTTTTTCCAAGATCATTTACAAATGAGGTCTCCACTATATATAGGGAGAAAATCCTCAAAAAGAGAAAATAATAAAATACACAACATATCTCGATCAAAGATGACTCATCTTTGACTTTTAGATATTTTTCTAAACTTTTTACATCTAATTACATATTTCAAAATTGTATGCACTTTACACAAAATAGAAGTGCGTAAGGAGAGAAAAAGAAAGAAGGAGAGAGATTCAGTTCTTGCTGCCAGATTTCTTCATATGTGCATCGAACATTGTGATGGATGCCTGAATTCTGATGTTGTCTGGCACAACTGTGTTCTTAGAGACGATTTTGGCTCTGATCAATGTGTCCTTCAATGCTGTGATGGCTTTAGCGTAGCCAGTTAACCTGGATTTTAGATTCTCCAAAGTTAACTGAGCATCTAGAATGTTGTCCATAGTAGACATTGAGAAGGATTTTTATTCAAAATCTCTTCAAACCATCTCCTTGAAATTCTAAATCATTTCTTCTATCGGAAGGAACTGATTGTCCTTAGAGGTCAGGTTGCATGGTAGCTCTTCTAGTTTATTCAGTAGGCTCAGGTCACTCTTTTCACTAGCCTCCTTGAAAGCTTTGAGGTCATCAATTAGGTCTTTGAGTACCTAAATCTTGAAGATCAGTGACTCCTTGATTTCAACATAGGAGTCCTTACTGGAGATGACACCGATAGATATTAAGGTGCTTTTCTTGAGGTCCTTCATTTCCTTCCATTTGTTAAGATCTTTTCTCAAACTATCGATCTCTTGAGAAATGAGGGAGACGAAGTCATCTAGTTCCGCTTTTACCTTCCTCATTTTTCCTATCTTTTCTGCTACTTTTGTAAGTAGAGAAACTCCCTGAGTATGCATATTTTCAATATATTCCTCCAGGACTTTTCCTTTTAAATAAGTTTTTTTTGCTTTTTTAATGACTGAGTCATCCACGGAGAAGGCCTCTGGAGTTGCTACTTCAGGAGGAAGAGTGAACCTTTTTATTACTACCGTTAGCTGCTCTGCTTTGGCCTTGTAATAATCCTTCATCTCCTTCTCTGTGTCAAACTTTTGGACCATGATGTCCATAGCCTACTGAAGATCGCTTTTCACACCTTCATGAGTAACTTTGCCAAGTTCAACACGAGAGATGGAATAGCTGCTCATCTCGAAACCCTCAAGGGTCGCGTCTTGTGGAGGCTTGGCAATTTCCAAAAAAAATTGTCCTTTTTCTTCGACCAATTTGGAGAGGATTCTTGGCCTCTTAGGAGCCTTTGCTTTCACTGGCACTATTTTGCCAAAGTCAAACTCATCTGGGGAGGTGGCCATCTTCTTTTTTTTCAGTGTGAAAGCAGACATTCAAGGCAGGAGAGAAGTACCTATTGTGGCAATGGTTGTCTC
This sequence comes from Torreya grandis, assembly GCA_037957365.1. Classification (NCBI taxonomy): domain Eukaryota; kingdom Viridiplantae; phylum Streptophyta; class Pinopsida; order Cupressales; family Taxaceae; genus Torreya; species Torreya grandis. Next base: position 3,250,511 of record JARHVA010000989.1, on the reverse strand, counting down.
TATTGGTGTTACTATAGCGGTTTCCATATTGCTAGTGGTGAAAGTAGTTGCAGTTGGAGTAACTAGGAAAACTGCACCAACTACTGATTCTGGCTCGGGTGCAGGGTTTGCTGGCAAGTTGAAGGAAGGAGACGATAGACTTGGAATGGATCCAGAAGAGTGAGGGGAACTTCCAAAAGGGCCCTGAGGATCACCAAATATGACCTTGGAAGGAGAAGCGGCTCTAGAGGAGGGAACACTGATAGGAGAGATGGGAGAAGAGGGTACCATAGGAGACTGATGGGGAGAAGGAGATACGCTCTTGCTCGACTGCGCTTGTTCCTTTGAGAGTGGAGGCCTAGTGCTAGGTTGCCATGATGGCTGATCATCTTTCTCCATGGGCTAAGCTGCCTGTGCCTGAGGGCTATGTTCCTCAGTTCCTTTTGTTGCCACTGTAGGCTCTTCAGTGGCCTTAGGTTTCTTGGATACAAAGATGATTCTAGGCTTGTGGGGCCTAGAAGGAGAAGGGACATCACCTTTGTTTTTAGTTCTATTCTCTGCTTTCCTCTTCAATTCTACCTAGTATTCAGCCTCTGATCTCATAATAAATTCCTTCAGGGTGATCCCTTTGGCTGCTAACCAATCATTGGTGTTAGCCAATATTGGTTCGAATCTTTTTTTTAGAGAAGTCAGCTCCTTCTGAGACCACTGAACTGGAGGGAGAGGGGAACTAGCAACCTTCTCTGCCAGATACCTGCTATTGATAATGTTTCCATCATTGATTAGACTAGAGGGGATCTCTACAAGCTTGAGATATTCAATCTGCTCCAGTGTCAACCTGCAATAGTCCATTTTTCTAATCTCCTCGGCTGTCCTCAGATCTACCCAGATATTCTCGATCATTGGTTCATGGAACTGAGTTTTCCTTCTGATCTTCTCCTTGACTCCCTTGTAGTCAAATTTTTCTCATCTTTTGAATGGTTTTAAAGTAACCATCTACATTTCAATTTCTATGACCTTGGATTTGGTTGATGTTGCAACAGAATACCTGCCAATCTCGATTGGAAACTTGAAACTTGGTCTCTTTAGTTCCATCTGTCTAGTATGCACGACAACCAGTTATTGGCAAAGTTCCATTAGAACTAATTTATCTAAAGGGAAATTGGGAAGCATGTAGGGGTAGCCTTGGTAAAAGCCAACTTGAAGATAACAAAATGTGGGGAACTGAAGGAACATGCATCCGTAATCATTGACCACTTCCCAGGCCTCGTCCGATATTCTCTTCTGCTCAAGCTGAGGGTCGAAGAGACATAAAAATATAGCAAAAAAGGCATCGTTTACCTTCTTGAAGTGACGGGTTGACCCTTGAAACGTCAGTTGAGGATAATACGAGTAGACTGGGGTGGTCTTTCTATCTCCTTCAGTAATTAATCCTGGGAAAGATCGCATTGCGGTAGCTATATAAACTGGGTATGAAGTCATGTAAAATTTGAAGGAAGTCTGTACTTTGGTTAACTTCTTGTGGAGGGCATTGCTAATTTTCTCTCCCCAAAAGATGGCTTGCTTGCCCTAGAGGATGATCTTGATGAATGGATACATCCATTCATGGAACTGTGAAGAAGATGGGAGGCCCCGTACTCTGCTGAGAAGGGTGATCAAGTCACCAACTTCTTCGACGAAATCACTCCTCGGGAAGTTTCATGGCTATTTTGATAAGCTTATCCTGGGGGAATTCAACCACTTATGGTTCATAACTTTCTTTTCCCTTTCAGGGTCTTTATCATATTCCTTTTGTGCATCCCCAAAGTCAATTTAGGTTACCTCAGTGGTTGGAGGGCACATGAAAACTTTGTCAATGAATTTGGGGTCCAACTGAATCACCATGTTGCTGCTGGCATCCGAGACCGACCTGGTCTCTTTGTTGTAGAAGTGCACGCATTGAAAGATGAATTCAGTATGATGCGCTACTACCGAAAAGGTGGCCACCAGGTGGATGTTGCTCTTGACAATCATTTTCATCCCGGTGCTGGGGTTTATCACCTTTGCGTGGGTTAAGAATTCGGCCATGTCCACATGGCCGATCTCAGTGTCCCAGATCTCATCGATGTTGGAGGTAACAAAAGTGAGGGGGAGGATGCCCTGATACTTGTATTTCATCATTTTTGCCTTCTTGGGAGATGCTTATGTCATCAGGAATGATCTCGACCAGATGGGAGTAGATGTGCAAGAGTTCGCTGATTGAACTGCAGTCATGATTACAGCAATTAGGAGAGAGATGATGAATGGGGAAAATGCATTTTGAGTGATTATGACCATGGAGGTCACTTAAAAAGGCTAGGTCGGAAGAAGGAGCAAAAAATGAGGAAAAAAGGGAAAGAAAAGGACAACTCAGAAAATTCCCAGGAGTTAGAAAAAATCCAAGGAAAGGATGCACGGGTGGCAAAATTTTCCGCCCCTACATGCCGCGATAAAAGAATGTAAGGGCGGCAAAATTTGCCGCTCTTGCAAAGACGGGTTGCATAGGTAGCGAATTTCACCGCCCTTACAGACTGGAGGAGGAAAAGTGTAAGGGCAACAAAATTCATCGCCCTTGCGAGGAGGGCCTGCAGGGGAGGCAAAATTCACCGCCCTTGCAAGGAGGTTCAGAAGAAAAAAGAAAAAGAAAGGGCGGTGAAATTCGCCACCCTTACAAAATAGAAACGCTTTGGCAGCAAATTTCACCACCGATGCACATGGGATAAGAGAAGTGCATGAGCGGCTGACTTCGCCGCTTGTGTTCGAGAGGGTTAGTGTGGGCGGCAAGTTTCACCGCCTGTGCACACTAAGAGCGAGGAAGGGGGAAAGTCTGCGTGCCAAAAAGAGGGGTAAAATCTACCAGCGGTGAGGAGGAGAGAAAAAATAAAAAAAAGAAAATAGAAAAACAAACAAAAGTGAAAGCAACTAACAAAAACCCTAAGCAAAACGAGAAAAGAAGACAAAAATAAATGCTAAAAACAAGACCTACCTGAGAAACTGCGCATGCCACGAGGTTGAATCTACTAAAACACACTTCGACTCGTCAGCTGGGTCGCTCAGACACAAGATGCAGGAGGAGAGGAGGAAGCAATGAGGAAAGAAAGGCTCAAATCAGCTTATATGGGGTGAAAAACCCACCTCAACAACCCGCTGCGCATGGCCATAAATGCCGTGCATGGTTACCGAGATGTGCAAGGGTGGCAAAATTTGTCGCCCTTGCATGTTTCGGTAAATCTGTGCAAGGGTGGCAAAATTTTTCGCCCTTGCATGACAAAGTGTAGGGGTGGCAAAATTTGCCGCCTTTGCAGGAAAAGTGTAGGGGTGGAAAAATTTGCCGCCCTTGCACAAAAACAAGGGAAATGCAGAGGCGGCAAAATTCGCCGCCCTTGCAGGGAAAGGAAGAAAAGACTAACTCTTAGAAGAGGTAGTCTGAAAAGGGGACTTGGTTCCCAAAACGTTTTGAGACCGTAACGGCCTTCACTTTTTGGGAAGACGTGTTTCAAGAATTTCGAAAGTTCTAGGTAGACCAAGGCGAGAACGAGAAAAACCCGCCTAGAAAACAAACTTAGAGATACAAAAGATGAAACGGACAAGTTTCGTAGGGGGTTGTTCCCAAAAACAAGCTGAGCTGATTTTGGAAACAACAAAGAGGAGAAGAAGCAACAAGATGAGGAATAGAAGAAGCAAGTAGAGGAAGAAAATAATAATAAATTGGAAGAAGAGAACAAAAAATGAGGGCACACAACAAGCTCAAATTATGTAGAAAAGCATGGGATAAACACAAGTGACATCAAGCCATGATACAAAATAATTGACATAATAAAACCAAAGCTTAGATACAAATAAATTTGAACCAATTGGCTCACAAGCATAGCTTATAGACATTGTCATGAGATATGGTTAGGCAAAGGCGATCTTGTAGGAGGAATGTTTTAAGCACATAGATGACACAATGGAGTCCTAGTGGTTAGACATTTAGGCCCCGACCACCCTACACATAACCTTTTTAATGCCCATATCATGGTTACACTAGACACAAGTGACACTTTCAAATGTAACAATGTAGCTTGTTGTAACCATGCCATAACATGTTGCTCTAGATGTTGTGTAGCTTCTTATTGTTAATGAAATGGAAGGTGCCAATGATTTCCATGCCTTCATCACCCAAAAGGTAACCCATCTTAAACAAAAGAATGATCAGTTCAAAGATTACATCACAAAGGCCAAAAAAATAATATAAGACACCTTCCCTATGTCAATGCAACAAGTGTTAGGCAACCAACTTATGTTTGAATTGTTATAGTTCATCTCTTTGATCACCTAGCTTGCATAAAAATAGACATATGTTTAATGGTTAGATAAAATTAAAGCATGTGTGTGAAGACTTTGCAATCAGTTTGATGACACATTTGAGCTATGGGATGAATATGAGTAGGTGGTTGATACATAACAATCCAAACTCGTCAAATTTTGTGACTATTGTTGAATTAAATTGTGCAACTATAAAATGCAATGGAGACAAGTGATGACCTTTGAAAAACCACATGTTGTAATGGTCGGTCAGGTGATGGTATCTCAAATTTATGCTTCCTTATAGAAGAGACTCCAATATATGGATAATGTCATGGAGCATAGAATGTTGGTTTAAATTTTCAATTATACCTTAAGCTTACTTAGTGAGTAAGTAATTTTCCTAGGATTTTATATTTTCTTATTTACAAAATTTCTTTTATTTAAACTTGGCAACTTGCACTAAATTCTAAGTTGCACACTTACATAGTAATTTGCACTAAAGTCCAAGTTATACACCAAAGTAGACTTTAGGCAACCACTTTCAACCAGTTCCACTTATGCAATCACATGTGTTAATGAAACCAACTATATTTATGAGGCTTTTCTTGCTCTATAAAATCAAAGATTTATTTCACTCTCACATTGCTCAATTACCTTGCATTTACTTTAATTGCATTGGTATTGTTATTACCTGAGCATTGTTATGCTAAATTGTGAGGTCTATCATATTGTCCAGTCCTTACCTTAGTGCATAGTTAATACAATAATAATGGTATACTAATATATCCAAATCTTTGTCTTTGTCTTTGCTTTTAATGATGTGAGTGATGCTTAAGTCTATTTTACTTGATCCTTGCTAGTTCAAAAGTGTAATATGGTGTCAAAGTGAGAGTCCTAGGCTAGCTTCATCTTTTTAAGCATTTTTTTAGGGGATGTGCACTTTAGGTGCATTTTGGTGAAATTTTGACTCTTTCATTGCATCTAGAAGGGTCCAAAACCCTTAGGTTGATTATCACCCTAGTGGCTTCCTTGTGGTGGTTTTGTGATCTAAAGTTTACATTACTTTTATTGTAGTTTGGAGAATATCATACCTTTCTACCATGTTTATATTAATTGATAAAGGTGGTAAAAGCCTTTCATTTTTCAAAAAATAGACCTTTGTAGCTTTAGATCTGCACAACAAACCTGTGAGTTACTAATAAATTTATTTGAAATCTATGCATTTTCCACCAAATTTGATCATACAGATGTGTCCAAAGCAACCAATTTAATGGGGTAGACTCTTGTTTGGCATAGAAAGGCATTGTGGTGCTCCTAATGTGCAGATATCTATCAACTATGACCATTGATGGTAGTAAGGGTTTGATTTTTTTTTTTTTAATTTAAAGCATTTTTTTAAGGATTTTTAGTTTTTTTTTTTATTTTTGATTTTTTTTTTTTATCTTTTTATTTTTAATTTTTAAAAAATAGATTTTGTTATATTTATTTATTTCTTTTAATTTAATTTTTTTTAAAAGGTGTTTTTTAAATGTATAAAAGGGGAGAGGGTCAGGGCTACTTGACAGGATCATCCCGCTACTCGCCTAGGCTTATCCCTTCCCCAATGCCCGCCATCTCCACCCTATCTCCTCATGTCCCAACTTACCTCCACACCAAACCAAACCTCCACCTGCCCTAAGTCCTCAACCTTATCAATGCCACCTTGACCTTTGGCTGCCCCACCTAATGTGTTGCACAATAATGGCATTCATTTTGGCATTTGGCAGTATTTGATTGCTTATAATTGAAGCATGGAAATATGCATTGTTATTTAAAAATATTAGCACCAACTTTGTTGTCCCACCAAGCACCTTGGCCACCATTGTTGATTACTCAAGGCCATTGTTATAATAAAACTAAAATTTTACAAACTTGTATGTAGATTTGTTAAATGGTACATTGGTAGGCACCACCTTTCTAAACGTGTTACCTACAAAGTGGTTCAAGGTTCAAACATTTCCATCCCTTTTGTGATGTTTTCCACTGAGGTTTATTTGCTTCAGGAAGAACTTTCAATATAAGAGTGATATGTTATTCTCTAAGGTTTCTTCATTTCAGGAAGATATTAAGTTTTTAGAGTAAAATATGTAATCAAAGCAAAAAAATTCACTCCTTCTCACAACACTTGCAGAACATGACTCACTCTTTCACAATTTGCAAGTTAGTGTTCCACTCTTATAGGAACAATCTGAACATTGGAACCCATAGTTGTCACACTTGTTCCACATTCAATGCTTACTTCTTAATCTAGCACACATCCCCTAAATGATCTCTTGGATTATGATCTATCAAGCATTGAGTTATATTGTGATCCCACTACACTTGTAGTTGCCTTTGTAGCAATATACACTCATGTTGATCGTAATGTAGATGTGTTTATCTCTTTTGAGAAGTACACTATTATTTTTAGTTCCCATATTCTCCAAACCATGATTTATTTTGGCAAAGGTCTTGGAAAGCACAAATAGGGCATTATCTCACTCATTCATCATGTTCACTGGATTGCTCACCATGGCATTGGCTATCAAGCATGTGCTTCCAATTCTTATTTGAGATCATTTTGTATGAGCATTGCTCTAGTTTTTGTTCACTCTACACTTATAAAAGACATTAAACACAACATACCCACTCTATATGGGAATTTGAGCTATAATAAAACTAAAATTTTACAAACATGCATGTAGAATTGTCAAAAGGCACATTGGCAGGAACCATCTTTCTAAACATATTACCTACCAAGTGGTTAAAGGTTCAAACCTTTCCATCCCTTTCATGATGTTTTCATTTTTTAAATGTGGTAATTTGTTTTAGTAAGGGTTTTTTATTCTCAAAAGGCACTTTATGGTCACTCAAAGAGTAATGGCTAGGTCATGATCTGATAAGCAATCAACCTCACAATTTTTTTCTCAATTAGTGCCCTCTATTATAACTTCACACCTAGCGATTTCCAAGTTCATTCTTGCACATTCACATTTTGCTCGACCCCCTCCTGTCATGAGTTTCTTCAAACACACGTATGCCTTTTCGCTCACATATTGAGCATCACTTGGAATTAGGAGGTAATTTTTTTGCATTACAAATTTGATTTCGCCCTCTTCTTTAAATTATATTTAGTTATTTGCTATCCTGTCAAAAAACCTAACTTTTTTTTCATATTTTCAGAGGCTTTCTTTGTGGTTGAATATTTTCCAACTTTTTAGGCACTTTTCTCTACACTCATAACACCTTTTAAGGTGCCTTTATTTTTAAAGTGCATGTGTTTTTTCCTAGAATCTACATTTGTAACTAAAATAGAGTAATATTATATAGAAATAAAAAAACATTATATTGCTCATTTTTAGCTTAATTCTCAATAAGGTGAAAAACATTGTAAATTACATCATTATAAGTAGTTATGGGTCCTTTTTTGTCATTTCACTCCTTATAAAGTGTCAAGAGGTCATTTTGTAAGGTAAACACTTTTATAGATGGCACTCTTGAAAATTTTGTCTTGTACCTTTTTTGTGTACTTGTGGTTTGCATTACCCTTGTGTTTGGGCATTCATCTATTGGCACGCTTGTGGTTTATGCCACATCTCCTTAAATTCCCATTTCTTAGTGCCTTACCTTCTTATCTAGAGACACCTTTAAATCCCCTTTCTTAGTAGCATGTCATTCTTTTTTGCTTGTAATATCTTTGTGCCTAGATGTAAACTCACTAATGCAAGAAAATTATAACTTTCAATCTAAGAGTGATATTTTATTCTTTGAGGTTTCTTCGTTTCAATAAGATATTAAGTTTTTAGAGTAAAATGGGTCATCAAAGCATAAAATTCACTCCTCCAACACTTGTAGAACATGAGTCACTCTTTCACACTTTGCAAGTTAGTGTTCCACTCTTACAAGAACACTCTAATCATTAGAACCCAAAGTTGTCGCACTTGTTCCACATTCAGTGCTTACTTCTTAATCTAGCTCACATCCCCTAAATGATCACTTGGATTATGATCTATCAAGCATTGAGTCATATTGTCATCCCACTACACTTGTAGTTTCTTTTGTAGCAACATACACTCATGTTGATCACAATGTAGATGTGTTTACCTCTTTTGAGAAGCACACTATTATTTTTAGTTCCCATATTCTCCACACCATGATTTATTTTGGAAAATATCTTGGAAAGTACAAATAGGGCATTGTATCGCTCATTCATCATGTTCACAAGATTGCTCACCATGGCATTGGCTATCGAGCATGTGCTTCCAATTCTTCTTTGAGATCATTTTGTCTGATCTTTGCTCTAACTTCTAAAATACATTGAACATAACATACCCACTATATATGGGCATTTGAGCTATAATAAAACTAAAATTTTGCAATCATGCATGTAGATTTGTCAAATGGCACATTGGCAAGCACCATCTTTCTAAACATATTACCTACCAAGTGGTTCAAGGTTCGAACCTTTCCATTCCTTTTGTGATGTTCTACTTTTCTAACTAGGGTAATTTGTTTTAGTAAGGGTTTTTATTCTCAAAAGGCACTTTATGGCCACTCAAAGACTGATGGCTAGGTCCTGATCTAATAGGCGATCATCCTCACAAAAAAAATTTCAAATAGTGCCCTCTACTATAACTTCACACCCAATGATTTCCAAGTTCATTCTTGCACGTTCACATTTTTCTCTACCCCCTTTAGTTGCGAGTTTCTTCAAACACACTTTTTCCTTTTTGCTCATATATTGAGCATCACTTGGAGTTATGAGGTAATTTTTTTGCATTAAAATTTTGATTTTGCCCTCTTCTTTGAATTATATTCAATTATTTGCCATCCCATCAGAAAACCTAACTTGTTTTTTATATTTCCAGAGGTTTTCTTTGTGGTTGAATATTTTCCAACTTTTTAGGCACTTTTATCTACACTCATAACACCTTTTAAGGTGCCTTTTTTTTTAAAGTGTGTGTGTTTTTGCCTAGAATCTATATTTATAACCAAAATTGAGTAATATTGTATAGAAATTTAAAAAATTATGTTACTCATTTTCAAATCAAATTTCAATAAGGTGAAAAAATTTGTAAAGTGCATCATTATAAGTAGTTATGGGTCCTTTTTTTTGTCATTGCACTCCTTATAAAGTGTCAAGAATTCATTTTGTAAGGTAAACACTTCTATAAATGGCACTCTTGAAAATTGCATCTTGTAACTTTTTTATGTACTTGTGGTTTGTGCATTACCCTTGTGTTTGGGCATTCATTTATTGGCATACTTGTGGTTTATGCCACATCTCCTTAAAGTCCTATTTCTTAGCACCTTCCCTTCTTATCTACAGACACCTTCAAATCCCCTTTCTTAGCAGCTTGTCATTCTTTTTTGCTTGTAATATATTTGTGACTAAATGTAAACTCTCTAATGCAAGAAAATAATAACTTTCAATCTGAGAGTGATATGTTATTCTCAAAGGTTTTTTTTCTTTAGAAAGATATTAAGTTTTTAGAGTAAAATAGGTCATCAAAGCACATAATCCACTCTTCCTTACAACACTTGTAGAACACGACTCACTCTTTCACACTTTGAAAGTTAGTGTTCCACTCTTACAGGAACACTCTTAAGGTGCCTTTTTTTAAAGTGCATGTGTTTTTGCCTAGAATCTATATTTATAACTAAAATTGAGTAATATTGTATTAAAATTAAGAAAATTATGTTGCTCATTTTCAACTCAAATTTTAATAAGGTGAAAATTTTTGTAAAGTGCATCATTATAAGTAGTTATGGGTCCTTTTTTTTGTCATTGCACTCCTTATAAAGTGTCAAGAACTCATTTTGTAAGGTAAACACTTCTATAAAAGGCACTCTTGAAAATTGTGTCTTGTACCTTTTTGGTGTACTTGTGGTTTGTGCATTACCCTTGTGTTTGGAAATTCATCTGTTGGCACACTTTTAGTTTATGCCACATCTCCCTAAAGTCTTATTTCTTAGCACTTTCCTTTCCTATCTAGAGACACCTTCAAAGCCCTTCTCTTAGCAACTTGTCAGTCTTTTTTACTTGTAATAGATTTGTGTCTAAATGTAAACTCACTAATGTAAAAAAATAATAACTTTCAATCTGAGAGTGATATGTTATTCTTTGAGGTTTCTTTACTTCAAGAAGATATTAAATTTTTAGAGTAAAATAGGTCATCAAAGCACAAAATTCACTCCTCCTCACAACACTTTCAGAACACGACTCACTCTTTCACACTTTGTAAGTTAGTGTTCCACTCTTACAGGAGCACTTTGATCATTGCAACCCATAGTTGTCACACTTGTTCCACATTCAGTGCTTACTTATTAATCTAGCACACATCCCCTAAATGATCTCTTTTATTGTGATCTATCAAACATTGAGTCATATTGTGATCCCACTACACTTGTAGTTACCTTTGTAGCAACATACACTCATGTTGATCACAATATAGATGTGTTTACCCCTTTTGAGAAGCAAACTATTGTTTTTGGTTCCCATATTCTCCACAACAAGATTCATTTTGGCAAAGGTCTTGGAAAGAAAAAATAGTGCATTGTATCGCTCATTCATCATGTTCACTAGATTGTTCACCATGTCATTGGCTATCAAGTATGTGCTTCCAATTCTTATTTGAGATCATTTTGTATGATCTTTTCTCTAGTTTTTGTTCACTCTACACTTCTAAAAGACATTGAACACAACATACCCATTGTAATGGGCATTTGAGCTATTCATCAAAGATTTGTTGACTATGTACTTAGGCATGAGAGTCCTAAGTCATCTACACATTTTGTTAAGCATGAGAGACCTAATCCTTCACATAAACATATGAGATTCGATATTGTTCTTATAATACTTATGCGGCCTTGTGCTTCACTCATGCATGAGAGACTTGAGATATCATGTGTTAGGCATGAGAGTCCTAACACATCATCATATTCACATATGCATGAGATTCCTAGATATGATCCAGATGTTTCTTCACATACATCATTGGTTCACATGATACCAAATAACTTGCAAACATCTTCTCCCACCATCTGCATTCATTTGGAATGAATTGATGTTCAATTATGGTGGCATCATCAACACTCATTGCGTGGACTATACCAGCATGATTCGTCCACTATTCAATTACCCATTTTGCACACCATTCATATTGTCGAGAAGTGCTCTTTCTTGGACAAATTCCAAGTCTTGTGATGACTTCTTTGATAGATAGATAACTCCTTGTGACAAGTTATTGTTGGTGTTTCCAATATTTATTCGATTAGTTAGTGTTCTTTTTGGATCTATATGATGGATTTATTAGCATTGATAGTGATATTTTTGTGGTGTACCTCCTATTTTCATGTCATCTAGTTTTTCTTGTGACTTTTCATCCACCTCACCCAATTTAACATTAAGGGGGTTGTTGAGTACTACTTTTTTGGGTGAGATCCTTGAGGTGCATCTCACTATTTTTTTATAGTCATTCTATGTTATTGTATTATTTTTTGGGTATGATGATTTTAGTGTATCACTTTTCTAGAGCATAATTTTTCTTTCATTGTACATGGGTACCTCATAAGGCCTAGTGCCAGGACCCATTTTAGAGGTTTAGCCTCAATTTTTATACATGCTCCCTAAGTTGCACTAAAGGGGGGGTGTTGGTATAAAGTTTAAATTACACCTTTAAATTACTTAATAAGTAAGTAATTTTTCTAAGATTTTATATTTTCTTATTTATAAAATGACTCCCATTTGGACTTGGCAACTTGCACTAAAGTCCAAGTTGCACACCAAAGTGGAATTTAGGAAACCACTTGTATTTATGCAACCCCTTGTATTTATGACACCTTTTTTACTCTATAAAATCAAGGATATACCTCACTCACATTGCTCAATTTCCTTTCATTTGCCTCAATTGCATTGGTATTGTTATTTCTTGAGCATTGATGTGGTTAGATTGCGAGGTCTATGTATTGTCTAGTCCTTGACTAAGTGCAAAGTTAATGCAATAATAGTGGTATATTGTTATACATGAATCTCTATATATCTATCTTTGCTTTTAATGGCGTGAGCTATGCCTAAGTCTATTATGCTTGATCCTGGCTAGTCCAAAATTCTAAATCATAAGAGTATGGGAGCTGGAAGTTTTAGTAAGAGACTACAAAGGATATTTTATAAATATTTTTGTATAATATGCATGTGTAAAAAAAGTATATCTTATATATTTTTTATATTTTAAATGCTCATGCAAGTCAAAAAGATAAAATGGAAGGTTTAATGTTTACCTCAAATTGAATAGAATAGGAAATGAAGAGTTAAGAAGCCAAAGAGTCATGTTGACTCTATAAATATCTTGCATTTGTAAAAAGATAAGTTCCCTTGAAAAAAATTATGAGTTTAGTATATTTTTGATCCAAAACTCAAAAATCTTTGGTTGAAAGATAATTCAAGAAATAAGAACAACATAATAACAATAATATTATCTCTGAGAGGATATGTTTTATTCATTAAATTTGCAGACCCAAACATATGCCTATCTCTGAGAAGAGATGTCTGATTTCCATTTCAGGTTACATCTTCATTTATACATGTTTTGAAGGTAGGAGGAGGATGTGGAAGGTCACCAATATCGAGGGAGATTAAGTGGTTCGACTTACATGATTTACAACAATACAAAATTTAAGGAATTACTATTTTTAGAAACTTACTATTTTTAGACTACACTACTAAAATTAAAATTTGGGCCACTTTTATTGGGTTTTAGGGGGTCAAAATCCATCGAGTGGAGATCAATACCATTCACCACGTTCTCCCCATTATTATCTTTCCAATGGTTCAAACGAGGAGTCAAACAGAGCTATGGTGCAAAAGTTATGGCTCCCGGAAGTTATTCCACCAATTGAGGTAGAACCATCACCCAAATTGTCCCCTGAAATGTTGCTCGGATCAATTTTTTAGTTACTGTTTATTCTAATATTGTACATTTTATTCATGTATCTTTTTTTAACTAATGTATTCTAGCCATCATACTCACTTTAATTAATTATGATTAAGAATCATGAATTTTTTGAGTTGTTTATGGTTATATGTAGAATACAGTAATCTATGTGAAGTGTGCTCTTTAATCACATATTGTAAGTTAGCTTAACTAAATAAGTGTGTACTACATCATAAGAAATCATAAAATTAACAAGTATGAATATTTCAATATCTTACGAGTCTTTTCACCCCCTGTAGACTACAACACTAGCATGTCTTGATGAGGATTTCCAAGGGCCATTACTCACAAAAACACAAGGTCAAAGTTGCATGGTGTCAAGTTTCAAAAGCCAAAGAGTTGCATTGCATTAATTTAGAACACTATTGAGTACACATACACATAGGTGGGAGCTCTACATGCGATTTGATCCCTCTTCGAAGTATTGGAGTGTTGGTAACACTTAACCACTTAGTGGGGAGTGGTTAGGGTTGTCAACACATCTTTCACCCGACTTCCTTCAGGTCAATCTAGTATTGAATGTGGAGCTATATTTTCAATATATACACATGGAATTGAGGTTAAGAAATTACACAGTAATCATCTAAATAAGTAGGTGTAATGATCTATGGAAAAATAGACCAATAAAATTAAAATGGAAATTTTTGTAGATGGTGGATAGATCCGGTTGCAATAGGTGTCTAAGCTTTGTCAGCAATGTCCTAGCAGATTTTGATAGTTTATTTCCTAAGTTGAGCAATCACAGAGTCATTTCAGAGTGTTTCAATATATTTTACATGAGCAATGAGCAAGAAAGAATAGAATATTAGTTAAGTGTCTTCTCCCTTGATCATTTTTATATTTAATAAGTGCAATCAATTTCTATTTAGCAATTCAGATTTGTGTAGTTTATGTTGTACCATATGCAATCTAAAATTCAATCATTTTAGCTCATTTAGATCCACTAAATTCAAAATAAGTTAAAACATTACAATGAACCCGGTTATTATTTTGAGTGTGATAAACCATAGGTATTTATCCCTTAAGATTTCTTCTTTCCTTCTTAGGGTTTTATATTTATTCTACAATAGGGTTTCATATTTTGTTTTTGAATCCCCCTCATTAGGTCGTAATATGTGCATCTTTGCCCTATTTTCTTGATGTTTTCTAAACATATCATATGCCATCTAAGAAGGATGGCTCTTTTGAACCTATAAGGTGAAGAGTTAGGTTAAGTTATGCTATAATTGAGCATAATCAAAATATTTTGGTCCAACCACATGTTTGTATGCAATCTAATATTGATTAAATTGATGAAAAATAAATTCCTTCTTCTATTGATGCAAATGTTAATAATGAACACATAAAGGTAGAATAACATGTTGTTAATGATGATATGCCTTGTTGGTGCCCAAAATGGTTCATGACATTTTGGGATCTTTGTGTGAAAAATGTAGATATTTGTAGGGCTTTCAAAAGTTGAGAAGTGCTTTTGGCCACTACCATAAGGTTCCATGTAATTTATATCAAATATTTATGTTGTCCTAGGTATGTTTTCCCATGCCCATGTCTCAAGTTATTTTTTCATCTTCATCACAGTGTCTTTCGGTTTAATTTATGTGTCACTCGTGGCCTTAATTACATCCTAGGTCCAATTCACACCATAGTTGAGTCTAGGTATCGACAAAATTAATTGGCCACACAATAACCTTCGCAAAAAACCATAGTACATTATAGCCACTTCCCTATACCCAAAGCCTAAAGTCTAGTCATGGCCATTTAAATATCCCTAAGTTCTAGGTTCGCTTGGTTTTAATAAAGTTTTTCTCATGGCCACTTTAATATGCCTAAGTTTAGGTTTCCCTTGTTGTATTAATGTTTGCTCATGGCCTTTTTGACACTTAAATTCATGGTTCAATCTATTATATTGTTTGAGTGGACCTGACAACAATATGAACCAATTTGTATAATCCAACATGTCCACAGAGGTCATTTATTGCAAAGTGAAAGTGTATGTTGTGGCTTCTGTGACTTTGTGAGTTCATATGGTCGTTATGTGGAAAGTTGTGAGGGTGAGTATAAAGTAAAGTAAAAAAGGAAGCAAAGGTAAAAGGGATTATAAAATGAAATGGAATGAGTTTACAAGTCCACACACTTCAAGAGAGGTCTTTCTAAGTAGATACAATTCTATGATTTTGTAACCCAAAAACAACGAGATGATGCCACGTGGCCACAACATATGCAAAATATTAAAAGGACATACATTAATAATATAAAGCGGGTAGTAAAGTTCAGCTCAAATGATCACAAGGTTGCCTTAACAATGTTCAATGGAATATTTCTCACACATTATCAATCAATGTGAATTCGTTCATGGGGGTCTTTTATATTTTAAGGTGACAGTTATACTATGTGGCCTCCGCTAGTCCATGGGTTCATTTGGATGCTACCTATCTACTTTATGGCTATAAACTTTGAGCACATATGTCAAATACTATTAAGGCAAAGTTAAAAGGAGAACAAGTTTGTGTAGTTTGAGTTAAGATAAAGAGAAATGTGTGAACTCTATGACCATGAACTACCCAGCAATTGCCGTGTGCTCCAATCAATGAGTACCACATGGTCACAATATTAGACAAAGGGTGAGGAAGACTTGGGGCCACAAGAGGGCATGTTTCATAAAACTCTACTATATGATGATTAGATATGAAACGGTAGAGACAAGTGGCAAAAGAGATGTGAAATGGAATTAATAAATTTGCATATCCATGTCCTATGGGAAAAACAATTGAAAAGAAAAGAAGACTATGTGAAGTCCATTTAGCATGACCATTGAATAGGTAATATGTGTTTCATTATTAACCCAAACATATATTTCCATATAAACCAATAAAAAATACCATATGTCTCATATATAACCTAATGAATAGTTGCATTCTTCAAATTCCAATTCTAAACTATGAAACAAAAGAAAAAGTAACTCAGAAAAATAAAAAAACTCAATAAAAAAATAAATATATTCTAATGAATTGGAAAGAGATTTTTTAAATATCTTAATTACAATATTAATTTATTTCAACTCATAAAATAAATTAATTATTAACTTAGGAAAATAGAAATATCGTTATCCAAAACTTGTGTATATAAAATCTACACTAGCATGTACTTGAGTGCTCTCATGCATCCACGTGTCTTTGTTTCCTTTAATCTACTTGCTAAAATGAGGAAGACGGCACTTATTTTATAAGAAAACTATGCCCTCATTTACCCCATATGATTGGCCTACAAATTAAAATGGTTTGTCGAAACTATTTGGATAAAATAATTCATATGGTCAAACACATCTTATGTGTATGTTTCCCTCACATAAATAGACAATCTTATGTACATGTAGAAGGTATACAGATATCTATATATTTTTTTTAATTCTGTGAAAATAAATTTAACATAAGTAAATTAATTAAATAAGCTTAACTAAAGGCATATATGTACACTAATATAATAGACTTTTGTTTTGGGATTGTTACACATTCAAAAGAGTTATGATATTATTTTTGTTTTTGCAGATAAATTTTTAAAAATATTTTTTCTTTTTATGGTAAAAAATTAATGATGTTAATAAAATTATTGATTTATTTTTATTTAAATTGTACAAGGATCATCTCAACAACCCTCAAAATATGAATTGTACATTTCTATGGATTTTCAAAGATTGTGTCTAATGATTAAGATATTTAATTTGTAAGTTATTTTTGAGAAATTTTATAGAGAAAATTGGATGGTAAAATACAATTCATCTCAACATATCACTTAAATAGATGGGGACAATAAAAAATAATAAATAGGAAACCAAAAAAATTGTTGTGAAGTTTGATTGGAAAAAATTTGAAACAATGAGCTTAAAAATTAGTTTAAATATTAGCATACATTGAAATAGTATAGAAATCCAACACTAATAGGTTTACATATAAGCCGCATTTTTAAATTGTCTATGACAAAAATTTAAAAGCCGCAATTGATTTATTAAATTTTCTTCATGGAATGTTCATTAATAATGATTATATAACTATAATTAAAAGTTCGCTTCCAATAGACTATCACCATAACCCTCCCTTCTTGATAAATTTAGCTCAGAATAAGGAAAAACCTAGAGTGCAGGTTTCCAATTGTAAAAAGATTGGATAAAGGCCATACCTTAGAAAAGGAAAGAGCAGATAGAGGGACTAGTAGAACACTGTTTCACCCAGATCCAACGATAGTAAAAAATAAAATGTATTGGGTAAAACGTTAAAGCTAGTATGATTCTAACAGTACCTGGATTACCGACAAAACATTGGTTAAACTTAGCCAATTCAATGTATCTGAAATCTGAAACGATGAATTTAGAGTGCTAAAATGTGGGGATGATGTATATATTGGCCCAAGGGACAGTTCACTTTTGGAGAGAACCTCTAGACTCTAGAGTAGCGGAGACTGGGTATTATTTAGGAGAAATAAAAAAAATTAAATCCCTAGTTTTGTTGGAAAAAAACAAGGAGAAAGTATGAAGAAATTAAAGAGAGTTCCAGGTTCAGAATTGAAGTAATAATGAGACTCTTCTAAACTATTGTAATTCATATTTACCTCTGAATATATTTTCTGTTTTAGAGTGTTCTGTATTGTGATTTAAATATTTTCTTGAAAACAACTGTTATGCCTACAGCAGTTGAGAGGCAAAGCAGGATTCTACATCTGTTGGTTTGTGAATGAGTTTGCACTGGAGGAATAACAGGTCACTCTTCCAATTTCGTATCTTGGGTGATCAAAACATAAAATAAGCTCAATCTGCTTGCTGGGGTAGGAATATAATTTCAAGAACAGCACAAGGGCTACACCACTACTCGTATTTGTAAGCTGCTTTCTTATTTTGTCTGATCAAAACATAACAGAGCACACTCTGCTTGCTTGGGGTACTAATATAATTTTGAGAACAGGACAAGGGCTACACCACTATTCATATTTGTAATCTGCTTTTGTATCTCGGCTGATCAAAATATAACAAAGCACACCCTGTTTGCTAGGGGTATTAACATAATTTTGAGAACAGCACCAGGGCTACACCACTACTCATATTTGTAAGCTGCTTCCGTATCTTGGCTGATCAAAACATAATAGAGCACACTGTTGCTGGGGGTTATAATATAGTTTCGAGAACAGCATGACGGCTACAAGCACACCACTACTTATATTTGTAAGCTGCTTTCATATCTTGGCTGATCAAAACATAACAGAGCATGAGGGCTACACCACTACTCATATTTGTTAGCTGCTCATTGCGTGAAGCTGATTGTAAGACCTCTTACTTAAATATGGGTATTAATCATGTTGCCTACCGTCAACACACAGCAGTGTATGTCACTTTTTTCTCAAATTTTATCATTGCAAAACTGAAATGTCGTCTAAATTTTGTTTTCATCATCAAACTTCAGCTTAGATACCACAAAGAAAGATATCTCTTCCATCAAATTCACTGAGGGATATCTCTTCTATCAAATTCACCCAGGAATCGCACCTAACCCCAACCATTGGGGTATGCCACAACCACAATTAGAGGTGTGAGTTCACTCAATTTCAACATTCAGCACTAGTACATTTAAACATGTAACATGTTTCCGGGAACACGAGTGCCACTTGAGCTCATCCCATTTGACAAAAGATTCATCTTCTTTACTAAAGCTCTGATTTTAGTTATTTTTCTTCTTTGAAATTGATTTCACCTGGCTGCTTGGATAGGGACGGGTTGGGCTAGACCAAATAACTTTTCAATCCCTGTTGTTCACAACAAGAAGCAAGATCGGCATCCGTCTTTCAACAGTAGGAAAAACTAGTTTTTATTAAAAAAAATTCAATTTGAAATTGCAAAAGTTTAATTAAGGTATGTGAAATAAAATCCTTGCGAAAAGTGAAATGATACAGCTTTTAATTGTGAGGTGTTTTGTTCCAACAAAAGGAATATGCGAAAGAAATGGTGCCAGGCAATCAATGTATCCAGAATGTGCTATTCTTCCATCCCGTGTTGCACGCTTGTTCAATGAATTTTTTTTCTGATTACACGGGGGACACAATCTCTTAGAAGGCGATTACTGGTGCTGTTTACAGATCAATATATGAAACATTCTGATTTTAACCTATGCAAGTCCAGAACGCCATTTTTTCTTAAAAACAGATGGTTATTGTAGCCTCAAACACTAATCTGCCTTAAAAGGAGGGAAACCGTGCTGATTAAAGGTAAAGAAAAATAACCTGCAAGGTTTATTTTAAAATTAGGGTTTTAATGATAATGATTGATCAATTTTTCCACCCTTGGATTTTCAATCTCAATTTTTATATCTGAAAGATTTGAGCTGGACATCTTATGCATTTAATCTAGTATCTACCCAAAATCCTAAAATGAAACTACTTGAGTTCCTCACGGCTGTATCTGCAGGCTTCTCAACCCCTGTTCTGGTGTAGTATTGAAACATTAGAAGAAAAACAATTAATGTAATCACCAACCAATGTAATATTAAATCTTTTGCCGAATCTATTTGGATGCAGCTCTGTGTTTATCCTTTATTAAAGAACATTCAGGGTCTAATTTCTCCATCGCACTTTTCGGAAATTTGGATATTGAAGAGACCTAGAAATTAGACCTACTAAAGAATAAACACAGCTGTATCCAAATAGATTTTGCAAATGTTTTCCTCTGAAAATCTCAGGCTTTATTATTAAATCTTTCAACTAGATTTTGTCAATGCAGAGCTATGAATCAGACAATTGCATATTAAAAACAACCCTAAGAAGAGCAAAATCAATTCTTCCAAATTACAAAAAATATGGTATGGTGCAGCCAAGTATCCTCGGATCACAAATCACAAAATTCGGAAGGAAAATGGTCTCACAATAACGTAGTTTTGAAGTATCCTTGTCTAGAAAGAACATCATGGTCAATTCTGTGTGCGTACTTCATGCCTATCCGATCTATATTCTCCTCACTATCGTTTTCCCTCACTTATCTTTTTTTTAAATTAAGAAGTGTATTTTTACTAATAATACAGAGTTATAAATCACTATTTTTATACAAAAATGAGTGGATGATATCACTCTTAAACAGATGCAGATGCATTCACTGGCCTCTGAAGGATGGTGTTACCGATTATTAAGTGTTGTTTGTTTTAGAAGTCTAATTATGAATCACTCTTTTAAGTGTTTTTAGAGTTTATTTTCTAATAACAGCAACTTTGTTGACTGCCCTGGTCTTGTGGAGTCAAAGTAACAGCTGGAGTTGCATTTGTGATTTTTAGAACTAGTAAGTCCAAATGGGAGCCTATTTCTAATATCTTTCAAAAGATTTAAAAGCAATGCACGTTTGGTGTAGCAGAAGGGAGAAGTTTCCACGGAGTTGATGTAATTTGTTTTTTATGAATAAGAGTTTAATTATTTATACAATAGAACAGATGAAACTTAATTACTGTTGTTTTCCCACTTAATGTGCGCTAAATTTTTGTATGCAGTAGTTGAGTCTCTTTCATTTTGTAGATAATAGTGGTTCCACTGCATCATTTTTTTCTGATGCAGGGGACATCTACAGGCCTCTGAAGGATGGTGTAACTGATTACTAAGTGTTGTTTGTTTCAGGAGTCTAATTATGAGTCACTGTTTAAGTGTTTTTTAGGAGTTTGTTTTCTAATAACATCAACTTCTTTGATTGCCATATCCTTGTCGATTCGAAGGAACAACTGGAATTGCATTTGTTGTTTTTAGAACTAGTAAGCCCAGATGGGAGTCTATTTTTGGTACCATTTGAAAGATTTAAGAGCATTGCATGTTTGGTGTAAAAAAATGGAAGACATTTTGAAGGGAGCTAATGTAATTTGTCTTATGATGAGTAAATAAGAGTATAATTATGTATGCAGTAGAATGGATGAAACTTATTTAGTGTTGTCTCCCTACTTACTGCTGCACTAAAATTCTGTATACAGCAGTTGAGTTTCTTTTATTTTGCAAAAGCAATGGTTCAATTGCATCATTTTCTGATGCAGCGGCATCCACAGGGCTCTGAATGATGGTGTAACCAATTACTAAGTGTTGTTTGCTTTAGGAGTCTAATTATGAGTCAATGTTTAAATGTTTTTAGGAGTTTGTTTCCTAATAAGAGCAATTTCTTTGACTACCCTTTCTTGTTGAGTCAAAGGAACAATTGGAGTTGCATTTGCTATTTTTAGAATTAGTACGTCTAATTGGGAGTCTATTTCTGTTACCCTTCGAAAGATTTAAGAGCAACGCATGTGTTGTGTAGAAAAAGGGGAAGAAGTTTTGGAGGAAGTTGATGTAATTCGTCCCTGATGAATAAATAAGATTTTAATTGTGTATGCAGTAGAATGGATGAAATTTATTTACTATTGTCTCCCTACTTACTGTTGCGCTAAAAAAATTTATAGAGCAATTGAGTTTCTTTTATTTTTCAGAAACAACTGTTCGATTGCATCATTTTGGTATCAGAGCATGTGATAAA
Source organism: Torreya grandis (assembly GCA_037957365.1). NCBI lineage: Eukaryota > Viridiplantae > Streptophyta > Pinopsida > Cupressales > Taxaceae > Torreya > Torreya grandis. Next base: position 3,228,701 of record JARHVA010000989.1, on the reverse strand, counting down.
GAAGATGAAGATGATGTTGAGAGGGTACTTGGAATAGCATTCCAACAAGTGATGGAAGAGCTTTTTGAAGACATATTGAACGTTGTAAATGGTGAAGAAGATGTTCTTGTCTCAGAGGTAGTAGATTTGTTTGACATGGCAATGAGAACAGCAAGTGAAGAATAAATGAATATGAACTTAGAGATAGTAGTGGAGAATATGGGAGATCATCTTGATGCCCAAAAGTATGTAGAGTTTCTTTTATTTTGCAGAAATCCTGTATACAGCAGTTGAGTTTCTTTTATTTTGCAGAAAATAGTGGTTTCACTGCATCATAAACACCATGAGGATCACGTGACCATACTTGCAATTTAACGCATTTCCCAAAGGAAAATGAAAAAGGAGGACAAAACTAAAGGAGAAATACAGCTATGCAAGTGCAACTGAAAGAAAGAGAGCAGCAGAAACAGAATGCAGACCAGACAACCAGCTTACTTAACAAGTGTCTTGTAATTAAGATTGGCCACTGATCTGCAAACTGCGGCTGTTGCACTGTTTTAGTTCACATCAAAAATACTTGTTCAATTTGATAGGACTATTTGTCAAATAAAACGATACCAAACGGTAAATCATTAAGGGTTTTCATAGTAGAGAGGGCTTCAGTGGTTCAAATTCCATCCTAATTGGGTAAACTGCCACATTTAATGCTAGGTGTCGCACATTCCAGTCGAGACCATCAATGACATTAAAATTGTAACTATTCGTATCCCTCTGAGCAACAAACTTCCTGTCATAGGACAGAAAAACTGAAAGCCACTAATACTCAGAGAAGACACCATAATAACTAATATTAGTACAGATAAAAAGACGCTTCTTTATCTGCACTACCTACCTAACCAAACGCACATAAACTAGTGACAAGGCAGTTGATGAACCTCCAACTGAATTAGACTGGAATTGTTTCGAATTGACAGCAAGGCTAACTGCAAAGAATATCCAGGCACCCTTGCTAAATCATTTCTTATTCTATAACTAAGCATATTCTTCTTCACTTGGAATCTGAGGATTTGGCAATGTGAGCCATTTCTGATAGGACTTTGTAGTCTGTGAGTGGGGCCTCAGTGAAAACTTCATCCCAGCGTAACATGGAGTCCATTTCACTCTGACCCACATCATCCTTTAAGAAGTCCACATCGATCTCGAACTCAGGTTTTTTAATACAATTCTCTGAAATTTTACCCATAAGTGAACAAGTAGCCATTAGCTCCTCAGACAGCAACCCAACCCTGGTCTGAGAGTCAATGTGAGGCATATCCGTTGGGGAATATTCAAATCCATCAGCAATCAATCCATTTCTACTCAAACCAGAATCTGTAAACCCATTTGCAATCAAAGCATTCGTACTTAAACTGTCCAAACCCAATTCAGGCAAGTTTTCCTCCTGGTTCTTATGGGGCAATCGTCTCCTCTTTTTACCGCCACTGAGACTTGCCCTATTTTGGAGCTTAGTAATTAAGGCAGGATTGTCAATTACTGTGGCCAAAAACGAGATCATCTGCTGGGGTTTGTACTCTGTCAAATCCAAGCGCCTCTTCATATCCTCCATCTCCCTATCAATGTTTTCCTGCTCCGCCTTCAGCTGAACAACCTCCCCAACAATGGCGTCCTCGTCGAATTCCCCTTCTAAATCATATTTGATACCCAAATCATGAGAGGATGTGCCTGCAAGTGCAACTCCCTTATGAGACCTCCTTCGACGAATGCTCTTCAGTAACTGCTTTTGTCCGCGCAAAAAGCTTTCGTGTGCGAACTCCCACCTATCGGCATCGATCTTACGAAATCCCTGTGCCATGAAAAGACCGAAAAAAAAAAGAAAAACAGTATTCATCCTTACCAGAATGCCAAGATATACAGTAATTCTAAGAAATGAAAATAAAAGATACACACGTATGTATTGAGCTGACGCACAAAGCTGGAAATGTTGGAGTGTTTGAAGTAGCGAGGGAGGAGATGAAGAGAGAAATAGTGGGGATCCTTCACTAAGAAGCTATTATTAGCTGCGCTCCACGAGACAGCGAAATCCGTGGAGGGATCATCCACAATTTCGTACGTCTTTGTAAGAAATGGCGTTGCCCCGTTTCTTTCCATTTCTGTTTTTTAATCGGTTTGGGTCATTAGAATTTGGGTCGTCGCGATCCGATTTGCGATTCTTCTCCGGCAGCCAAGTCACTGACGGGAGGGAAAAGCCGGCTAATAAATCGTTAGACGGACGACCGTTCGCGTAAGATCGAGATATTTCTTCTTTCGATGGTTTCCGTTTACGGTGGTGAATAAAATATTGATGTCTTTCTTTGCTTGGGATGGAGCGAGTCGAGCAGGGTTCTAGAAACTTCTAGAATATCTGCAAATTAGGGAAGAAACTGAAAGTTGATTTGTCCATGGGTAGCCTACCTTGGGCTCATCGAATATCCGCTCCTCTTCTCAAGCATTCAAAGTTTCATGGGAGGCGCCTTCACATCATATAGATAAATTTGTTTTTTTTTTTTTTTTTTTCTTTGGGTGAATAACTAGCATTTAGATTTTATTAGTTTCTCCTTGCAAGGTATTTTAGGAATTGTTAAAAATAGCCAATAAAAAATTTTGAAATAATATAATATTTTATAAATTTTAAAGTTAACATTAAATATTAAAAAATATTTTATATATATTTTTATGAAATATTTCATTTACATTAATATCATAAAAATGACACTTAGAATATAATATAATAAATAACAATTTTATTGGTATAAAAATAATAATCAATTATTAATATCTAAAACTCCGGACAATTATTTTGTAAGGCCCTAAAAATAAGTAATAGGTGTTGAGGGAAGTTGATGTGGCAAAGAACCAAATCAGAATGGCTTCACGTTGGCAATCTATGTCAGTCCATGAGATAAATGCTGTGACTCTTCACATCTTTAGCAGAGCCCAGCGCATTTCCCACTCACAAACTCTCCTTTTGACCACATTAGTGATAGTGCTAGTTACAAATGTTCCCCTTCTGATTCTATAGATTCTACAGATCATTCTGCTTTCATAATCCACGCCTCCTACCCTGTTATAGCCATATTTTTCCATAACCACTTCACGCTGAAGATAGCATGGGGAAACAGGGTTTCGACACTTTAATAAAACAGAGCATCATGTTAGGAGTCTATATTTTACTGTTCCTGATGATTTCTACCAGCCCAAACGCTGAAGGGGTGACCTTGTGTCTTAATTGTAGTAATACAATTGTTTCATACCCTTTGAGCACTGCAAATGGTTGTGGGGTTTATGATTATAGAGTCAACTGTAATGCCAACAAGTAGCTTGAACTGGAAGCCCTGAATGGGAGCTTGTACAGGACCCTGAGCATCAATCCGACAGCGATGAGGATGGTTTTAAAGCCCTCAGATCTGATGAATAATTTGTGCCAGACTCAAGATATGGAGGCCGAAGGAGTACAGCTGAACCAGAACCTGCCTTTCAATATTACAAGCACCAACACATTGATGTACTTGAATTGCAATCCTATACTATTGCGGTCCCCATTGAACTGCAGTGATAATAGTCTGTGTCATCAATTCATATACCAGGTGGGGGAAGCCAAAGTGTGTAGAAATACGTCTCTGTGTTACAGTTTTATGGTGGGTGATTCGTCGACTTCGTACAGAATACGAGTATGGAGAGGCGGGTGCAGGGGTTATTCCAGTGTTTTAAACAATAACCTGACATTGCCTGTGAGCCAGTGGAACTATGGAGTGGAAATAATGTGGGTTGCGTCATGAGAGCCAACCTGTTCAACTCAAGCTAACTGTGACCAAAACTCTTCCTGCTTGCGAGATCCAATGAATTATGCCATGTCTAGGTGCCTCTGTATTAATGACTATGTTTGGGACCCTGTGAATGGAGTCTGCGCAAAAAGTATGTCTTTGAAATAGCTTCTTGTTTTTTCTTCCATGAATGCAATGGTTTTTCCTAAATTGTATTAAATTGGCCTAACTTGTGATGTTCAGAGGTACCTATCTATAACGATATTGACGGTTGCAGGAACAACAATACTCGAGGGCCTTTAATTGCAGGCCTGTGTCCTTGATCCTTCAATATTACAAAAATTTATTTCTCTAGTTTTTAACGAGGCATAGTTTTTTCAAACAAAAAACGTATACGAATCATATATGTGGGCACTGCAATTTCAGGTTGGTTACGGGATCGTGCGTAGTCTTCATAGTAGTAGTATTTGTGATTGTCTTCTTTAGAAGAAAAAAGCTGCAGATGGAGATTCGAGCTCAAATATCGAAAGAGATGGCTAAAATTCTAGCACTCAATAGCGGAAGTATACAAAGAGATGCACAAGGTAACAAATGGCTTCGCAGTGGACCGACTACTGGGAATCGGGGGCTTTGGCGAAGTATACAAAGGAATACTCAAAGATGAAACCAGTGTGGCTGTGAAGACAACCAAGGTGGGCAACATTAAAGTAACAGAACAAGTGTTAAACGAGGTAAGAATCCTATCACAAGTAACCACATGAACCTGGTCAAATTGTTGGGCTGTTGTGTGGACATAGAAGAACCCCTCATGGTCTACGAATATATCCTTAACGACACCTTATTTGAACACCTTCATAAAGAACCCTTCCTCGATTGGAAAAAGTGTCTCAACATTGCATTCCAAACGGCAGAATCCTTGGCCTACCTTCACTCTGCAGCATCTCCCCAAATTTATCACAGAGACATCAAATCCAACAACATTCTTCTCGATGAAAAAATGAATGCAAAAGTTTCAGATTTTGGCGTCTCTCGTCTTGCAGAGTCAAACTTGTCTCATATCTCCATGTGCACCGAGGGAATGGTGGGCTACTTGGATCCTGAATATTACAGAAATTATCAACTCATCGATAAGAGTGATGAGTACAGTTTTGGCATGGTGTTGCTCGAACTCGTGACGTCGCAAAAGGTCATTGATTTTACAAGGGATCCTGATTTTTTATGTTAAACTTTTTGATAAATTATTAGATTTATATTTATTACGGTTCTTTACAATTTTTGATGGATAATTGTTTATTCAAGATTATTATTTAAATGTTAAAAATTTAATAAAATACAAGATTTATATTTATTACATTTTTTTTATAATTTGTATTTACTTGTTCAAAATATCACTTTACATTTCATAGACTATAACAAATCAAAAGTTCCCCTTAAATTTCATAGTAGCAATTAAATTTATTCCTTGATCTCTTATTTATAGTGCCTTTTTAGTAGAGATGTAATAACCGGTCATGTAGGGGCTAAATTTGATGGTCTGCTATGTCTATCATTATTTTTTTGGCTATGGTTTACTCTCTAATATTACCCTTTACATAACAATTTATTTTTAATTTTACAAGTCAATTTATACTAGATGTATATGATATTTTTTTTTTTTTTTTAAAAAAAATTAATTGTTACATTACATTTTTCTTTAATTATTTTTCTATATGTTATTACACTTCTGCTAAAAAAATTATATCTCTATACTCCAATCATTATATGAATTTAATTTTTATTTCCTTTTCTTTTACATTAACTCTATTAAACTAGTGTGTAGTTATGTTTAGCTATAACACTCCTCTATATCCAGTAAGGAGGACTACCCCTTGCTTATATGTAATCTTTGTTTCATTAACCTATAACTTAACCTCCAATATGTCCTAGGTAAACTCAACCCAATTGACATTACAATTTATATTGTAATTGACACAATTGAGGCGGGCATTAGCCACCAACAAGGATTGCCCCTTACTAATATGCAACCTTTGTTCCACTAACCTACAAGTTGGCATCCATCATGCCCATAATTGACATTAAAATTTCTATAACAATTGACGCAATTGAGGTAGGGACTAGCCGTTGTGTGGCTTTTTTTTTGGGGGGGCAGGGGGGGGGGGGGGGGGGGGGGGGGCGGATGGTGGTTGGGGGAAGGGGGAGGGCATGGGCGAGCGATTTCATATTAAATGAGAGGATATAGTAATCATGTACATTAACTTCACATCTACGTAACATTTAAAAGGAGTCACATCAATATTTAAAATTATTGTTGAAAAGAAGCGCAAATGTAGGGTGACTTTGAATGTTGGAGAAGAGAAGAGAGAATATTGTGATGCTGGGAAGATTAGAAGCCGAATCTATAGCGACACTAAACCCCTATCTTCTCTCTTTGAGACAACAAACATCTACCTGTTTGCTAAGTGCTATTTGCTTCTGCCATTTATGAAAATTCAACGTTGTAAGAGAGCTCATTATTTTCATGTGTTATTTGCTTCCACCATTAATCTATCAAGTAATGGCACTGGCATTTCACGTCTGGTAGGTCTCAGGGTTCACACACGCAAACATTTTATAGCTCAAATGAAGCAAAGCTTTCAACAAAGCCATCTCAATTTGCACTATTGTTCACTTGTCAACGCTACTTACATGTGAGGTTTTTCATAGATCACTAAGGCTATGAACCAAATGGTTTAAAATGTGAATATGGCTTGGAATGTTTGTTAAAAAAACAAATAATTTTATCTATCTATGTGAATCATTCTTAAATTCTTAAACTATAGTTTAATTCAGTGTAGTTGATCTTTGAATCATTCAGAGTGAGTAATTTTGGCTTAAAAAAATTAATGACCATCTAAGGCTAACTTGTGTAATAGACCCCTACCTCCTCTTTTTGCTCTTGCCTCCTCTCTTTGTGATGACAAACCTCTGACTGCTTGGTAAATGTTATTTGTTTCTACCATTTGTGTAAAAAAAATGCTATAAGAGAGCTCCTTTTTTTCATGTGCTATTTGCTTCTACCCTTAATTTGTCAAGTGATGTGCTATTTCAAAGTCAAATTGGTTGGTGATAATGACATACCCATAAAAAAAAGTGGGTGTCAAAAGTGGAACATTAAAACTTTAGTTGATAACGCCCAATACATGTTGTCCATGCAGTTAGATCGAAGTGACAGAGCATTAACACCTCACCACACTGCATTTAATACCCAATAGTTGGCATTGAAAGAGCCCATCCACGCGCTACTTCACACCTACTACTTGCATCTTCGTCCGTATCACTTTGCATGTGCATTATTGTTGAAGGGAAGAGCATATGTAGGGTGACTCTGAATGTTTGAGAAGAGAAGAGAGGATTTTGCGATGCTAAGAAGATCAGAAGTTGACTCTACAACAATCGCACATCCACAAGATAATCATTATTAATTACATCTTTCAACAAATTTTTCATTACTATGAGTTTGCAAGTTATAATTATGTGTGGCTTAACAGGTATATGGTTCTTCATTGTTCATTTTGCTATTGCTGCTAACAATGGATTTACATGTGAGGTTTTTTAACCTCACCATGCCCATGAGCCAAAATGTCTTATGATTTTGTTTCATTTTTTTACTTTTCACAAATCTTCAGTCTTAATTTAGAGTTAATTATTTCGGGGATGCAATTTACTATATAAATTAGTGTATGAGTGATTAAATTTATTGTAATATTTTACAGTTTTTAACGGTTTGTCCAAAATTCTACCTTACATTTTATATGGTCTCCAAATTCTTATTTATTTTATAGAAAAAAAGATAAATACCATCATACGGCCATCAAATTTAGCCCTTGGTCGGCTGAAATTAGTTAGGTTATAACTTAACAAATTGCCATCTAAGGAAAGAGTTAAAGCGTCGAGGTAGTTGTTTTGAAGATAGGCCCCACTTCCCAAATCCATGGAAAAATATTTTTCCAAATATCCCACGCGCCAAATTGTGATTGGAAGGAAGCGCCGAGGAAAAAGAATATAACACTAAATAAAATCAAAATGAAATATGTCGATCTTACACGAAATGTCGTCAGTCAACGAACCCGCCGACTTCCAACTTCCGTTAATAGAATGGTAAGTAAGCGACACGAGAATGGAAGGAAATATGATATTGTTGTTTTATGTTTTTTTAACCTATTTTTTTTTAATGTTTAAAAGTATATAATTTTAATACTAAAATATTTGGTTATTAAATAATTGACATTTAAATTGATATATCAATAATAAAAGTTAAAAGGTTAAAATTTAAATATAAAAAATTAATGTAACTTTGAAATTATGGATTTTAAATTATAAAACTAAAATTATTTGTATGTATTTTTGTTCCCTTTTTTTATGCGCATCTTATTCTTATCTCGTTTCTCGTCACATTTTTATTTCTTTTTCCCTTTTTTTTAATAATATATGAATGACATTTGTTACTCCATGTGAGTAGAATATTTCACTTATGTTGAACAAGTATTTTTTATGTGAATTTTAAAATAATGAAACAAAGGCAATAGTTTGTAGCTCAATGGTTGGTCCTGTTTTGGAAGCTATTTTAACACACCTGTTATTTGTGCGGTCTATTTAATTTGCATTATGTTGCTATTTTGGTATAATTTGCATGTCAACTTATATTTTTCCTATAGATTTGTCTTTATTTGTAATTTTATTTGGCAATTATGTGAAATGAAGAATCTATGAGGGATGCCTAAGCGTTGTTGTTAAGCAAGAAGTTTACCATTATCGCCATGGATTCGATGCATGACTTGACCCTACACGATTGTTGTCCAACTGTAAATCTTAGAAAGTTTACCATTATTTGTTAGGTTGTGGAGCTAAAAGCTTCACTGTATGCAGACATGGAGGAGGTTGATGAGGTGCAGAGCAACCGACATCAGTCATATTCAGAGCACAGGGAAGCCGACATCGGTCAGATATCGACTGACGTCGGTCACCTCCAGATAGACAGGGACCGACGTCGGTGGCCTGTGCGTTTCAGAACTGGTTGTTGACGAACAGTTAGTTAGTTAGTTGAATGGGTTGTTTGCATGTAAAGACTAATTTTAGTCTTGAGCTGCGGATCTAATTATTGTAATTGGATGTCTAATTATTGTTTGCATGGGATCTATATAATAGACTCATGGGCTGTATTGTAAAGTGTGCTAGTTGAGCAAGAGCAAGGTTAGCTCCTTCAGAGTGAAGAGAACAAGGTGTGTTCCTCCTAGTTCCACAGGGGTGCCGAGTGTGTATGATCAGGTAGAGCTGCAGGTTGTGCAAGTTCTAGTAGAAGATCCACAGGGGTGCTGGTTTGGAGAATCAGAAGGGTTCTTCATGTGTGTATGATCTTGGTCGACAGGTGTGCAAGGCCAGGTTTGGAGATCTACATGTGTAAGTAAGGTCGGTTGATCTGCAGGTGTGTGTGTGTGTGTGAGATCTAGGTTTACAGGTGTGCAGAACCAGGGTGATTTGCAGGTGTGCAAGATCAGGGAGGTCAGCAACACAATAGGTAGCAAGATCAAGGGAGATCTACGTGGAGTACGTTGTGTACTTGGAGTACGATGTGTACTCGGTCGTGGAGTACGTGGAGTACTTGTGTACTGGCAGTAGTGATACTGAATGGTGGTATTGGCAGTAGTGATACTGACTGGTTGGAGGTGAACACCAACTCTGTGTTTGAGTTGTGTGTTGGGACCGTAATTGAGAGATTGAGCTCTTGAAGAGATTTACTGTTTATGCCCTAGAGGTGTGGGAGCCCTAGAGGTGTGTAAGGAAGAAGACTATGGTATCTTCTTTGTTGTATTTCCTTCTAGAAGAGTATTAATACAATTGGGTATTGTCTCTCATATTCTGTGTTATTTCTGAATTCTAGTTACTTGTTCTTTCTGGTTAAATTCCGCATTTAGTTGCTCATACAAAGGTAATCAATTGTGCTTCTGGGTCCTGACAAGTTGTATCAGAGCTAAGGTTGCAGGGAGCAGGGTTGTGTTTGATTACAGGTCACTCTCAGGGATTTTTGATTGAGTGGGAATATAGCAATGGTAAAAAAAAGTACACTAAGAATGAAGGAATTGAAAAGCACGAATAGTCAATTACGGTGTTATGGAAAGAAAGAGCAAGTAAAGAAATATTGTTGGTTGGTAGAAGATCAGCATGAAAGAACTGAAGAAGCAGATGTTGCAGGTGTTGTTGCAAAGGATGCTCTGGGATGTTCCTTGGATAAAGTAGAATCTTGTTTTATAGATTCTATTGCCTCTTTCCATGCAGCCCGAAATAGAGTATTTTTCCATGTTAAGGTCTTTGGAGACTTTGGAAAGATTTATTTAGGGGCTGGTGTGCCTTGTCAAAGTTTTGGCAAAGGGGAAGTGCGGCTGAAATTGCAGACGGCCAACACATGGGTGTTGAAAAAGGTCATGCAAGCCCCAGTCCTGGAGATGCAGCTAATTTCTACAAGAAAGTTGGGTGATGAGAGATGCACAGTAACTCTCACAACAGATTCTTAGAATGTTACCAAGGATGCACTTGAATTAGCATGTGGTAAGAAAGCAGGTACTCTTTATCTACTTGCTTGTATTACTGATTCTTCTTTTGTTGCGAAGATGTGGCTTTGTAGGCTTGGTCACATGAGAAAGAAGGAGATGTATGTTCTTAAGAGGAAGTCAGATGTCTTTGACAGACTTAAGAACTGGAAAGCCTAGGTGTTCATGGAGGAGATGATGAACAGAGATCAGTGGAGAAGGCTGAGTAACTATGAGCAGAGTAGTTTGGACAGGGTTTTGATCCAAAGAGAGCTCGCAAGTAAAAAGTCATCACTCACAAGAAAATATAGGTACCGACGTCGGTTATGGGAAATCGATGTCGAACGGACAAGCACCAACGTTGGTCATGTGCAGACCAAAGAAGTCGGTGGTGTCGGGCAGGTGGCGATCGACGTCGATAGGATAATCGGCGTCGGTGAGCAGGTCAGTCGCATGGAACCGACGTCGGTCGGATGTAGACTGGGTGATGATCGACATCAGTCACTGGAATGGATTTTGAGTGGACAACAAGCTGTCAAGGAGTCTCAAACGCCCATATGGAGGACTGAAAGGGTAAGTAAGCCTCAAATTTGTTATTCCTCTTCTTTATACTTGTTGCTTACTACAGAGCAGAAAGGATCCAAGAAATAGTGGGAGCATGGCATGAATGAGGAATTTGATTCCTAGGATGCAGAACCAAACGAGAGATTTGGTAGGGTTGCCAACCGATATGAAAGCACTGAAAGATGAATGGATTCCTTAGTTAAAGAATAAAGAGAATGGACACGTGAGACGGAAGGCCAGGTTATATGGTCTTGAGAAATCTCCAGGACAGTGGTACAGGTTTGACAGGTGGATGACAAAGCATGGATTTAGTCAATGTCATTGTAACCATTGTGGTTTCTTTACCAGGTGGGTGATGATTGCAACATCATCCTGTTACTGTATGTTGTGTGTTTGCTTGATGCAGGATTACACATACAGGGTTTTTCTGAGCTAAAGGTAAAGTTAGTTCAGAGGTGTGTCATGAATAATTTGGAGGAGCAAAATTCTTTGGCATGAGTAATCCTAGAGACATGGAAGATCACAAGTTGATGTTGTCACAGGATGATTGTGTGAAGGTAGTGCAAGATGCAGAACGACAAGCACACCTATGAATGGACAGTTCACATAATAGGGTCCCCAATCACATGATGAGGTTGAGTACATGTGTACTCCTTAATATTGCCCCAGTAGTGGGAGTTGTCAGCAAGTTTGTAGTCAATCCGGGAAGGAAGCACTAGAAAGCAGTTCAGTGGGTTCTCAGGTATCTGAGAGGGACCAGCTGCAGGTCAACATGCTATGCAGGGTCAGGCACTTCAGATGTGGCAGGTTACTTGGATGACAGGTGTTGCACCACAGGATGTGTGGTGGTTGGTCTTCAGGATTGAACTTGAAGAGAGATACAAGCTAGGAAATAGATTAGATGATGTACAGGTACAGGTACAGGTGCAGCTGTTTATCTCCAAGTGGGAGATTGTTAGGTTGTGGAACTAAAAGCTTCACTGTATGCAGACATGGAAGAGGTTGTTGAGGTGCAAAGCAACCGACATCAGTCAAGCCAATCGACATCAGTCATATTTAGAGCACAGGGCTGCTGACATCAGTCAGAGATTGGCTGACGTTGGTCACCTCCAAACAGACAGGGACCAACGTCGGTGGCCTGTGCGTTCTAAAACTAGTTGTTGACGAACAGTTAGTTGAACGGGTTGTTTGCATATAAAGACTAATTTTAGTCTTGAGCTGCAGATCTAATTATTGTAATTAGATGTCTAATTATTGTTTGCATGGGATCTATATAATAGACTCATGGGCTGTATTGTAAAGTGTGTGAGTTGAGTAAGAGCAAGGTTAGCTCCTTTAGAGTGAAGAGAGCAAGGTGTGTTCTTCCTAGTTCCACAGGGGTGCCGAGTGTGTATGATCAGGTAGAGCTGCAGGTTGTGCAAGTTTTGGTAGAAGATCCACAGGGGTGTTGGTTTGGAGAATCAGAAGGGTTCTTCATGTGTGTATGATCTTGGTCGACAGGTGTGCAAGGCCAGGTTTGGAGATCTACATGTGTAAGTAAGGTCAGTTGATCTGTAGGTGTGTGTGTGTGTGCGAGATCTAGGTTTGCAAGTGTGCAGAACCAGGGTGATTTGTAGGTGTGCAAGATCAAGGAGGTCAGCAACACAACAGGTAGCAAGATCAGGGGAGATCTACTTGGAGTACGTTGTGTACTTGGAGTACGGTGTGTACTCGATCATGGAGTATGTGGAGTACTTGTGTACTGGTAGTAGTGATACTGACTGGTGGTACTGGCAGTAGTGATACTGACTGGTTGGAGGTGAACACCAACTCTGTGTTTGAGTTGTGTGTTGGGACCGTAATTGAGAGAGTGAGCTCTTGAAGAGATTTATTGTTTATGCCCTAGAGGTGTGGGAGCCCTAGAGGTGTGTAAAGAAGAAGACTGTGGCATCTTCTTTGTTGTATTTCCTTTTGGAAGAGTATTAATACAATTGGGTATTGTCTCTCATATTTTGTGTTATTTTTGAATTCTAGTTACTTGTTACTTCTGGTTAAATTTTGCATTTAGTTGCTCATACAAAGGTAATCAATTATGCTTCCGAGTCCTGACATTATTCGTATAAGTTTAAGGTACGTGCAACCTATCCATCCAATACAACACTTTGTAGGCTTATTTTTGGAAGCACAACCACTGAGAGGAGGGGGAGAGGGAGAGGGTCAATAAATGAGCTCTTAAAACTTTCTTCTAAAGTTTTAGTTCATTAGTCAAGCATCAATATAGAATATATAGAGCAATCAAACCACAACAAAGAACATAAAGACATAACACATGATATATGTGGGAAACCCTTAAAAGGAAGAAAACCCACATTGATCATTGCATGGACTACTTGTCCTAAATCAAATATGCAATGAGTCAACAAGATTTCTAAGCACCCACTCAACTTGAGGCACCAACCCCAAATAGTCAAGCACCAACTTGACAAAAGATTCAACAAATGCCCACTTGCTAGGAAGCACCAACTCCCTGATTTGTAGATACCAATCTAGAGGAGGCTTCAACCCCCTTTGCCAAGCACCAACTTAGCTAATTCAAATCATCCACCTTTCTCAGTTGCTTATGTCAACAAATGATGGTAAAATTATGCTCTTTCTCTGCTTATCGATCTTAGATTTATTCTATTGTTTTTTTACTCATCACTCTCAAATTCATTCTATTATATTTCTGCTCATCACTCTCAGATTCATTCTGTTATTTTTCTGCTCTCTTTCTTGGCTTAAACAAATAGACACATTAGGCTCTCTTTCTCTACTCTTTATTTCAAAAGACTATGTCCTCTCTACCTCTTCTCATCTCTTTTAGTCAATTATGTATACTCTATGAGTCATTTGATGATTTCATACCCATGCCTCTCTGTCCCTCTGTTCCTCAACAGACCTCTACTCAGCTCCTTAGCAAATTTATCTATTCATCCTCTCTGGCCATTCATTTTGTAATAGACCTCAGCTTTGCTCCTTAGCAAATTTATCTATTCATCCCCTCTGGACATTCATTATGTAATAGACCTATGCTTTGCTCCTTAGCAAATAATAATCCTCCTTTTGCATACTTAGAAAATACAATTTGATCTTGTTTATATACAAGATGTTAATCAACAACCTCTTAAATTTGGCTCAACAAACTCCATGGTTAGCAAGAAAATGATTTATTCTATTTTGAAAACATACTTCATATTAGCTTATTTAAAAGCTCAATCTCATAGGTCAGCTTGATGAAGTCTGTAGTAGTCTTGATGTAGTTCTTAGCAGCTCTGATGTAGTCCATAACAAGCTTGATGCAATCCATATCAAGCCTAATGTAATCCGTATCAGACCTGATGTAATCCATAGCAAGCCTGATGTAATCCGTAACAAACATGATGTAATCTATAGTAAGCTTGATGTAGTTCATACCAAGCCTGATGTAGTTTGTAGCTATTCTCCCAATAGTTTCAAACATGATCTTATTCTCCAAACTCTTTAGATCACCTTCCTTCACATAGAACAACTTAATGATCTTTAGTTTGAATAAATTTTATAGACTATTTCTATGTCTCCACATGATGTAAAATATATATAATCAATCTCTTGGCCAATTGTCTACTTCACCAAAAATAACTTTCATGGTAAGCTACAGACTCAGTCAATAGCTACTGACTCTACAAAAACTATGAACTCTTATCAGCAAAAATTCCATAACATCAATGAACATATTCTTTACTGAATAACAAACCCTTTAACATAAATCTTTGACATCAAACCTAATAAGATGAAACATTAATGAAAACATCAACCTTGATCACTAATCACCTTTAATAATATCATGTTGCCAACTAAGAACACACTCTCAACAGGCTACTCAATCCATAATACTCACTCACTAATCAACACTCTCTTTATGTCACTACCATGCTCAAGCACTTGACTGAACAGACCTTTGACACTAATGACCATTATTCCTTAACATGATGCACCTTTTTGACATCAATGACAACAACATGCCAACAAACTCCCCTTTTGTCATAGATGGCAAACACACTACAATCTAAAATCACTTCAAAATGGTACTTTTCCCATCTTCTCATTCTCCCCCTTTTGACATTAATGAAAAAAGGTCTTTTACAAACTACCATGTAATCTTTGAACCTGAACTTCAATAAACAACATAATGAAATGCTGACAAAAACTCACCTTAGGCCCATACTAGTTGTTGTAGACAACTTATGAAACATTTGAATTGTACCTCAAGAAACCATGCTTCTTATGATTTCTACATCACTGTCTTGACACTTCACAACATAGAGCTACAAAGCTCCCCCTAACTCCATACTCTCCTCTTGAGTCACAATATGGAAACGACTCTCAAAAACATCTCTAAACACGCTACTTCTCCCCATTCTAAACTTTTTCCTAGAACTTAGCTCTTTTCTCAAACTAGCCTTTTCTCAACTGATTCCCTCTTTGACATTAAAGACAAAGAGACACTTGCAGCATCTAGAATCACACCTTTTGCAATAATAACTCAACAAGCAAAATCATGAGAATCTTATGAAGCATCTAAGATACATGTTCCCCCTAAATCCATGCACCCCTTCTTCAAATGAATTCAGATACACAGGAACACTCACCTTGTCTTTGATATGACTAATATAGATCAAACTCTTGATCACTCACCAAGCTACCCCACTTCTAACACCAACTAAGGAATCCCCCTTTGTCTTCACAACTTATGCTCATCACTTGAGTCATCAAGATTCTCAAACCATCCTCAAATTTCTTCAAGTATATTGATATCAATACCAATTCGCAACACAAATCAAGCTATCAACTGTTAGAAACACAAAATAACTTTATGCTTATCTCTCATATACCAATCAACTACACAAGCTTTCATCACACTTCCAACTTTGTCAATAACATCCAACTAGACTCATCAAACACCTATCCTTCTTAATCTCATTCAATACATAGAAATTATTTACAGTCCTGATAGCATCTAATACCAATCTTCCTAAACTTGCTTTTCTTATTTCACATCTATTTGCATGAAATGTCGAGTATATCCTTGATTGCATATTTGACTAACACTCAACAAATTATGCTTCAGTCCTTTTACATATAACACATTCTCAATTTTACTTTTCTCATTGTCAAGACTTAGTATTCCCTTACCAACAATATCAACTATTGTATTGTCTCCAAATTTGAATGTACCTTCAGTAGTCTTCTTCAAAGATAAAGATTCATTTTTATCACTTGTCATATGGCTTGAACAACCATTGTCAATGTACCATTTCAAACTCTCATCTTGAATGTAAAAATAAGCTTGTGCTAACATGGATTCTTCTTCCTTTAGACCATCATTTTCTTTCTCCTTTTTCAGTATCTTCAAAGGTTCTAACTTCTTATCAATTTGAACATACATCTTCCTATTTTGACTAGGGGGTTTTGCATAACACAATCTATGGAATCTTGTAATATGTCCAATTCTATTATAGTTTTAATAAATCACACTACTTTCATTGATATTTCATCCTTGGATAAATAAATTTGAGAATCTTTTTAGAAATCCATGACTATTCATATCACTTCTCCATGCATGATTGCTTCTAGCATTTGATCTACAATCTACAGCTCTATATCCAAACTGATTACAATAAAAATAGTAGCCATATAATAAATTCATGTACCTTATTGCATTTTATTGCCTGATAAGAAATGATCTCTAAATATTTTTAAAAGGCACATTAACATTTTTAGTTATTTCTAAGAGGAGCATAATCTTCTTGACCTGTCATGACCTCTCACTATCATTCACAATCTCAGATTTTTTGAGAGCATCAGTATATATCTTTGGCTTACTAATATTATGATCTTCCTTGTTACTCTTCTGTTCATCCATGTATCCAAGGCCTATTTTGATGATAGGTGACATTTGTCTGTTCAATATGTCATCAAGAATTCCATTGCTCTTTTCAAACTTTTGATGATTTTTTAATTTGACTTTGAGTTGTTCCAATTCTGACTTCAATGAACCTATCTCAAATTTGTACTTATTGTACTCTTCTTCCTTGGACTTTAGACTTCAATTTTTTTATTCTAACTAAGTCTTGAGATTTTTATGACCTCTTCAGTTTCCTTGGCACTCTTAGTTATCTTAGTTTCCAAGATAATATCTGTTCTTCATGACTTTTGACTAGAGACTTCAACTTTTGGTTTTTCTTTCTTTGACTCTTCAATTCATCCAAAGCACTGATAAGTTTTGCCTCAAGATCAACCTTGGCTTATAATTAATCCATCTATTCATCATCCATGAAGACTTGTTCTTTTGAACTATTCCCATCTTCAACTTCAATGGCCATGAACAAAGTTTCATGACTTCCCTGGTCTAAACTGTAGTCATCACTATTTGAGATATCTTTATTATTGACTTCAAAAGATTTGTTGTCTTATTTATAATATAGAATCCTTTTGTTATTGAATAAATTTTTATTATAATCACCTTGCTTGACATTCTTCTTGTTTTTGTCATACTTGTTAGACTTCTTATTCTCTTCAACATGGTTTTCATCATGATCTGGTTTTCCTTTTGAGGAAACTTGGTGACAAAATGCTAATTCCTACCACAATTGAAACATTTTAATGGTAGCTTGCCTTTGTACCTACCTAAACCTTTTCTTAGTTACTTCACAAATAAGGCTTTAATTTTTTCTTCATCAATATCACTGTCACTGTCAATTTCAATCTTTTTTATTTGTGTTTTCTTTACAACTTTGAATGTTGCTTCCCTTTTGAA
Source organism: Torreya grandis (assembly GCA_037957365.1). Classification (NCBI taxonomy): domain Eukaryota; kingdom Viridiplantae; phylum Streptophyta; class Pinopsida; order Cupressales; family Taxaceae; genus Torreya; species Torreya grandis. The sequence continues at coordinate 3,210,981 of JARHVA010000989.1, read as the reverse complement.
ATATCTTCCATCATCATTTCTCATCTCATAGGCAGTAAGTATTCCATGAAGCTCATCCATTTATAATTTGTCTAAATCTTTTACTTCTTCAACTGCTGACACCTTTGAGTCAAATCTTGGGGTGAATGATCTTAGAACCTTTTGAACAATAGTTGACTCATTAACCTTTTCCTATGATTATGTTGACTACTTCATCAAATCTAAGAATATGTGTTGTAATATTCTCTTATTCCTTCATCTGTAGACCTTCAAACTATCTTTTATAGGTTTGAATCTTTGCTAAATTTACTTTGGTGTCATATTCATAGAGAAGCTATAACATGTCATAAATTTCCTTAGCTAACTCACATTGTATCACCTTAACAAACTCGTATTCTATCAATCCACACAATATAGCATTCATAGCCTTCAAATTGTTCTCACTTACTTTCTTTCCTACAACATCAGTTGGAAGAGTTTGAGAGATAGTATACCCATCAACAATTGACTACCAAATGTCAAACCCGAGAGCCATCAAGTAGGTCTTCATCCTAATGCTCCAAAAGGCATAATTGGTTTTAGTGAATAAAGGGTCCTTGTTTTTTGAAAACCCTACTTGTGCTTAATGACTAGACATTGTGCTTCTTAGGATCTACCTTCTAGCTGTCAAGCCTAACCTTGAAGAACCTGCTCTGATACCAATTATTGGAAGCACAACCATTAAGAGGGCAGGTGGATAATCAGTGAGCTCTTAATTTTTTTTCTAATTATTTAGTTTGTTAGTCAAGCATCAATACACAATCCATAGAGCAATCAAACCACAATAAAGAATATAAAGACATAATACATGATATATGTGGGAAACCCTTAAAGGGAAGAAAACAAATAATGATCACTGCATGGACTACTTGTCCTAAAATAGATATGCAATGAGTCAACAATATTGCTAATCACCCACTCAACTTGAGGCACCTACCCAAATAGTCAAGCACCAACTTGATAAAATATTCAACAAGCACCCCTTTGCTAAGAAACACCAACTCCCTGATTTGTAGATACCAATCTATAGGAGGCTTCAGCCCTCTTTTCCAAGCACCAACTTAGTTGCTTTAAATCATCCACCTTTCTTAGTTGCTTCTGTCAACAAATGATGGTACAATTCTGCTCTCTCTTTGTTTATCGATCTTAGATTTTTTTTGCTCATCACTCTCAGATTCATTCTACAATTTTTTTGCTAATCACTCTCATATTCATTCTAATATTTTTCTACTCTCTTTCTGTGCTCAAACAAATAAACACATTAGGCTCTCTTTCTCTGTTCTTTATTTCAAAACACTATGTCCTATTTGCCTCCTCTACTTATCTCTTATGTATACTTTATGAGTTATTTGATGATTGCATGCTCACACCTCTCTGGCACTCTGTTCCTCAATAGACCTCTAATCTTCTCCTTGGTGAATTTATCTATTAATCCTCTCTAGCCATTCATTCCTTAACAGACCTCTGCTCTGCTCCTTAGTGAATTTATCTATTCATCCTCTCTAGCCATTCATTCCTTAACAGACCTTTGCTCTGCTACCTAGAAAATTTATCTGTTCATCCTCTCTGGCCATTCATTCCTTAACAAACCTTTGCTCTACTCTTTAGCGAATAATATTCCTCCTTTTTCATACTTAGAAAAGATAATTTGATATTGCTTATATACAAGATGTTGATCAACAACCTCTTCAATTCAGCCAAACAAAACTCCATTGTCAGCTAAAAAATGATTTATTCTCTTTTAAAAACATACTTCACATTAGCTAATTTAAAATCTCAATCTCATAGGTCAGCCTAATGAAGTTTGTAGTAGTCTTGATGCATTTATTAGTAGTTATGATGCAATCTGTAGTAAGTCTGATGCAATTTGTAGCAAGTCTAATGTAATCCATAACAATCCTAATGTGATCCATAGTAGATCTGATGTAATCCATAGAAATACTGATGTAATCTATAGTAAACTTGATGTAATCCATATCAACCCTGATGTAGTCCATTGCAAGCCAGATGCAGTCTGTAGTTGTTCTCTTATTAGCTCTAGACATGATCTTATTCTCCAAACTCCTTAGATCACCTTCCTTCACACAGAACAACTTATTCAATGATATTTAATTTGAATCAATTATGTATACTATTTCTGTGTCTCCATATGATATAAAATATAGATAACAAGTCTCTTGGCCAATTGTCTACTTCACCAAAAACAAATTTCATGTTAAGATATAGACTAAGTCAATAGCTACTGACTCTGTAGAAACTATGAACTCTTATCATTAGAAATTCCTTGACATCAATGACTATACTCTTTACTAAATAACAAACTCTTTGACATCAAACCTCACAATATGCAACATTAATGACAACATCCACCTTGATCACCAATCACCTTTGACAACATCATGCTGCCAATTGATAACACACTCTTAACAGGCTACTCATATCCACAATACTCACTCACTAGTAAACACTCTCTTTATGCCACTACCATGCTCAAGCACTTGACCAAATAGACCTTTGACATCAATGACCATTATGCCTTAACATGATGTACCCTTTTGACATTAATGACAACAACATGCCAACACTTATCCCATGTTTTGAGTCATTCTTGGCTCTTTAAGATGGCACCTCAATAAATTTGGGTGATAGAAAGACAAATAAGAAAATACACAACAATATCCGACCTCACCTCTAAATATAAAATATCCACCATTCTCAAAATGTTATTCTTAGACTTCTTACTCAGAAGACGATCTTTAAACTATAAAACCAATATATTCTTCTAATGTGAATTGTTGGTGTATTTTCCCCTCTTCATATATGATTCAAACTAATACCCCAAGCTCTAATGCTTTGACATATCCTCCATCAAATAAAAATCTCACCCTAAAAATAATATATCACCCAAAACACAAGAGAGCTTTGGAAAGTATAACTAACAGTTGCCCAAAAGGTGCAAGTTATGCAAGAAGGGATGGCATAATTTTCGCTTCTTGTAAAGAAAGATTTTGTAAAGGGAAAGAATGTAAATTTGTATTTTTAGATCAATTGAAACCCAAAATCACTGACCTCATCTCACTTTTTGTGCATGACGCAATATGCAACAATAATTTAATATTTTTGGTGGAGGTGACAATGCCAAATGAGGTTATGTGTTCCTTCATATGGTATGGCAATGTGTTGTGTAGGGAGGAGATGTTTAATTTTAATGTAATCGCATGATTATGTGTAAATTATATGGGATAAGTGATATCCATAAATAATATTAAATTAAATATATAATATTTTCTAAATCTTAGAGAACTGTGTTAAAATATTTAATCTCTTAACATTTTGGGCCTCAAGTTGAGGCCATCATTAGGAGACAAAATGATAAATTGTTGAAATGGAAGTAAATGATGTAAGAATAAATATAATACATTTGGTGTGTAGCATGAGTCAACCAAGGAAGTTGGCTAATGATTATTCTTTAGAAGGCGTAAAACTAGTTTCCAGGAACTGTTGAACCTCTAACCTTTATGCCTATTTAAGTTATTAGGATTATTTTCAATCTCAATAGACTCATGGATTATTCTTCTTAGATAATAGTCTTCTTTAGAAATAATCTTGATTTCATCTATGCATATTTATGCCTAATATTATGCGAATGTTCAACTAAGACTAATTTAAGTAAGTAATTATGAGAAAGGTCAACACAATATTATTATAATATTTGATAACTACATAATATAGGGTACCCTATATTATATTATATTTAGTATAATACACTAGAGGGCCCCTATCGTACACTGGAGTTGGATTCATCATAGGTTTTTAGATTTACATTCCCTGCACCCATAACAAAGGGTTTTGCAACATGTAAGGTTGTAGCATCTTCAATTGGCCATTTCTTCTTGTCAAGGGTATATGAGGACGTCATGAGAGTTGATTTTATTCTAACAAGGCTCCATGTCTGATGTGTGGCTCAAATCAACCCTGCATTATTTTTGATGTGGGGAGAAGACATTAAGATCTAAGAGTTTATCTTTTAGCTTCCATTCATCCATGCTACCAATATATTGAAACCTAGAGCAATTATATCCATCTTAAAAACATATGGAAACACCATACTTAGACCCCTAGAAGAAAGGGCAAAACTATACAAAACGTGCAAATAGTGAAAGATTTCAAGTTGAGTTGAGTGATGATGGTGAGGGGCAATGAAAAGCTATTTTATGTGATATTGTACACCAGGGGGGCATATAACAATATTATATTACATAAAATATAATAATATAATATAATATTAACTTTGATGGACACGTTACCATTTGGAAGACAAGAATATTTCTCTATGGTAACATATGGATAACACTTAGCCCATGTAATTTACATCTACACACACAATTATGTTAAATTTTAAATTGGCATGTCAGTGTAACAATAGTGCAAAACAATGTGTCATTTATATCAAAGAAATGTAGTGCTAGATTTGATTGGATGTTCTGTATTGTCAAGGGTGGACGAGGATGTCATGAGAGATTATTGATTATATCAAGGCTGCAAACCTCATGTGAAAATTAAATCAATGATGCAATGTCGTTGATGATAAGATAAGACATTGAGGTCCTAGAGTCTATCTTGCAGTTTCCATTCATCCATGATGCCAATACCACTCAAATCTTGAATTTATTCCACATGAGTTATTGCTAATACATACCTTTGGTCTATTGCTTGATTATAAATTGTTTCCTCTCCCTGCACATAAACACCTCGTCCTCATTGTATACATTTTTTAATTATGTTGAGCTTGAGTCATGGGCACCGCCATGATGATTTATTAAGGTCATAGAATTGGTCTTGTGCCATGTCTCCTCAATCCCTCTTATAATCAAATACCTACACAATAGGGCCATATTGTAAACAAAATATTTAATGAAATGGCAAAACACAAGATTTGAAAAATGAACGATGTATAATAGTCCAATAGCTTAGTTTAGGATGAGACAATGAATTTGCTACATGTGGTGAATGTAAAATGGAAATGGCCAAGATCTAGTAGAAACACAAATTTAGATTCAAAATAATAACCTTTCCATAAAGATCAAATAAGTGAAATACAAAGAATATTTTCAAAATAAGAAAGACCTTTGAAGTCACCTTACCTTATGTTACCTGCATTATGTGTCAATATAAGTAGGAAAATAGTTGTTATAATTTTCTTGACAGGTGTCTTAAGTACCCAATAGTTGTTATAATTTTCTTGACATGTGTCTTAAGTTCCCAACAAGTGTCAATGTTGTGGCAATCTACATTACAAATTATATTGATATTTCTCACTCAATCAACATTTATTTAATTGTATGGTTTTCCCAATGAAAAAATAGCTTTGACTACCATCAATTTTTTTTTTATTAAATAAATGATAATAAAAAGATTAAAAATTTGAGTGTAATTGTGTGTGTGTGTGTGTGTGTGTGTGTGTGTAAGTTTTATAAAGTGAACGAGTTTAAGTCGATGGTCGTACCTCACATGAAACCCATGACCACTGACCCCATCTCACCTTTTGTGCACAAAGCATTGAAAAAAACTTATATATTTATAGTGGATGTGACTATGGAAAATAAGGTTGAGTGTTCCCTCATATGACATGCTAATGAGTTGTGCAAAGAGGAGATGTTTTGTTTCATGGTAAACTTGAGTAATGTCTAAGTGGTGGGGAAAGAAAAGGCCATACATAAAATGTAAGTGGTGAAATATTTCAAGGTGAGTTAGGTGGTGATGGTGAGGGGAAATGACACCTAGGAGTTCAAATGATATCCTACACCAAACCTAGATTCAGGGTAGCTATTATATTTACATGACTCTCACCCACTATAAAGGGGTACGTAGCTTGCAGGGTGGTGGGATCTTTGATTATACATTTTATATTGTCAAGGGTGGATGAGGACATCATGATGTTGAATTGATTGACTAGGGCTCCGTAGTTAACGCCTGATTTATAGATCAAATCAATGATGCAATGTCATTGGATGTGGGGGAAACACATGATATAATGATACCAATATATGAAGATGTGGAGAAATTATATCAAGTTTAAGAACATATGTAAACAAAATACTCGGACCCTTGGAAGAAAATACAATCATAATTGAAGCCTATCTTTGTAAGCATATATAAAACATAAAATATAGGGGAGCACTAGTAAGGAAAAATATGTTTTGGAAGGATTATTAATATGAATATTATATAATTTTATTTCTTAACACTTCATGCATAAAAGGTGAGATGGGGTTAGTGGTAATGAGGTTTGAGTGAGGTATGACTATCGATTTACACTCTTTTGCTTTACAAAACCTATTTTACCAAAACAAATATATATTTCGAGCTAACGCACAAAGCTAGAAATGTTGGAGTGTTTGAAGTAGCGAGGGAGGAGATGAAGAGAGAAATGGTGGGGATCCTTCACTAAGAAGCTATTATTACCTGCGGTCCATGAAATAAATAGTTAGGCTACCTTAGGCATGGTCGAATTTGCGTGGCGGCTTTGCAAGGGAGGGCTTCTTCACATTATACATAAACTTGTCCTCCATGAATAATTAGAACCAGACATCATTTTTTTAATAGGAACATATCGATATATCATTAAGGGAGAGGATATAGTAGTGCACTTTAATTTCACATTTATGTGGTCTTTAAAATGTGTTACATTAACATTTAAAATTTACGTTACTAGATAGTTTAGAAATTCTATTTTTTAATGTTAGATTTTTAGTGTGTGACATGTCAATAGAATTTCAATTACTGTGTAAGTATTAGAATTAGCATATAGGATTTAATGAATCTAATAGAAAATATGAATAAGAAATAAAATAATAATAGTAATAAATAATAACTATATATCTGAGACAATAATTGAAATGAATAAATAACTCAAATATGATGAATTACTCTGATAATTCAATATTGATCTGATATAGAATACACAAATAATCATTGCTTATATAGAGCAAGGTGTGCAAGATAACTCACACAACACGTGTAGTTCAACTGATATCTGACTACATGAATAGTAGAGGGCAACTCCACAATAACAAGATAAGTGTCAAACTTGTGTAAATGATCAACACAAGTTGACTACTAGTTAAGCAATCTTATCCCATCTTACCCTGAATAATGGAGTGCAACTTAACGATAGCAAGATAAGTGTCCAAGTTGACTACTAGCTAAGCAAGCTTATCTGGTGAAAATTATTAATCAACATAATAAACTAATTATAATAAGTAATTAGTGCACCAATCTAAATAATAAATACAAGTAAATGTAATAAAGAAAATAAATACACCAACACCCCCCATAAGAGAAGCTTAGGTAGGGCTATGCTAATAAGAGTCACATTAATGTGTAGTCATATTAGGTACTCTGTACAAATAGATGAGGAAAGAAGAAAATTTGAGAGAAAAAAAACTCTTCAAAATGAAGGTCTAGGAGACCCTCTTGAAGAATTGATGATCCCTGAAGAACTAATGTCCTACACCCCCAAAAGAGATTACAAGTGAAGATACTTGATCTCAATGAAAGGTTTGGCGAAAATATCTACAATCTGCTCCTCCGTAGGACAATATTGAAGATCAATGATATTTGTTTGAATCAGCTCCCTAATAAAGTGCATATGGATCTCTATGTGTTTGGTTCTCTAATGATGAACCAGATTCTTCAAGATCTGGATAGTGCTCTGGTTATTGCAGTAGATGATTGATGGCTTCTAAAATAGAACATCAAGCTTAGTGTGAATATTCTGAAGCCAAATAGTTTTAGTAGTGGCATTAATGTCATGATACTCAACCTCTATAGATGAAAGAGAAATAGCATGCTACTTCTTGCTCTACCAACAAATAGGGCTAGATCTGAAGTGAAAGCTAAACTAGAAGTAGACTTACAATTATCATAATCGTTAACCCAATCAGAATCTGTGTATCTCACCAAGTCTAAACATGTATCACTATATAATGAATCATGTATCTGATAATACCTTGAATGTAGTTTAAAATGCATTTGGTGGCTCTCCAATAAAGCTCATGTAGTGTCTGCATAAAGCATGAAACCATGCCAATTTCATATGAAATGTCAGGCCATGTATGAGTCATATAGATGACGTTGCCTACAAGCTAGTGATACAATGTGGCTAAAAGAATAAATGTGTCCATCATGGAATACCAAGCTCTAGGGAATTGTTTCAGACCATAGAGAGACTTCTACAAGCAACACACCAATGAAAAATCCTGAATCAACCCTTGTGGTTGTTCCATATAAATCTCTTCATGAACATCCTCATGAAGAAATGCACTCTTCACATCCATTTGATGTACAACCCAACCATGAGCTGCACCAATGGCCAATATCAATCAAATGGAATTCATCTTGGCAACAGGTGCAAAGGTTTATGTATAGTCAATGCCTTTCACTTGGGAAAAAACCTTTGACCACTAAACGTGCTTTATACTTATCAATATTTTCAACCACTATAAACTTAGTTTGATATATCCACCTACATCATATTAATTTTCTTCCCTTAGAAAGAAGAACAAAATCTCAAGTTTTGTTCCTAATAAATGAGTCATACTCTTCTTTCATCATTAAATCCCACTCAACTGTCCCTGTGGCTTCCTGAAAAGACTATGGATCGAAAACTATGACAATGTAGGAATGTGAAAGATCATGTTGTGACCATGTTCTCCTTCTATCTAATGGATCCCTAACAAGAGGGTCTACATCCGCCAAAGTTTGTCTAGCCCACGAAGACATCAATGAGCAAGGATTTGGAGGAGGAGGAAGAACATGACCTGGTAAACCCTATTAGGGAGGTATTACCTCGTCATCTTAATGAGTAGATGAAGCAGGAGTATCATCGTTACTGCTATCTGATTCTTTTAAGGAAGAAGAATGAGAAATGTTAGAAGATAAGTTTAAAGGACTTTCTTCAAAGCAAACACTTTTCACTATAATAAGCTCATATGAATCTAGATTAATGAGCTGATATACCTTAACACCATCAGGATATCCCACAAATATGTAAGTTTGACTTTGTTTTTCTAAGGCACGACACTTGTCGGAAGGTATGTAAGCCCATGTTGGACTGCCAAAAACTTTAAAATGTTCTACTACTGGCTTTCTATTGCACTAAGCTTTAAGAGGTGTTATCCCATTTAAAGATTTGTGAGGAACCTATTCTATATATATGTAACATATTTAATTGCTTCTATCCAGTACTTAAATACCAATTATTTAGCATGAATCATACAACTTGCCATCTCTTTTAAGATTCTATTTTTCCTCTCTACTACACCATTCTGCTAAGATGTGTATGCAACTGAATGCTAAAGATCAATTCCTTCAAGAGCACAAAATTGTTCAAACTTGATGTTCACATATTCCCTCCTATTATCTATGCAAAGGATCTTGACTGAATTTTCAGATTAATTCTCTACTTGAGCTTTGAACTCTAGAAATATATCAAACACTTCACTCTTGAGTTTAAAAAAATAAACCCAAGTGTAACTGGGATAGTCATAAATGAATGTGAGAACATAACGGGTTTTAATAAAAGACAAAGTAGGTAATGGACCCGCTAAGTCACTATGAACAAGTTAGAGGACTTGTGTAGCCCTGCAAGCCTTCCCTTTATCAAACTTATCCTCTAGATGTTTGTCTAAGGCACAACCATGAAATATACCCCCTAAAAATTGAATATATGGAAGTTCTATAGCTATTCCTATTGACTAAGCTATTGTAAATAGTGACAATTCAGATAACCAATCTGCTTATGCCATAGCTTGCTCACTGAATCAGTGTGTGAGAGCAAAGCTGTAGAGGAAGACTGAGGTATAAAATGGGAGAATGAATAAAGTTGAGTATGATTGTCAACTTTTTCCACTATAATTAAGGCATTATATTCCAATTTTTTGATTGATACAAAATCGGGTGTGAACTCAACTTTTATACCAGTATCAAAGTGAGTGATTTGGTAGATAGAGAGAAGTTAGTTGATAACTATGGTACATAAAGGACATCTTCAAATAAACCACTGTCAACATCAACTATACTTTTTCCTATCACATCTACCTTAGAATCATCACCTATGAGAATATGAGGCAAGAAACTTGGTTTTAAGCCATAAAATTGTTCTTGATTAGAGCCCGTATGGTGTGAAACATCTAAGTCAAGTACACATGACTTGAGAGAATTTGTCAGTGTAACTAGTGCCATAGCTTTCTCTTTCCCTGAATTTGAAGGAGTGGAAGAATCCTTTGAAGAGGATTGATTGATTTTTTTTTTGAGAAGACCCTTAAGGTCATCAATCTCTTTTTTCCAGCAATCTTGTTCACTATGAAACCCCTTTTTGCAATAACGGCAAGGAGTGCTTGTCTTTTTTTGTGAATCTCCTTTTTTATTAGAGGATTTATAATCTCCTTGTGAGGAAGATTGTTGCCCTTTATTCTTATCTTTTTGTGATTTATTTTTATTATTCTTCTTCTTTTTATCTGAACCTGTATTTGATGTTGATATTGAAACTATCTTATGTTGAGGTTGACTTGAAACTATAGCTTGAGATTTGGATGACTTGATTATACTCATAGCTATTAACTTTTCTTTCTTAGCCATTAGAATCTCAGAGACTACCTCAATAGTGGGCATTTATTATGTTGTGCCCAATGTGAGCCTATGAGTCTGAAAGCTAGAGACAAAGAATGAATATTCAAGACCTAATTTGTGTAAGGCACTGAAAATCAATTAAATATCTTTTTTATCAATTTTATATTTATGAAGTTGTGCTCTAAGATCTATGACTTTAGTGATGTAGTTTTCTATTGTAACATAATTTTTAAGATCCAAACTAATGAGTTTGTTATCAATTTGGTAACCATGAATCTCATCTATTTTGCCAAACAATGATGTTACTTTATCACAAGCATCTTTTAAATTTATACATTTGTCAAGATGAAAATTCAAATCTAAAGACATGTAAGACCGAATGCATCCAATAACCTTAGTAGTTTCAAAGAGAAAATATTGTAACTCTTTTAAATCAGTAGGTGGAGTACGAAGAGTTTTTATGTAAGACATATATCATAGCATCATTAATACATTTAAAGCATTATGTTTTTATGTGTTGTATTTGTATGTTGTTAATAGTGAAAACTTAAGATTCCTCATGATTCCTTTCAAAATAAACCATCACAAAGTAGAAATCAAAGTATAAAACACACCACAAAACCTCCCTGAATTACTTAATTTTATCCCATCCAGCAAGTATTTATTAGCACTTTATAATTGAGTGCATTTACAAGGCTGGATTTAAATTGTTTCAATTTATAAGAATCTCAATTAGGCCCTCTAGTCTAAAAATAAAAAAAATATGCATTTTATTATAAAAAATTATACACCAATGCATTGTGCTAAAAAAATATTAACTTTAAAAAAAGGAACCTCAATACGAGGTCATATGTGAAAGTTATGAGCCTTTGAATTTGCAAAAATGAGGATGGAAAAAAGCTGTTGTTAAAAAATATGAATTCTAAATTTTTTAGGATAAATCTGAAAAAACTAAAATTATAGTAGTGAAGAGCATAAAATTTTAAGCTATTTTAAAAAAAATCGCTCAAAAATACCTCCTAGTGTTCAAATGGTGGGCTCTTGAAGTTGCCCTATCAAATCTACCTGCTGATCCATGAGGCTTGTTCAATTTTTTTTAACCTGCACAATCCGTACGGCCATACCTAGGAGAAAAAAAATTTACCTTCCAGGTGATGTGTCCAAATTGGATAAATTTTATATGGATCTGTAGGTTTTGATGCCTTTCGAACACAACCATGATGTCCATTTACTCATAAATGCCTCGATTTTCAAGTACCTACTAGATTTGGGTGCGGTGATTTTAGATCAAACCCTTGTCAATTTCATCTCCTGTGCCCGATTTGGATAAAATTGTAGATGATTTTGACTATCTTGGGCACTTTGAACTCAATAGTGAGTTCAAAATTTTTCCACAAAGCTCTAATTTATGTCTATATACAAAATCAAAAAATTGATCCTATATCTAGATATTTTTCTTTTGAATATTTATCAATCTATAGATTCAATATAACTTTGGTACCATGTTAGAATTAGCATATGGGATCTAATGAATCTAATAGAAATCATGAACAAGAGATAAAATAGTAATAATAATAAATAATAACCGTATATCCGAGACAATAACTGAAATGAATAAATAACTTAAATATGATGAATTAATTTGATAATTCAATATTGATCTGTTATAAAATACACAAATAGCCATTGCTTATATAGAGCAAGACATGTAAGATAAAGATCAAGGAACTCAACACATGTAGTTTAACTAATATCCTACTACATGAATAGTAGAGTACAACTCCACAATAACAATATAAGTGTCAAACTTATGTAACTAATCAACACAAGTTGACCACTAGTTAAGAAATCTTATCTTATCTTACTCTAAATAGTGAAGTACAACTTCACGGTGACAAGATAGGTGTCCAAGTTGACTACTAGCTAAGCAAGCTAATCCTATCTAGTGTAAATTATTAATCAACATAATAAACTAATTACAATAAGTAATTAGTGTACCAATCTAAATAATAAATATAAGTATATACAATAAATCAAATAAATGCACCAACAGTAAGAGATCATTATAAAGTCATTTTGAAGGTCAAATTGATCGGTGATAATGACATATCCATAAAAAAATTAGTGGGCATCAAAAGTAGGATATTAAAACTTCAGTTAATAGCATTTAGCCCATGCTAAGTATATGGTTAGATCAAAGTGATTGAGCATTAACACCTCACCACCCTGCATTTAATACCCAAAAGTTGGTATTGAAAGAGCCCACCCATGTGTTAATTTACACCTACCACTTTACATCTTTGTCACTATCACTTTGCATGTGCATTGTTATTGAAGGGAAGCACATATATAGGGTGACTTTGAATGTTTGACAAGAGAAGAGAGGATGTTGTGATGTTGGGAAGAGCAGAAGTTGACTCTACAATGATGCCAAACCTCTGTCTTCTTTCTTTGCTTTCGCCTCCTCTCTTTGAGATGACAAACACCCACCTTTTTGGTAAGTGATATTTGCTTCCCCCATTTAGGAAAATAAACATTTTAAGATGGCTCATTTTTTCATGTGTTATTTGCTTCCACCATTAATCTGTTGAGTGGTAGCATTGACATTTTTCCTTTGACAAGTCTCAAGATTCGTACATGCAAACATTTCGTAGCCTAGCTAAAGTAGAGCTTTCAGCATAGCCATCTTAATTTGCATTGTTATTCACTTGCCATTATTGCTTATAGGTGAGGTTTGTCATACCTCACTAAGAAAATTAACTAAATGATTAAAAATATGAATATATGGCTTGGAATGTTTGTTAAAAAACAAATAATTTTGTTGAACTATGCGAATCATTCTTAAATTCTTAAACCATAGTTTAATTTAGTGTAATTGATATTTGAATCATTCAAAATGAGTAATTTTGGTTGAGAAAAATTAATGACCATCTAAGGTTAACTTATGTAATAGACCCCTGCCTCTTCTTTTTGCTTTTGCCTTCTCTCTTTGCAATGCCAGACCCCTATATGCTTGGTAAGTGTTATTTGCTTTCACCATTTATGAAAAATTAACATTTTGAGAAGGCTCCTTTTTTTCATGTGTTATTTGTTTCTGCCATTAATCCATCAGGTGATGGCACTGGCATTTCACCTTTGGTAAGTGTCAAGGTTTGTACACGTAGACATTTCGTAGCGTAGATGAAGCAGAGATTTTAACAGGGCCATCTCAATTTACATTGTTGTCTGATTGTCATTGTTACTTATAGGTGAGACTTTTCATACGTCACTAAGACTATGAGCCAAATGGTTCAAAATGTAAATATAGCTTGGAATATTTGTTAAAATACAAATAATTTTTTTGATCTGTGTGAATCATTCTTGAGTTCTTAAACTATAGTTTAATTCAATGAAGTCGATATTTGAATCATTCAAAATGAGAAATTTTGGCTTAGAAAATTTAATGACCATCTAATGTTAACTTGTGCAATAGACCCTCGCCTCTTCTCTTTACTTTTCACCTCCTCTATTTATGACACCAAACCTCACTTTCTTGGTAAGTGTTATTTGTTTCTGCCTTTTAATAAATATTAATGTTTTGAGAGGGCTGAGGGCTCCTTTTCCATGTGTTATTTGCTTCCACCATTAATTTTTTGGGTGATGGCAATGGCATTACCTCTGGGAAGTCTGAGGCTTCACATATGTAGGTATTTTATAGCCTAGATAAAGCAGAGCTTTCAATAAAGTATAACAATTTAGACTTTCTTTGGTTGCCATCGGTGCTTACAAGGGAGTTTTTTAATACCTCACTCAAGCTATGAGCTAAATGATTAAAAAAATTTGAGTATGGCTTGAAATGTTTGTTAAAAAATAAATATTTGTATAACTCAATTAAAATTAGAAATTAACTTCCTAAATTTTGAAGCTTACTCGAAGAATCCTCAATAAATAATTATGCTACATATTTGTATAAGTGTGAATATGGAAGATAAGGTTTTTTGTGGTTCCAAAAAGAGTATTTAGTTGTCTTGTGTTAATTTATCTCTTAAAGTTAGTCATTTTATAACAGTGGACTAACATGAAGTCAAATATTGTCATGTTATTGCCAGCACCTGATGGTACTTTAATGAGAATAAGGCTCCATGAATTTAAGCCTAAGTTGTTTAGACCAGGACAAAGATAACAGTGTATATATTTCATACAATGTTTGGTAAACCTATGAAACAATGCAACATAATTTAACTCTCTCTTACCACTGAATAATACAATAATCAATTTCATGAATGTTATTCATACAAATAAGCATTTTATTTATTTGTATGAATTGCATTCATACAAATATCTTGCTGCCATTTGATGTATTCACTACAAGCAAGATTATGCCAATGTGTCAAGATCATACAAATACCTTGTTGTCAAAGAGTGTTTATCAATCTCATTGCTCTATTTGATAATCAAAAGGAATTTTGTATAAACCTCTATGTTGAGAATACATGCATAGTATGTCCTAAGTGTTATTAACTGAAGTTTTAATGCCCCATTTTTGGTGCCCATTTTTTAAAGATTTCATTAAGACCGATTGTTTTGACTTTCAAAACAGCTCTATAGTGACCCCTTGCACAATAATCACAACCCTGACACTGTACTGACATGTCACATCTTAACAATCTATAATTAAGTAGACACGTTAATCTATCCATTGATGTCAATTTTAAGTGTTGACATGACACGGTTTATAGTGCATGATTATAGGCATGCAATTCTTTTATGAGCTTATTGTATGCACCGGTGAGAATAGTTTCTTGTTGACTAGAAGGAGTAATCAAAGTCACCATTTAATAAATGAGTTTGTAAAGAATACCCACTATTATAGAATGACTTTGAAAGTTCATGGTAGTGAATAAAAATCTTCAAGGATTCCATCAACATACCATATCTGCTCTTCCCTTCAACACAATGCACATCTAGGTGACAATTATTATGAATTACATATTTCAATAAATTTTTCATTGCTATGAATTCACAAGTTATAATTATATGTGGCTTAAGATGTATATGGTTCTTCGTTGTTTATTTTGCCATCATTGTTAACAATGGATTTCCAGGTGAGGTTTTTTAACTTTACTAAGGCCATAAGCCAAAGTGTCTTATGATTTTGTTTCATTTTTTTCGTTTTATAAATCTTCAGTCTTGGTTTGGAGTTAATTATTTCAATTCTATAGTTAATAAATTTATTTGGTTTAACGTGAATAATATGGGAAGAAGAATCATTTGCATGAATGCAATTCATAGAAATACATTTTTTATTTATTTGTATAGATTATTTTATTTTGTTAATCATGTTTCAATTCAATATAAACAAGATTATGCCAATGTGAATCATAAAAGTATTATTAAGAGCTAAAAGTAAGACATTAAAACTTCAGTTAATAGTCAATACTCTGAAGAGGGCCTCAAACATATGTAGTTCTTCCTTATATGTTGGCTTATGTGTGCACAAGGGTGCGATTTACTATATGCAATTATATATAAATGATCTAGCTTCCAATTTGACAAATATGTTCCATGGGTTGCTTTTTGAATGCTTGAGCCCTGTAATATGAATGCTCCTATGATTGATAGAGAACTATGAAAGAATATCACATTTTTAAATACTTGAAAGATGTCTTTGCTAGATGTGTGTTGATAAGCTCTTAAATCTAACTTGATTTGTGCTTGATCATAATGAATGGTCTTTTACTTGTATTTATACAACACCTTTTGAAAATATTCTCACAAAAAGGTTGATAAAATTTATTAGATTGCCTGTACATATTGAAAGATTTATAAATTTGAGTTTTTAAAAGGCAAGCACACTTGTGTGGGATCAAAGATAGTAGTGTTTGAAAGAGTTCATAACACTCTTCAATCAAGATTTTTCTAACACATCATTACCATAGCCATTAGTGCTTCAACACACACACAAGGAATAAATCAATTAAATAGAACCAATTGTTATTCAAAAAAATAATATGAAAAAGCATTGCAAAGGATATGCAAAAGATGTATATTACAATAGAGAACCCTTGCTTAAATAGACAAGGAGAAACAAGATGCAAGCTAGTCTAAACAATGTGGGATAAATCCACACATAAAATCAAACCACGTAAAGATAAATAACGTAGTTAGAACTTAGCAAACATGATAAATATACTCTAACACCCCCCTTCATATGAAATTAGGGGCTAATAATAGAGAATCCAGTGTGAAGTTATGTATCCCTATAGACATCAAGCCATCTTTTTGGAGTACATAGATGTCGAGTCACTCTAACCACCAAGTTGAAGTAGGAATTTTGCTGAATACGAGGATCATTGAATACAAACATTGTGCTCTGAAATACTAGGTAAAATGATAACACGAAGAAGAATTACATGAACATCCTCCAATAATATGGTGAGAAGTGACCACAAAGACTGGTAGGGCTGCCACACTGGTGTTACTATAAAAATCACCAAGAAGGCCATGAAGTCAAGTAACAAATATTTATATAGGTTCTGGTAAATAAAGTGTTTGAATAAGATACCCATATACAAAAAAAGAATTCAGAAAATACTCAAATAAGTGTAATATATATATATATATATATATATATATATATATATATATATATATATATATATATATATATATATAGTAGAAAAAATAGAGAAAATCCGTAGAAGAAACTCTCCCCCAAAAGAGAAAAAAGAAGAAGAGAAATCTAGAAAGCCCTTCAAAGATGATGTTGAAGAAGCCTAAATTTTAATTACTCGAAAGTTATAAAAGAACTCAATCTATACAAGTGGTCTGAATCTACTACTCAATCACAAAAAATAACTAACATTGGACTTCACCAAAATAGCTTTAATTAAGAAGACTCTCAATAATGTCAAAAATACAAAAGAATATTGCATGGGTAAAGAATATCAACACCTAAGAAGTACAATGTACACCATAACCCCCCATACTATTGACTAGGTGGAGTGACAAAAAAAGGTTTGCACAAGTGGTCTGAATCCACTACTCGAACACCAAATAAGTTGACACTGTATACACCATAATGGTTTCATATCACACTGAAAGACGCTATCAAACTATCAAAGAAGACAATATGACACTGAGATTCATCAGAGTAGCTACAATTCAAGCTGTGGGAGATTGTCAATTGTAAAAAAAATGGTATAAAAAATACAAATAAGATCTCTCAAATATGATGGCTCATGGTGGTGATGGAAGAGATAAGCAACTAAAGAAGTTAAAAGGTGCCTAAAATAGAGTACACAAATGCATGAAGCTAAACAAGATTGAATCAACAAATCCCTCGTAATGCTTTATAAATCAATGCGAGTACAATATAACCCATAAACAAAAAATATGAGATGAAAACAAGAAAGACATTGGACTTCATCAGAATAGCTCTAAACGAGGAGATTGTCGATCCGTCGAATAAGCCATCATGAGAGGTGCTCCAAAAATAAGGGAGCAAAAAAATGTCTCCATAGAAGAAGACAAGGTGCTAAGAAATGGGCCTTGAGAATACATGACACAAACTACCAGTATGTCAAAGTACCAATACATGTCATGCATTGATAGAAGAGTATGGCAAATGGTGAAAAAGCCATCATGTATGGAAAAAAATAATAAAAAATAATCAGGGGCCAAAAAACACCCTATAAAGCACATGCAAAAAGATGTTGGGCTCAACTGAAAATGCATTTGAGATAGTGCGAAGTGCAATAGTGGCATAAACGGTACTATGTAGGGCAAGAAAAGAGCAATGTGGGCCAAAATTCATACAAATAAGATGTCGGTCACAACCAAAAATACGTCTAAAAATTACAATGAGATAACAAAACGCAAAGAAAGAGAAAATAAATTTATTTACTTGTGAGAGAAATTGACTACTTACCAAACCAGACCTCACCCTCTATAAAATCTTCGACAACCAAAATCGAAAAAATGATAACGAAACAATACAAACACTCTCCTTACAATAATTATCCACAATACAATAAATTTTTTTTTAAATATAAAAAATAAAAATAAAAAACTATCTCACCCATGACAATGATTTTCACCACATCTTAAAAAAATACTCCCCACAAAAAATGAGACCCCCACTTAGAATGTTTCACCCACCTACCATTAAAAGTCTCCCCCCAGTCAATAATCTACAACACATTATAAAACAATCCACCCATAAATATGCCCACTCAACCTTAATCATTTTAATTATATCAATCATAGAAATACGAATCATATTAATGATATGAATCATAGAAATATGCCCACACTTTTCATTTTAATGATATCAATCATAGAAATATGAATGACATTAAAAATTATAAAGTAAGCCCATTCATTTTTTTAGTTAAAAAAAATATGAAAAACCACGTATTAGAACTGAAAGTTAAATAAAGCATATACGGCTTGGAGAGGTGTGGAAGGGTGGAGGCGAGTAGGAGGAGGGAACGTGAGCTATCATAGTAGGAGGCAACGGTTTTTAGCTCAACCTATCGCTATCGGGGCTTGAATCCCCAACCACGCCTTCATCGAACACAGAGAACAAAAACTAGATCTGCTTTAGGTAGAGGTTTCATGGAAGGGGTCGTTGCTCCTATTTATAATGTAAAATTTATGCAAATTTTAATTATAAATAAAAAGATAATAATTTTAAATATTAGCTCCAATAAAATAGGAATATATATTCATGGGATCACTTTTGCTATATATGCTTTTAAATTCACTCTGCACTACCCCCTTAGAAAATTTAGGAGCCCCCTCCCATGGGACCACTTCCTTAGAGACAGAGCCCCACCTCATTGAGGTTTGGATTTAGAATCAGATCCATTTTGTGAGTGGACAGAGGACACAAAAAGGCCGATCCCAAGCTCTCAATCAATACATATTAGCATACAAATCAGAAATCAATCTCAAAGGTTCACACCAGAAAAGTATGGCTCCCAAAAAAAAGTTGATTTGATCTACAAATAAGACTTTGCAAAATGTTAAAAGAGAGCGGTGCGGAGTAGCCGCGCTAATAGTGAGTAAGCAAACTAGTATAAAATGCATGGGTCAACAGAATTTGTGGCTAGCAAAGGTTGGCTCTAGTAGCAAACCAAATGAGGATTGACCGAAAGAGTTTTGCATGTTGAGATTGTGTTCAGCTACATTGGTAAGACAACGACTTACATGGAGAGCATAGATCAATGCAGGAGCCCATGACACATCTAATGTAATGCAATGACCCAAAATCCAATGCCCCACGGTAGCATTGTTTTACTTCGGGAAATGCTGATCCACAAATATCAAATAATGGTGATGCCCTTGAAAATAATGCTCAAACTAGATAAACAATGACTACAACCCAAATCTTTCATAGCCGAGATAATGTCAAACAAAAATCACCACTCTGATGCCAATGTCAATCAAAACGCTGAGCTCACCAAACCCAAATCCAGTTCGGTATGGAGCAAGGGTGGAGAGTCTACAGCCGGGTTGAGTGGAACCCTTTATACATATCCAATGCCAACACCACCTCGTCAGCGTCTCAGATATGTCAAACAAACATAAAATAGGAAGATTTGTGAAGAACCCACAAAATATTTTCAAAACCTAGAAAGATTTCAAGAAACCCAGAAAAATCCATGTTTAAAAAAACATTGTCATACGGATCAATCACAAAAAAATGAGTTCTTATAAAAATCTCTTTTTTTGATGAATTAATATGTGTTTCTAAGGTATTGAGGCCTTCCAAACTCAGTGACATAGGTTAGAAGCCCTGAAAATGCATCGAAAAGTAGTTGATTGTAGAAAGGGGTTTAAACGACTATGAAAATCACTGTAAAAAAGGGCTCAATCAACGAAATAATGGTGGATTTGCAATGAGAGAAACTTGAAATTGAGTAAAGGTTGTTGGAGGATGGCTCTAGTATTACGAAAGAGTTCATAACACTCTTTAGTTAAGATCTCTCCAACACATCATTACCACAACTATTAATGCTTTAGCGTATACGCAAGAAATAAACCAACTGAACAAAACCAATTGTTATTCACAAAAAGGAGAAGAAAAAGCATTGCAAAGGATATGCAAAAGATATATATCACAATAGAGAACTCTTGCTTAAATAGGCATGGAGAAACAAGATGCAAGCTAGTCTAAACAATGTGGGATAAATTCACACATAAGACAAAACTAGGTAAATACAAATAACCTAGCTAGAACCTAGTAAGCATGAGAAATATACTCGAACAATGTTGACACTATTGTCTAAATCTAAATACAATTGTTTAGGAAGATGAAATGTTGTTGGAGTTGTGTAAATGGCAGTGAATGATATATATCATAATTCAAGCATATTGTGGGCTACAAGTGATCTAGGTAATTAGAATATTAGGGTCAGACAATAAATTAAGTGTTTAGGTTCAGTGGGATGGCGAAGACGAACCTATCAATTGTAAAAAAAATTTAGAACTCAAAGGTAGAGCTTTCACTGATATTTGTTAAGTGTACAAGACTAGTTTAACATATAAATATAGATTTAAACATCTACACCTACCCACAAATTAAAAATAAATATTATAAGTGCATCTTAAAGTCCCACATTAACATATGAGTGATTAAATATACTAACATTACACTTTTAAGATGCATTTCAATGAAAAAAAGGATTGAGGGATCATTAAACTATCCCTACTTGACGACACTTTCTTTCACTCCCAAAAATTACCTCCCTAAACAAATCAAACCTCAAACAAAGCTTTGATGAAAATGATTACACCTTAATCATATGTTTAAAAAGAAACATTATAAACAATATAAAATTATTATAATTTTTTACCTTTTTTGATAATCTGTCCAAAATTCCACCTCGCATTTTATATGATCTCTAATTATTTATTTATTTTTTATTATATTTTATAGAAAAGAAAGTAAATACCATCATACGGCCATCAAATTTAGCACTACACCGGCTGAAATTTACTTCCGTTAATGGTAAGTAGTCGACAGCCGGAGAAAGAAAGTTGTGAATAGAACGGAAATATGACATTGTTGGCGGACTTTGTCGTTTTATGTTTTTTAAACTTATTTTTTTTAAGTTTAGAAGTGTATAATTTTAATACCTAAATATTTAGTTATTAAATAATTGACATTTAAATTAAAATATCAATAATAAAATTTATAAATATTAAAACTTAAATATAAAAAAATAATCTAACGTTGAAATTATGGATTTTAAATTATAAAATTTAAATTATTTGTATGTACATTTATTTTATTTCTTATGCATAGTTTATTTTTATCTCATTTTTGTCACGTTTTTATTTTTGTGAATTTTCTTGTTTCTTATAAGATAGGGAGGACATTTGTTACTCATTGGGAGTAGAATATTTCACTTATGTTGAACAAGTGTTTTCGATGTGAACTTTAAAACAATGCAACAAACGTAGTAGTTTGCAGGTCAATGGCTAGTCTTGTCTTGGAAGTTATTTTAACATACTTGTTTGTGCGGTCTACCTAATCTACATTCTTTTGCTATTTTGGTATAATTTGCATGACAACCTGTATTTTTCTTATAGATTAGTCCTTGTTTGCCATTTTATTTGTCAATTATATGAAATGAAGAATGTATGTGGGATGCCTAAGCATTGTTGTTAAGCAAGAAATTTACCATTGTTAGCACAAATTCGAGGCATGACCTGAACCTACACGACTATCATTTAGCTCTAAATATTATAGAGTTTACCATTATTGGTATAAGTTTGAGGTATGTCTACTACATCCTATCCCTCCAATATAACACCTTGTAGGCTTATCCCATGGTTTAAGTCATTCCTGACTCTCCAAGATGTCACCTCATCCTATAATATATAAAGACTCTACTAAGCTACTTCAAAGATGTTGTTGATTTGAGTTCTACCAACAAATTACAAACCAATCATCACCATAGAGTGAAGACTTGTCATGGAAATATGAGATCCATATCTTCTCACCAACCTCACCTAATCAACTTTGTTAGCTATATTAATGGCTCGATAAATCTGGGTGATAGAAAGACAAAGAAGAAAGCACACAACAATATCCGACCTCTAAAGATAAAATCGACACCAATCTCCAAATGTTATTCTTAGACTTTTGACTTAGAAGATGATCTTCAAACTGAGAAACCAATATATACTTCTAATATGAATTGGTGGTGTATTTTTCCCTTTTCATATGTGCTTCAAACTAATACCCCAAACTCCAATGCATTGGCATATCCTCCATAAAAGAAGAATGTTACCCTAAAAATAATATCTAACCCAAAACACAAGGAGTTTCATAAATTCTATTTTTTAAACAAAATAATAAGTAGTTGCTTCAAAGGTGCAACTTACGCAAGAAGGGATGGCGTAATTTTCACTTTTTGTAAAGCATGTTTTTGTAAAGGGAAAGAATGTAAAATAGTATTTGTACCTCACTTAAAGCCCATAATCACTGACCTCGTCTCATCTTTTGTGCATGATGCAGTATGAAACAATAATCTAATATTTCTGATGGAGGTGACAATACCAAATGAGGTTGTGTGTTCTTTCATACAGGATGGCAATGTGTTGTGTAGGGAGGAGACATTTCATTTTAATGTAATCGCATGCTTATGTGTAAATTATATGGGATAAGTGTTATCTATATATAATTTTAAATAAATATATTTAATATTAAATTAAATATATAATATTTATTTAACAATATTATTATAATATTTAATAACTATATAATATAGGGTACCCTATATTTAGTATAATACACTAGAGAGCCCATATCGTACATTGAAGTTGGATTTATTGCAATTATTTGGTTTTACATTCCTTACAACCATAGTAAAGGGGTCTACAGTGTGTAGGGTGGTAGCATCTTTAATTGGCCATTTTTGTTGTTAAGGGTAGATGAGGACGTCATGAGCTGATTTGATTCTGACAAGGCTCCATGTCTAATGTCTATCTCGAATCAACCCTACATTGTTATTGATGTGGAGATAAGACATTAAGGTCCAAGAATTTATCTTTTAGCTTCCATTCATCCATGCTACCAATATATCAAAACCTAGAGTAATTATATCCACCTTAAAAAGCATACGAAAACACCATACTTAGATGCCTAGAAGAAAGGGCAAAGCTTACAAAACATGCAAATAGTGAAATATTTCAAGGTGAGTTTAGTGGTGATGGTGAGGGGCAATGAAAATGTATTTCAGGTGATATTGTACACCAGGGGGGGCATATAATAATATAATAATATCATATACTATTAGCATTAATGGACATGTTACCATTTGGAAGACAAGCATCTTTCTTTGCGGTGACATATGGATAACACTTATCCCATGTAATTTATATCTACACACATGATTATGTTAAATTTTAAATTGGCACGTCAATCAACAATAATGCATAATGATATGTGTTAGTTATATCAAAAAAGGTGATGCCATATTTGATTGGATGTTTTGTATTGTTAAGGGTGGATGAGGACATCACAAGAGCTTATTGATTGTATCAGGGCTCCACACCTCATGTGCAACTTGAATCAATGATGTAATGCCATTGATGATAGGACAAAATATTGAGGTCCTAGAGTGTATCTTGTAGCTTTCATTCATCCATGATGCCAATACCATTCAAATATTGAATATATTCCACATGAGTTGATGTTAATACATACCTTTGGTCTATTATTTGATTAATAAATTATTTCCTCTCTATGCACATAAACGCCACCTCCTCGTTATATACATTATTTAATTATGTTGAGCTTGAGTCATAGGCACCACCCTAGTGATTGATTAGGGTCATATAATGGGCCTTACCCCATGTCTCCTCGGTCCCTCTTACAATAATACCCACACAACAGGGCCACAATACAAACAAAAAGATTGAACCAAATGACATAACACAGGATTTGAAAAATGAATAATGTACAATAGTCCAAGGGCTTAGTCTAAGAGGAAACAATGTGGTTTCTACACACGTGGTGATTGTAAAATGGAAATGGCCAAGATCTGGAAGAAATACAAATTTAGATTCAAAATAATAACCTTGCCATAAAGATCAAATAAGTGAAATACAAATAGTATTTTCAAAATAAGAAAGACCTTTGAAGTCACCTTGCCTTCTGTTACCCGCATTATGTGTCAATATAAGTAGGAAAATAATTCTTATAATCTTCTTGACAGGTGTCTTAAGTTCCCAACGAGTGTCAATGTTGTGGAAATGAACATTACACATTATATTGATATGTCTCAATCAACATTTTTAAAAATGTATGGTTTTCACGATGACAAAATAGATTTGACTGCCATCAATTTTTTTGATTATTTAAATAAATGATAATAAAAAGATTAAAAAATTGAGTGTAATTATGTGTGTGTGTGTGTGTGTGTGTGTGTGTGTGTGTGTGTGTGTGTGTGTGGGTGTTTTGTAAAGTGAACGAGTGTAAGTCAGTGGTTGTTCCTCATATGAAACCCATGACCACTAACCCCATCTCACATTTTATTCACAAAGCGTTAAGAAAATTAATCTAATATTTATGCTAATGAGTTATGCAAAGAGAAGACGTTCTATTTCATGGTAAACTTGAGTAATGGTTAAGTGGTGGGGAAGGGAAAGGCCATACATAACACGTAAGTGGTGAAATATTTCAAGGTTAGTTATGTGGTGATGGTGAGGGGAAATGACACCCAAGAGTTCAAATGATATGCTACACCAAACCTAGATTTATGGTAACTATTGTATTTGCATTACTCACACCCACTGCAAATGGGTACATAGATTGTAGGGTGGATGGATCTTTGATTAGACATTTTATATTGTCAAGGGGGGACAAGGACATCATGACATTGAATTGATTATGTCAGGGCTCCACATCTAATGTTTGACTTGAATCAATACTACGATGTTGTTGATGTGAGGACATGACATTGTGGTCCCAAAATCTATCTTGTAGTTTTCGTTCATCTATGTTTATAATATATTTACACCTAGATAATTTACATCAAGGTTAATAACATACATAAACACCATACTCATACCTTTAAAACAAATGACAAGGCCATACATAACATATAAGTGGTGAAAGATTTTGAAGTGAATTGGGCAGTGATGGTGAGGGGCAATGATAGGGTATTTTTGATGACATTGTACACAAGAGAGACCATATTATACACACGATGTGGCTTCATGCAGTTGTTATATTTACATGCTTTACAAACATTACAAAGGGGCATGCAACTTCCAAGGTCATGATGTGTTTTATTAACTATTTTTTATTATTAAGGATAGACGAGAATGCCATGATCATTGATTTGATTAAGGGCTCCACGTCTGATGTGAAAATCAAATCAATGATGCAATGCCATTGATGTGGAGAAATACATGATATCATGATACCAATATATGAACATGTAAATAAATTACATCAGGGTTAAGAACATATGTAAACACAATATTCAGACCCTTGTAAGAAAAGACAACCACAATTGGAGCCTATCTTTGTAAGCATATATAAAACATAAAATATAGGGGAGCATTTGTAAGAAAAAATATGTATTGAAAGGATTATTGAAATGAATATCAGAGAATTATTGCTTAACACTTCGTGCATAAAAGGTGAGACAGGTTTAGTGGTAATGAGGTTCGAGTGAGGTATGACTATCGATTTACAATATTTCACTTTACAAAACGCCACTTTACCAAAATAAATAATTACATCTCTTCAACATAATTTACACTCTTCAGTATGGTAGTTTGAACCTCCACAAAAGAAGCTATAATAGTGGGGTTGGTGTCTAATTTGAGATACATCAGACTGTGATACCACTTGAAGAGAATATGAAAAAACTTATGAGGATTCGAACCTAGGTCCAGTAGACTACCCAAAATTGGTAGTGCCGATGGTCTTGACAATAATTTCACCTTTCCTCCAATCATTAAATAAAGAGAAATGAGCACTATTATTATGAATACAATGGTTTTTAATATTGTGTTATTGAGAATAAAAATGGAAAAGGCTTGGAAATATTTGTATCCATATCTACTTGCATATGAAAACCTGCATCCATTGAGTAGATTATATAAGATGCACCTTTTATTGATGAAGCCTTTTCATTTTTCGACTAATTTGTTTTAAAGCCATCTAATTAAGTTTTGTTTAACTAGTTTTAAACTTATCTAAATTGAAACTTGGTGCTTTAGTGAAAGTTATAGATTATTTTAATAGATGTGACATGTCATTAAACTTTGCTTATATATTTTTTCTATCTTTTTCAAATCTATCACCTAGAGTTCGTTGTTGTTGCCTCTCACCATAATTACCATATTACGTTGAAATCTTTCACTACTTTCATATTTTTTATGGCCTTGCTCTTCTCCATTACTTTGCCATTTTTTAAGTTGTACCATGAAATATGATGTCACCAATTTACATAACCTATTTCCACATCATATAAAGAAACACACCATCTCATTTTCCAATGTCATATTCCCTGAAAATATCAAATCATTGATATTGTATTTGTATTTGATATAAATAACTTTTAATGACCAAAAATTTCAAAAGAACCATTGAAGATAAATTCATTTATACACAATCAAAGTTATGTTATGTTTTAAACATTAAAAAAAAAACCATACTACATATTTTAAACACCTACACTAAAAAATATCATTTCCAATATTCTATCATCCAAAATACTTTCTTCTCAAACTTAAATGACATTTAAAGAGTTGTAATAAAAAGAAAATAACATTTCCCATATTCTATTATCCAAATACTTTGATCTAGTTTTTTTTCTTGTGTTTTTATATTAAGACATCCATGGGGTGTTTGAATGAACTAGATGAAGCGAAAACAGTGTGTTGCGATCATAATAATGCCTTCATTGTTGCTCTCATAATAATTCTTGATGAAATCAACAAAGAAGGCATTTAGGAAGACTATATAAATCTTTTGTTGTTGTAAGGGCACTGCCTCTATTGATCTCAATCAAAATGGAGTTTCTCAAATTTGGTTTGGATTTTTTATCTATATATGTAAATAGATTTCCCTAAATTCAGTTGAAAAAAAAACTTCCCAAACCCAAGTTTAGTTCATTCTATTAAGAAATTGTATCCAAACTTTCTAGGGTAATAGACAATGAAGCAACACATAATTTCAAGTTTACTTATGAATGTAGCAAAAATCACATTTTAAAATTAGAATTTGGTAAGTATGCTAAACACTAGTGTTATCTTTAGAATCCAGAAAGGCATTTAATTAAACATTATTGTATGCCATGAATTTATTTTCAAATGGTTTATAAAAGTTTTAGTTTTGATAAATTTATAGATAATTTTTCAATTACATATAATTATATAATTTATTTTTTTATTAACAAGGTTTATGTTAAGTATTTTTCAGTTACAAAGACTTATCCACAATTAAATATATTTAAAAAGAAAGTTCACAAATTATTCAATTTCAAATCTAATAAATGAGCGAAGCATAATGAATTCCACGATGAGAATTGTAAATAAATCAAATTCTTCCACAAGATCCTTCAACTTAAAGTAAATAAGTATATGAGATCTTAAATTAAGAAAATAAAAAACCTCTTTGAACATTGAAAATACTGTTATACGTATGATGGATATTAAACTTTACTTGTATTAAATTAGATAATAATTTGAACCAAACAACACAAGAAATAATCTCTTACATGTTAAGAGAGATTCAACAGTAGTCACTTGTGCATCGCTTGCTTCTTACCATTCTTCATTATTCTCAATAGAGAAAAATAAAGATCATGAGTCCTACTTAACAAAGATGAATTCTCTCAATTCTTAATATAGATGTTGAAATAGTGAGCAAAGATGGTGGAGGTGGTATACAATTTACCCTCTGTCAGTCACTATCCACACAACGATTTACCAACTGTCAACCACTATCCACACAATCATTACAATTGGCAACCACTCAAAATTGACATCTTTAAATGCCTAGATGAATCAAAATCCCAATTTCTTAATGAAAACACCTCCGACATAATAAGAATCTAAAAAATGATTTTATCATTTAAAAAGTTTTTATGTTTCAATATCATTAATGGAGGTATTCACACAAACTACCTTTAACAAAGCATCCAAAAAAAATAAATACTTAACTACATTTAAATAAACATAACCTACTTACATAAAGTAAAAAAGGACATTAAAAATATATATAATAAAACTCTTCTTCCATTAAATAATATGTTAAATTATTATTAATTTTGAGTAAAATAATGTTGATGAGATGTGTATGAATTGGTTAAAGTGGTTTCACTATGTCCAACCCCATTCAGGTTCAAATCTTAACAATATGTTAAATTAGATATTTTCGATAGAAATATTTATGAGATAAAACTTTAAACAAAACATAGGAAGTGGTCCCATGGGAGGGGGGCTCTTAAATTTCCTTAGGGGGTAGTACAGAGTGAATTTATGAATATATGTAGCAAAAATGGTCCCATGGAATAACAATTCTGAGTGTATGCTCAATTTTACAAGAGATAGTATTTAAAATTATTATATTTTTATTTATAATTAAAATTTACATAAATTTTGTCCACTCGTATATTTACAATTGTTAAAATATCTTCCTACAAAATAAAGGCACACATGGAAACTCCCAGCCCCCCCTTTTTTTCCACCCCCTTAAACTTTCTCCCTAAAAAATAATCATCTCCTTAATTTTAGAAAAAGATTTTAAAATTTCTTTTTTTAGGCATGGAGTACCATTTTTGATATATTGACATTTAAACAACTTTTATTATATATATACATTTATTATAGAGCTAGTTTTTTACATCTTTTGTACTATGTATATACATTTCAGAGGTTGTCTAATTGAGCAAGTTTTGATACTTTTGGACTTTGTGCTAATGTATTGAAATCTTTGATTTATTGCACAACATTTCAAACATAATATAGGATGCCTACTTGATGTGGGGTTGATTTTTAGAAAATCTCTCAAGATGGTTCTATTTCCTACTCTAATACATGCAATAAAGTTTACAAGGGAAAACGAGAAAATAAAAATAAATAATTGTGAAGATACACTAAAATGGAAATGGATTGAATCCATATTTGAATAAACATAAAGCTATATAAATATGCAAGAATTAAAATGAACATGATATAAAGCAATAAAAGGCAACAAGGGAGAAGGACCCAAAAATATAAAAGGGACAAACTCGTAAGTTTATGATCTAATTTAAGGTAAGTTTGCACAACCATGGGCTTATCCAAGAGATAAGTAAGGTTATATTTTTGAGGCAAGGTTGGATAACAAGTGATAAGTAGTTCTAATAAACTAGCATATACCTTATGGATAAGTATTAATATGTTTTTAGGCTCAATGGAATAAACAAAGACTCATGTGGGTTGAGGCTATCCTAGAAATATGTTAAAATATATAAGTTTTCCAAATAAGATAAATTAGGAATAAATCTTGGGAATAAAGGTTTTGTACCAAATTTGGGTGTCTACATAAGGAAGCCTCATTATCAACAAGCATAAGGAAAGAGTCATTTGCAAAGTGCCATTTATGAGCTCACTTACATCTTATCGAGAAATGCAATTCCTCTTGTAATCCCTTTCTTATCTTTATTGGCAAGAAGGGAGCCAAAAACTAGTTGCCAAAATATAGAGTGCTAGAGCAAGAGGACAACCCTTTCGACTAAAGTGAAAGAGACCAAATCTCTTTTATTTGTGAGCATTAATGGTCAAAATGTTGAGACATCAAAGAAGAGAGTTTGCACACCTAAGAGAAATAATTATCCAAACCCTAAAGCCTTTAACATTGAAATAATAAAGAGCCATTTGATGTCATCATAATCATTTTCAAAATTAAGCTTCAAAAATATAGTTTATTATTGAGAGGCACGGGCCCATTCCATATCTTCCCATACTGCAATAATGTAGTCTAGGATGTAGTGAATTTTAATAAAACTTGTTTTCTTTAGTTTGATAATTATAGGAAGGATGTGTTGAAACAAGAATGCCAAGGCTTTGGCTATAATATTATAAGAAATATTTAACATAGCGATATGCATCTAATTGGAAATAAGATCTAGATCTCCTACTTTGGAATGAATTTAATGTTGCCTTTCTTTATTGGATTTCATATCGATTTATTACATAGTATTTCACACAAACCCTAAAAAAAATTTGGTTTGACAAACTACCATGTGGCCTTATAGAATTCACAAGGGAAACCATCCACTCCTATTGCTTTTTCATTCGTTGTGTTTTTCATAGTCAAAATATCTCATTGAGAGTGAGTGGGGCATTGAAAATCCTTTGACCAAAATGGATTGGTTTGTGAGGAACCACATCCAAGCACTCCTACAAAGCTTGAACCTGTTCTACTATATATTTCTCATCATGGAACACCAATTTATAATAGTCTAAAAAAGATTACTTTGATAGGTACCATAGAACTATTGATAAAAATATGTTTCTTTCCAAGATCACATGGTTGATAAATCAAAGAGTGCATATGAAAATGAAATATAAATATTGAATCACACATAACCTACTTTTGTTCTTGTTTAATATATTGTATGCTATCATTTTTTTTTTAGGTCCATTTTTGGTAATGTATCTATCTAGGAAGGCCTCTTGTGAGCATGGAAATGAATGTAGACACTAGGGACCTATTAGGTAAATTAAAGAGCCAATCTAAGTCTCACCAATCAATGCAATATGATACAACTTAAGTAAGATTAAAGTGCAATCCTCATAGTTGCCTACATATAAAAATATTGCACAAAGATGCACTTGAGGGGGTCCCCATGACCATCAAATAATTAGAATTTTGGAATAATCAAGTCTCTAAGGCTATGTTCCAAATGGTTAAAAAAGTGAATATAGTTTATAATGTTTGTTAAAAAACAAATAATTTTGTTGATATGTGCGAATCATACTTGAATTCTTAAACTATAGTTTAATTCAATGTAGTCGATATTTGAATCATTCGGAATGAGTAATTTTAGCTTAGAAAATTTAATGACCATATAAGATTAACTTTTGTAATAGATACTCATCTCCTCTCTTTACTTTTGCCTCATCTATTTGTGATGCCAAACCCCCATTTGCTTGGTAAGTGTTAATTGTTTCTATCATTTAAGAAAAATTGATGTTCTAAGAGGGCTCCTTTTTTTTCATGTGTTATTTTCTTCCACGATTAATCTATCAGGTGATGACAATAGAGATTCACTTCTAGTAGGTCTTGGGCTTCACATAGGTAGAGATTTTGTAGCCTAGATGAAGCAGAGCTTTCAACAAAGCCAACTTAATTTTCACTATTATTCAGTTGCCATCACTGCTTACAAGGTAGTTTCTTTATACCTCATTAAGGCTATGAGCTAAATGATTAAAAAAATTGAATATGGCTTGGAATGTTTGTTAACAAATAAATAATTGTACGACTCAATTAAAATTAAAAATTAAATTCTTAAATTTTGAAGTTTAGATGAAAATTTATCTTGAAGAACCCTCAATAAATAATTATGCTACATATTTGTATAAGTGTGAAGATGGAAGATAAGGTTTTTTATGGTTCTAAAAAGAGTATCTAATTGTCTTGTGTTAATTTATCTCTTAAGGTTAGTCATTTTCTAATAGTAGACTGACATGAAGTCAAAGATTGTGATGATTTTGCTAGCACTTGATGGTACTTTAATGAGAATAAGGCTCCATGATTTCAAGCCTAAATTTTTTAGACTAGGACAAAGATAATGGTGTATGTATTCCATACCATGTTTGGAAACCCTTGAAACAATGTAACATGATCTAACTCTAACTTACCACTGAAAAATACAAAAATCAATGGAATGAATGCAATTCATACAAATAAGCATTTGATTTATTTGCATTCATACAAATATCTTGTTGTCATTTGATTTATTCACTATAAGCAAGGTTATGCCAATGTGTCAATGTCATACAAATACCTTGTTGTCAAGGAGTGTTTATCAATCTCACTGCTCCATTTGATAATCAAGAGTAATTCTACACAAGCCTCTATGTTGGGAATACATGCATAATCTGCTTTGAGAGCTATTACCTGAAGTTTTAATGTCTCACTTTTGGTGTCCAATTTTTTTTAGGATTTCATTATGACTAATTGTTTTGACCTTCAAAATGGATCTATAGTGATCCCTTGCATAGTAATCACAATTCTGATAGTGTACCGACATGTCACATCTTAACAATCTAGAATTAAGAAGTAGACACTTTAAGCTATCTATTGATGTCAATTTTAAGTGTTGGTGTGGCACGGTTTAGGCTGTACAAATACAAGGATATAATTATTTTTTGGGCTTATCGAATGCACTGATGAGAACATTTTCTTGTTGACTAGAAGGAGTAATCAAAATCACCATATAATAAATGAGTTTGTAAAAAATATCTACTATTATAGGGTGACTTTGAATGTTCATGATAGTGAACTAAAATCTTCAAGGCTTCCATCAACATACCACATCTTCTCTTCCCTTCAATGTAACACACATCTAGGGGACAATAATTATGAATTACATCTTTAAACAAATTTTTTAGTACTCTGAGTTTGCAGGTTATAATTATATGTGGTTTAACAGGTATATGGTTCTTCATTGTTCATTTTTCCATCATTGCTAACAATGGATTTACAGGTGAGGTTTCTTAACATCACCAAGGCCATGAGCCAAAGTGTCTTATGATTTTGTTTCATTTTTGAACTTTTCACAAATATTTATTCTTGGTTTGCAGTTAATTATTTTAGTTTTATAGTTAATTCTTTTATTTGGTTGAACATGAATAATATGATAAGAAGAATCATTTACATGAATTCTATTCATAGAAATACATTTATTTTTATAGATTATTTTATTTTGTTAACTATGTTTCAATTCAATATAAATAAGGTTATGCCAATGTGAATCATAAAAATATTATTAGGAGCTAAAAGTGGAACATTAAAACTTTAGTTAATAGCCAATACTCTGAAAAGGGCCTCAAACATATATAGTTCTCCTCTATATGTTGGCTTGTGTGTGCACAAAGATGTGATTTACTATATACAAGTACATGAAAATAAGTTAGCTTCCTATTTGATGAATATGTCCTATGGGTTGATCTTTGAATGCTTGAGACCTGTAATAGACTGCTCTTGTGACTGATATAGTAATATGGAAAAATATGATAGTTTTAAATACTTGAAAGGTGTTTTTGTTAGATGTGTGTTTGGTAAGCTCTTGAATATGACCTTATTATAATAAATGGTATTTTACTTGTATTTATAAAACACTTTTTTGAAAATATTCCCACAGAAGGGTAGATGAAATTCATTAGGCCGACCTATACATATCAAAATATTTGAAAATGCAATTGTCCATGAAGAATGAAGGTTGTTAAAGATATATAACTAACTTTGAAGGGTATATATCATAATTTGACCATATTGTGGGCTACAAGTGATCTAGGTAATCATAATATCAAGGTCAGACTATAAGATAAGTATTTAGGCTCAGTAGAATGGTGAAGATGAGCCTATTAGTTACAAGGAAGGTACAGAACTGAAGGGTAGAGCCTTGAGTGATATTTGTCAAGTGTACGAGACTAATTTAACATATAAATCTAGATTTAAACATCTACACCTACACACAAATTAAAAATAAATTTTACAAGTGCATCTTAAAGCCATATATTAGTTTATGGGTGATTAAATATACGACATTACCCCTTTAAGATGTACTTCGATGAAAGGAAGGATGGAGGGATCACTGAAGTATCCCTACTTGACAATACCTTCCTTCACTCCCAAAAATTATTGTAGCTAAACAAATCAAACCTCAAATAAAAATTTAGTTAAGTTGTTTGCAACCCGATCATCTATTTGAAAACAAACATTATAAACAATATAAATTCGTTATAATCTTTTACAATTTTTGACAATCTAACCAAAATTCTACCTTACATTTTATATGGTCTCCAAATTCTTATTTATTTTATAGAAAAAAGATAAATACCATCATACGGTCATCAAATTTAGCACTTGGACAACTGAAATTAGTTAGGTTATAATTTAACAAATTGCCACCTAAGGAAAGAGTCATGATTGCCCATGAAGATAGGCCCCACTTCCAAATAGATAGAAAAAAAATCTTCCCAAATATCCTACATTCTAAATACTAAATAAATCAAAATTAAATATCTCAATCTTACATGAAATGTCATTTGTCAACGAACCCATTGACTTCCAAATTTTGTTAAAGATATATATTTTTAATCAATAACCAGTTCTTTTTTGACTTGGGGGAACCTTCTAGACCCATGGGAAGTAATGCCACCTAAGGAGTCAACTACCAATGGCAAGGGAGACTCGAACACATAATTTCATTAAAGATATTATCGATGGCCTTCATTGTTTTATGTTTTTTAACCTCTTTTTTCAAGTTTAAAAGTATATGATTTTAATATTAAAATATTTAGTTATTAAATTATTTAAATTAAATTAAAATATTAATAATAAAATTTACAAATGTTAAAATTTAAATATAAAAACTAATGCAACTCTGAAATTATGGATCTTAAATTATAAAATTAAAATTATTTGTATGTATTTTTAATTCCTTTTTTATGTGCAATTTATTCTTATCTTGTTTCTCGTCATGTTTGTATTTATTTTTTCTCCTTTCTTACAACATAGGAAGCATGTTTCTTACTCCCTGTGAGTATAATATTTCATTTATGTAGAACAAGTGTTTTTGATGTGAACTTTAAAACAATGCATCAAAGGCAGTAATTTGCAGGGCAATGGCTAGTCTTGTCTTGGAAGCTATTTTAATACACTTATTTGTGTGGTCTATTTAATCTACATTCTATTAATATTTTTATATAATTTTCTTGACACCTTATATTTTTATATAGATTAGTCCTTGTTTACAATTTTATCTAGTAATTTTGTGAAATGAAGAATGTATGTGGGATGCCTAAGCATTGTTGTTAAGCAAGAAGTTTACCATTGTCACCATAGATTTGATGCATGACCTGACCCTACACACATATTATTCAACTATAAATATTATAAATTTTACCATTATTGGTACATGTTTGAGGTACGTACAACCTATCCCTCCAATACAACATCTTGTAGGCTTATCCCATGGTTTGAGTCATTCCTGGCTCTACAGAATGGCACCTGATCCCATAATATAAAGACTCTACTAAGATAGTTATAATATGTTGTTATAACCTTGGTGATTTTAGTTCTACTAGTAAATTACAAACCAATCATCACCATAAAGTGAAGACTTGCCATGGAAATATGAGATCTATATCCTCTCACAAACCTCACCTTATCAACTCTGTTAGCTATATTAATGGCTCAATAAATTTGGGCGATATAAAGACATAGAAGAAAACACACAAAAATATCTAACCTCAATTGTAAAGATAAAATCTCCACTATTTTCAAAATGTTATTCATATACTTTTGACTCAGAAGACGATCTTTAAACTAAAAAAACAATATATTCTTCTAATGTCAATTGTTGGTGTAATTTTCCCTCTTCATATATGCTTTAAACTAATATCCCAAGCTCCAATGCATTGGCATACCCTCCATAAAAGAAAAATTGTCACCCTAAAAATAATAAATAACCCAAAACACAAGAGAGCTTTGGAAAGTATAACTAGCAGTTGCCCCAAAGGTGCAAGTTACGCAAGAAGGGATGGTGTAATTTTCACCTTTTGTAAAGCAAGATTTTGTAAAGGTAAAAAATGTGAATTGGTATTTGTACCTCACTTGAAACCCATAATCATTGACCTTGTCTCACCTTATATGCATGATGTAGTATGCAACAATAATCTAATATTTTTGGTGGAGGTGATAATGCTAAATGAGGTTGTGTGTTCCTTCATATGGTATGGCAATGCATCGTGTAGGGAGGAAACATTTTATTTTAATGTAATCGCATGCTTATGTGTAAATTATATGGGATAAGTGTTGTCCATATATATATATATATATATATATATATATATATATATATATATATATTATAAAATTAAATATACAATATTTTATAAATATTGGAGAATTACATTAAAATATTTAACCTCTCCACATTTCAGGCCTCAAGCTGAGCCCATCATCAGGAAACAAAATAATAAATTATTGAAATGGAAGTCAACAATGTAAGAATAAATATAATACATTTGGTGTGCAACATGAGTCGGCCAAGGAAGGTGGCTAATGATTATTCTTTAGAAGGCATAAAACTAGTTTCCAGGAATTGCCATGCCTCCAACCTTCATCCCTATTTAAGTTATTAGGATTATTTTTGATATCAATAGACTCAAAAATTCTCCTTCTTAGATAACGGTCTTATTTATCAATAATCTTGATTTCATCCATGCATATATGATGCCTAATATTATGTGAATGTTGAGCTAAGGCTGATTTATGGGAGCGATTATAAGAGAGGTCAGCACTATATTATTATAATATTTAATAACTAAATAATATAGGGTACCCTATATTATATTATATTTATTATAATACACTAGAGGGTCCATATCATACACTGAAGTTGGATTTATCAGAGTTGTTTATTTTTACATTCCCTACACCCATAACAAAGGGTTTGTAGCATGTAGGGTGGTGGCATATTTAATTGGCCATTTTCTATTGTCAAAGGTGGATGAGGAAATCATGAGAGATGATTTGATTCTGACAAGGCTCCATGTCTAATGTGCAACTCAAATCAACCCTACATTGTTGTTGATGTGGGGACAAGACATTAAGGTCCAAGAGTTTATCTTTTAGCTTCCATTCATCCATGCTACCAATATATTGAAACTTGGACCAATTATATCCATCTTAAAAACATATGGAAACACCATACTTAGACCCATAGAAGAAAAGGAAAAACTATACAAAACATGAAAGTAGTGATAGATTTTAAGATGAGTTGAGCGGTGATGGTGAGTAGCAATGAAAAGCTATTTTGCGTGATATTTTACACCAGGGGGGCATATAAAAATATAATATTATATAAAATATAATATTAACATTGATAGACACGTTACCATTTGGAAGACAAGCATCTTTCTCTATGGTGACATATGGATAACACTTATCCCATGTAATTTACATCTACACACACAATTATGTTAAATTTTAAATTGGCACGTCAATGTAACAATAGTGCAGAATGATATGTTTCAATTATATTAAATAAAGGTGGTTCTAGATTTGATTGGATGTTTTTTATTATCAAGGGTGGAAGAGGATGTGATGAGATATTATTGATTATATCAAGGCTCCATACCTCATGTGCAACTCAAATCAATGATGCAATGTCATTGATTATAAGACAAGACATTGAGGTCCTAGAGTCTATCTTGTAGCTTCCATTCATCCATGATGACAATACCACTCAAATATTGAATGTATTCCACATGAGTTGTTTCTAATACATATCTTTGGTCTATTGTTTGATTAATAAATTATTTCCTCTCCCTACACATAAACACCTCCTACTCATTGTATACATTATTTAATTATGTTGAGCTTGAGTCACGAGAACTGCTATGGCGATTGATTAAGGTCACAGAATGGACCTTGCCCCATGTCTCCTAAATCCCTCTTACAATAATACCCACACAACAAGGTCATATTGCAAAAAAAAGAATTAATGAAATGGAAAAATGCAGGATTTGAAAAAAAAACAATGTATAATAGTCCAAGGGCTTAGTCTAGGAGGAGACAATGCAGTTGCTACACATGGTGATTGTAAAATGGAAATGGATAAGATCTATAGGAAATACAAATTCAGATTTAAATAATAACCTTGCCATAAAGATCAAATAAGTTCCCAACAAGTGTCAATGTTGTGGCAATCTACATTACACACTATATTGATATGTCTCGTTCAATCAAAATTTATTTAATTATATGGTTTTCCCAATGACAAAATAGATTTGATTGCCATCAATTTTTATTGTTATTTAAATAAATGATAATAAAAAGATTAAAAAATTAAGTGTAATTATGTATATACTAACATGTTGGCCCCAAATTTTGGTTAAATATTATCCATTTTGGCACGGGACCAACACGATGTAGAAGGACCATAATGTGGGGAGACTATGGCATGGGACTTGATAGGTGCAAAATAACCATGGTACAAAACCTACAGGGTGCAAGAGGACAAAGGTGCAGAAGCCCTAGTGTGAGAGGAAGTAGTCAAAGAATAATTAGTCACAAGGAACTTGAGAACATAGGACTCAAAACTTAAGCGAAAGACTTGGGAAGCATGTGGGAAGTGGGTGCAGTTAAGAAGTGGTTCATATGGGACAATTAGCCCTTATTGATTAAAAGATTTTCACCAACTATGAGAAGATGAAAACATGGTAACAAGAATCCAACATAGTGTGGGTATATATGGGACACAAAGGCCTGGGTCCTTAGGAAAAGCTCGTTGACTGAGCACCACAACTCTCAATCTGTTGGGAGTTTGTTGGTTATTTATTTTTTCCATTAATGATGTAAACACTTGGTCAGGGTGTTTTAGTAAAATTTTGCTTATTTTCTTGGAAGAAAGAGAGAAGAAACTCAAAAAGGGTATGGTAGAAAAACATAATATGTTGTGCATACATCGGTCAAGATGATTATGGAGACTCCTCTTTGTCTAGTAAGGAATGACCTATAAATAAGAAAGCACTAAAGAAATGGTTGATTAGTTGGGAAGTAGGGTGGATTGCCTAGCATGAGCTAGATCCAAGAAGCACATGTTTTCTAAGAGGCTATCAATCCACACTTTTATATAGTTAAGTTCTAAAAGTGAAAGATAAATTACTTGCATAAATAATAGAAGCTACTAAAATCAAATACAAGAAGTTCTTGAAAATAGATGAATTTGACTAATTATAGAAATAAATTACTAATTAGATATTAATGCTAAATAAATCAAACGTGGTTCAAAAAATAGAGTAATCCTCTATGATAAGGTATAAAGTCAAAAAGTGGGATTTGGTTAGGGTCTGATAGGTGGAATTATCTCACTGTCAAAATGACTAAAGCAAGGTCATCACAAAACATGCAAAAGTTGGGCCAAAATGACATCTCTACAACAAAAACCAAAATGACCAATTACGAGGTTACAAGGTTGGATGATTAGTGGAGAAGGTAATCTCTAATGGTATATAGGGTTCGGGTAAGGTTGTAGAAAATATATTATGTATGGGTTGTAATGATAGGTTAGGGTGGGGTTAAAAAACCCAAGGTGGGTCAACCTTTAATGGTTAAGGTTGACTATCGGTGGTCACTAAGTGACCATCAGTGGTCGTATATCAACCCTAAAAGGATGATAGTATAAGGTCTATCGAGGGTTTCTATTTGCTCATTTGTGCATTTTGGACCTGTGATGATTTGAAATTACTCTAAGCAAAGAGAAATGCCAGCAGTTGGCTTGTGAGTGAGTGATTTTTGGGTGAGTGGTTGTGTTGATTAAGATTGACCGAGGTTGATTGAGGATGTAAAGGGGTCAAGGTAAAGTGTGGGCCAAATGATGGCTATTTCGAGGGTGCCTGCACATCAAAAATTGAGGAATGAGGTAGCCATTGTCATTTAAATGGTAGTTTAGATTTAAATTTTCAATTATTTCATTATTTGGTTGAAATTTGTGTTATTTGTTTAGACCTAAGGTTAGGGTTAAGGTTAGTTTTTTTTGTTGTTTTTAAGAATCAGGTAAGAAATTGAATAACATGTGGGTAGAATGGTGTTGTGAATGATGGAAAAGGGTAGATAGTGTAGGTAAGTTAGGAATTATTAGCATTTTTTTTTGTTTATAGGTACTTTTACCAAGCCCTAGGGCTTGAGGATCATCGACAATCACTACATAATAACCATTGGTGGTCATTATTGATCGATGATGGTTGATAGACAACCACCAAATGGTCACTATGTAGACCATCAGTGGTCAACCACCTGATCATCAGTAGTCAATGATTGATCGGTGATGGTTCCAAAAGGAATGTTCATCGATCGACCCTCGACTATCCACGATGGAAAAAAAGTTTAAAAATGGTGGAAATATGTGGTAGAAGGTAATGGCTAAGGGTATGAGTTAAGAGTTTAGGTTAAGGGTAGGATTGCTATATGGGGTAAAATTAGGGTAGAAGGTTTAATGTGTTGTAGGTAGGATTTAGTTTAGGATGAGTCTCAGATTTAGTTCAAATTAGGTGAATATAGGAGGTAGAGGTAATAGGTAGAATTCCTAGGTGATGTTTGATGAACTATATAAACTAATGTACCAATAAATCAATGTAGGTAAGGGAATAGTTGCAGATGCATGATAGATTACCCTAGATACTCGATGAGGTATGTCAAGGATGACTAATGTGGATTAGGATAACATGATGGATGTGGGCCTCAGAGGAATGAGATACTATCAAAATGTTCCTTGGGATGCAACTATGTTAGTGGCACACATCGAGAGATAAGACCTTGGCACTAACACATTCTTAATTTTGATTAATGAAATCACTATTCTACCAGAGGACATCCATCAGATAATATAGATACCTATACAGGGTAAGCTAATAAACCATATTAGTAGTGATGAACAGGATAGGTATATGGATCACCTATATGGATAGGACCTCATCCTTATGAGGTGTCATTTAG
Source organism: Torreya grandis (assembly GCA_037957365.1). NCBI lineage: Eukaryota > Viridiplantae > Streptophyta > Pinopsida > Cupressales > Taxaceae > Torreya > Torreya grandis. The sequence continues at coordinate 3,169,598 of JARHVA010000989.1, read as the reverse complement.
AAGGATTTCACTACACACCTTTGTATCATCAAGATAGGGACACTAGATAGCTATTCATGATGATGATGATAGATATTACATGTTATGCACTACCAGATTTGAGTTGTGGGAGATTTACAAACTTGTTGTTGGGGGTTATTATTGATATATGGTTGGATAATATAGTATTTATGTGGGCACCTGTATTATTAGTTCAGATGTATCAGGAGCTATGGGGATACTGTGCCCATAAGAGATATGGGATCAATGTTGGTTTTGTTCTACATCATTGGGCATATGAGCACATTAGGGTGCTCTGACCAGCTGGAGTGTTATGGCATGATTTTGCATAAATGGAATTCAGAGTCAGTTACATGAGGTGGAGAGGTGATTATGTTCTCACAATACTAGGAAAAGGGGCACAGGACCTAGATTGGTATCGAGATAGGCTAGAGGCACCAGTTGTGGGAGATGTGATTTGGTGCCCATATGTTAGAATCCTATCATGGGTGAGATACACTAGACACACTTTATCATTGTAGAGTTATTGGTCGATTTACAAGAGGTGAAATCATGAGGTTGAGATTATCCTATTTGACAAGGTGAGGAGGTAGTTCAAACTCATGTAGGATATCCTAGGTGAGTTTCTGAGATATCAGAGGGAGGATGTAGAGTTTGCATTGCTCTCTCTAGAGCTAGAGGACATGTTCATTGATCATGAGCTTCTATTAATGAGGGTAGAGATTAATGATGTAGGCATTATAGATGAGTACCCCACATGGTTCTAGGCACATTATGGTGCAACCATTTTTGAAGGTGATGATGGGCAGTAGAACATGGATGTGGATGTAGAGGTGGGGGGTGGTGATTAGAGAGATGAGGATGCTTCAGTTAGATAAGCACTGATTACCAAGAGGGACCTAGCATAGGTGGCACTAGCCACAACACAAACATCCTTAGCAGTTGTGACCCAAGAAAGGGATACAACACAAGGGTAGGTGGCCACTCTTACTAGAGAGAGGGATCAAGCTAGAACTTAGCTAGTTATGGTTATACAAGAGAGTGATTCTCTCAGGCAGGGAGGAGGATGAGTACCAACACCTACAAGACCACTAGGGACTATCTCTATGGCAAGATATATACTGACAGTGGAGGAGTTGAGGTATTATGAGGCCTTAGTTTTCACACATCTTCTAGATGATCCCAAATGGGGTGAGTACAGAGTAGGGATTATCAAAGGGGCCAATAGTGCGACACTAGGTAGTGGGATACATTTGTAGGCGGATAGGTAGAATTAGGAGGTGGGTATGCTCAAGGAGGTAGTGGTGCTCTAGGGTCTTATAATCATATAGGACCTATATTTTGATGTATTATATGATTTTGATATCCACCTGTGAGCCAATGTAGTGAGATGTACATACCCTATTGAGAGGCATGTATATTATTATATATATGATCATTATTTTGATTATGAGCTCATGATGTGTGTGTGTGTGTGTGTGTGTGTGTGTGTGTGTGTGTGTGTGAGTGATCATGGTTAATGGTTTCTGTTGATGGTTATGGAGGTGATGTTGTTTATGTGATGATATGGTTATTTAATTTATGCTCATCATGATATTTGATATTGGTGGATGTTGTTTATGATATGATGATGATTATGATGTGGTTATGGTTTATTGGTGACTATGTTTATGATTTATGCTCGTGACGATGTTGATATTTGATGGATGTTTATGTGATGATGATTAGCATGTTATGTTTTATTGGACATGGCTATGATGTTTGTGATTATTGTCATGGTTATGGATGACTATGTTCATGTTGTGGTTATGATTATGATGTTATGATGTTGATATGATTATGTTCATGATGATTATTCTCATGATTTAAAAATCATGGGTCTACACTTCCTTATCTAGATTAGACATGTGGTGGATAACATATGTGAGTGACTCATTCATTTTTTATGTATGATTAAATTGTGATAGATGTGATAGATCATTAATTGGTGTGATTGATCAGAAGATGATGTTTTATGTATGAGATGGTTAATTCATTAAAATGTTCTTGTGATTAAGAACACTTAAATAAATAAGGTAAGAAGGCAATCACTAAATAAAACACATGGTTAGTAGTTAAATGTTTTTGATGAATTGCATTTATTTAGATAAAGGTGAAGTAATCTTAAAACATAAAGAGTAAGTTGGACAAAAAAACTAAATGTGAGAAAAGATAATACAATCAAAAGATAAACGTATTAATGAATGTATCAACAAGTAGGTATGAGAGAAATGAGATAACCTTCTTGTGAGATTAGCATGCCTCTTCTGCAGGTTAACAAAGAGCTAATATAAATAAGTCTATGCCATATAAGGTGTAGACTGATCGATGTGGGAAGTTTACTTATGAAATTCAGTCGAGGTTTCCAGAATTATTTTTGCTTTTTATGATTTTGATAATGGCTCTATTGATAATTTGATAGGTTTGGAGAAGATGATTGATGTGGGAAGCTTCCAAGATATTGTTTTTTTTTTAAATGCTTTATTCAACCATCCTTCTAAGGGGTGGTATAAATTTGTGAGATATCTTTAAGGCTATAGAAGTCTACCTTATTTGAGAAATTTTGATATGTTTTGGTAGCTATCCTTTAAGGGAGTAGTCGACGAATGTTAAGAATGACCCATAGGATATTAGTATTCTCTTTTTTTGTTTTTGTTTTTGATGGCATAGACTTGCTTATATAAGTTTAAAGGTTTACATTTATAAAGGTAGAACAAAATCTTAAGAAGGTTGATGAGTGTGTAAAGGAGGTTTAAGTGACAATGACCATGGGAATCCATCCTATAAAGAGGTGAAAAGTACCATGAGAATCATGCCATGGGTAGAGCCATGGTACCCATGTTCAAGATTAGGCTAAGGTTGTGATGGATAATCACATGATTCAACTTAAATCAATTATCCTTAAAAATAAGGATATGAAGGTGTAATGAAAACAAAGGATGAGCTTAAGTTGGACAAAAGGTGAGTTTAATATTGTTTAACAAAATAAAGGATGTAGATGCGAAGCATTTAGGGGCTCAGATTCTAGATTCCCTTCAAGAGAGGATAACCGATAAGCTCCTAATCTATACTTGTGTGTTATGATATAAAGTCCAAGCCAATTGAAAGCAATATTGCCCCACTTAATTTTCTCCATATTGGTGACATGTTGATTTTCCTTTAGGATGAGGTCACTGATGCTGAATTTTCACACTTTGAATTGTTTGTTATAAGTATGCCTGATTCACTCTTGATAGACATGAAGACGGGTAAGCACGGCTAAATGACATTCATCAAGTAGTTTGAGCTGGGCTAAATGCTCTTGATAATAATTGCCCTCATGGATGACATCTTGTAGGGATATGAAAAGAAAGGAAATATGGACTTTGATAGGCAAGACATCCTTTGCTCCAAACACAAGAGAGAAAGGGGTAGCACCCATAGGGGTTTGAATGCTAGTAAAATATGCCCATAAGGTGAAGGGGATGTGTAAATGCTAATCCTGACTAGATGCATTAACCATTTTAGTTATCATGTTATTAAGAGTCTTGTTAGAAGCTTCGGCCTGTCCATTAGCTTTTGGATGATAAGGCAATGAGAAACTTAACATGATCCCAATGTGTCACAAAGACCTTGAACTTTATTATTCTTAAAAGATTTACCATTATTAGTGATAATGTTGTGTGGGACACCAAAAGGGCAGATAATGTTATGGTTGATAAAGTTGATGATCTTTTCAGCCTTGATTGAAATGAGAGGGGTATCCTCTATCCATTTGGTGAAATATCCGATTGCAATGATGTTATAATGATGTCATTGTGAGGAATGGGGTTTAATTTCTCCAATAAGATATAGACCCCATTACAAGAAGGGCCATAAATCCTTGGATACTTGGAGACTATGGCGAGAGGTGTGATGTAAATTGGCATGCTATTGACATTTAACTCACTTATTCACATAATCACAATAATTTTAGTTGAGAGTAGGACAGTAGCAACCAAGGTGAGGGATATATTTAGCAACAATTAGACCACTAAAGTATCCTCCATAAATCCCATCATGCATTTCCCTAATAGCATGAGAGGCTTCATGACTGCATAGGCAACAAAAGAGGAAACCATCAAAGCTACATTTATAAAGAATTTCCCTAGTATGGTATAACATGAGGGGCTATGAATAAATGTTCTTCGATCGTTCATAGAAAGGTTAGAAGCGATGATGGCAAGGTTGAGATAGTCAAAGGTCTATTGATACCAAAGGTCGGGTTGGGCCTCCTCCACATTGAAGATGGTAAGAGAGTATAATTTGATATAATAAGGCTCGATAAGTTGATGGGTAATGACATATAGCTTGGATTCAGAAGGTGCAAATGGGATTTGGGAAGCGAGAGAAGCTATTATATCAGCAAACTTGTTCATAAATCGTGGAGTGGCTCAGATAAGGTAGTGATCAAATAACATTAATAGCATCTCCACTAGTTGTTTATACTTCTATAAAACATCATTATTACACTAGTAAGAACCATTTATTTGATTAAACATGAGTTTGGAATCATGAGAGATGCTGATTATTTTGACTCCCAAGGCTAAATTAGTTTGGAGACCTATGCTTTGTACTTAGCCATATTATTGGTACATTTGAAATATAGATTCAAGGATAAAGGAAGAGGATCACCCTGAAGGGGGATAAGGATGATGCTATCTCCCCCACCACATTGACACTTTAATACATCGAAGAACATGGTCACTTGATAAGTAAATTCTGATCGAGAAAGGGTCACAATAGACTCATCAGGAAACTCAAGAGGAGAAGGTTGATTGTCTGATAAAGGTGCTCTTACCAATTGGTCAGTAATGACTTATTCTTTAATTGAATTCTATTGGAGGAATTCAAGGTCAAAATCAGCTAAAATCATGAGCCACTTAGCCATACACTAATTTTGGTATGGCTTGGAGTGCATTTACTTGAGTGGGTCAATGCAGTGATGACAAAAGTCTTGTGGTTAAGAAGGTAATGATGGAGTTTGGTGGCCACAAAGACCAATGCAAGGTAAAGTTTCTTGGTATAAGTGTATCAGGTTTTGTACTCTATAAGCATTTGGCTTATTTAGTAGATGGTTTACGCTTTATGCTTATCATCACGATGCATAAGCATTGCCCCTAGAGAGTGGTCAGTGGTGGAGATATATAGGTAAAAAGGTTGATCCTCTTTTGGAGGAATGAAAATGGGTGGAGAAAGAATGTAGTCCTTAAGTGAATCAAAGGCCTTTTGACAAACTTGGTTCCACCTAAAAGATATGTCTTTCTTTAGAAGGTGGTGAAAGGGTTAGCATCTATCAAATAACTGAGAGCCCTATGAGCTGAAAAGTTGTTTGAGGTTGATAGGAGGAGACATGTCAATAATTTATTTGACCTTGGTGGGATCGACTTTGATTCTATGAAGAGACACAATGAAGCCAAGGAGTTTGCCTGACAAGACCCCAAAAATACACTTTTTGGGGTTAAGGTGGACATGGTAATGGATGAGGCATTCAAAGATAATCTTAAGAATGGCCAAATGATCTTTATGATATTTGGACTTCCTAAAGAGGTTATCCACATAGTCCTCTATGATTTTGTGAATAAGATCATGGAAGATGTAGGTCATAGCATGTTGATACATTGCATTAGCATTATTTAGACTAAAAGACATGACTTTGTAGTAGAAATTTCCCCAAGAGGTGATAAAGGTGGTTTTATGCTGATCTTTAGGGGTGATCTGTAAACTATAGGAAAAAATATGATAATGTAGTTTGATTTTGATTTTACAGTAGCTTTACAGAATAATTTAAAAATTTGACTTACAAATCATGAATTTAACAAAATAATTCAAAACATTCAACAATAATCTGCTAATGGAGTTTGGCATGAAGACCTACGTCTCTAGGTCTAATATCGATTGATATACTAGAAAACATGTTTAAAAAGTACTTACAAATATCTCCAAAATGAAAAGTAAACAACTACAAAGTTGTGCTTCAGGGAAAAATAATACTAGTCTCTTTTCAGACTTTTTCCAAATTCTACTCTGAACTCCTTTTGCAAGGTGCACAAAGCTCCTTATAGCCTCTAGCTATGACTACTAAGCATTTTTGAATGCATTACAAATATAGTTTCATGGCTTTATATAGCCATTAACACCCATAGATGGTGCAGTTGGTGTTGGGAGGATGAAGGTTTGAGCCTCTTGCCTTCACTTTTGGTGGGCATGTTAATATGTATCACACACTTTAGTTCCCACATCCTTCATAGGGAATAACATGTAATGGTTTTTAAAAAAGGCATGGATAAGTTTGAAAGTGGCTTTTATGCCATCTTAATGCCATGTGGATTTTATCCCACATTTGTGGGAATGAAATATTTTTTTAAGCTTTTAATAGGCTTTTCATAGCCCATGAGTATGTGGCTTGGGCCATATAAATCTCTATGAACTTTGAAGTGGATAATGCCAAGGCATTTATTTCGGTGGATATGTCGTAAGCTTGGCATTTCATGGGAATATGTGGTATGTGGTGTGTGAGGTATGGAATGTGGGTTTCACATGGCTATTTGTGGATGGAACATTTGTTTATGTGGCATATACATGGAAGTGGTAAATTAAATTAGACCATGGTAAAATAATTTGTGGCAAGCCATGAGGTGGCTTGATGACCCACCACATGGTCCAATATCCTCTCATCACTTGTTGATCTCTCGCCATGTCATTTGTCGACATCTAATCAAATATTCTATTCAAACCCCAAATTTTTTACGCCAGTTAAATTTTTGGCTAAAGATGATCTACATTCACCTATCAAAGATAAATGATTAAAACCCACTATTTTTATGCATGAATTAACTACCACATGTCACTTTCTTACCACATCATCTTGTTGACCAAGTTTGACCATAACTTTGACCAGCCATATCTTTTGCATACAAACTCCGTTTCATGAACCATAAATTGTGTAGAAAAGCTCATGACAAGCTCTATGCATTAGAACTATTATCAAATTGTTATATAGTGGTCATTTTCTATATTTTGACCTACTTTGACCTACTTTGACTAGTTTGATAAGAACTTTGACCAGCTACACAAAGAGCATATGAGCTCTATTTTTTGCATTCCACATGTCATTGAAAAGGTCTCAATGGTCCCTATGCTATGGTGTAGGTTTAGATCTACTTCAAGAACTTCTCTAAATTGACCTTTGGATCAAGGGGCAATTAAGATTTGGTTATAGCTCAAAAAACCATCCATAATAGATAGCATCTCATTGCCAGCTATAAGATCAACAAACTGGTCAATGCTTGGCAAAGGGTAGTCATCCTTTAGACAAGCTAGATTAAGGTTGCACAAATCTATGCAAATGAAAAGTCCCCTTATTGCTTTGGTGAAAGGGATGACATTTGAGACCCATTAGGAATAATCAATGGGTTAGATGAAATTGACTGAAAAGAGACACTGGAGCTCTTCTTTAACAAGAAGGGCTATGCGAGGGTGCATTCGATGAAACTTTTGCCGACTAGGACTAGCATCATGGTTAGTGACTATGTTATAGGTGGTGATGACATGGTTGATTTATGGCATGTTGATGTAAGACCAAGCAAATGTATTGTTGTGGTCTTATAAAAAAAAGAGAAGTTTGGATGCTCTGTGGAGTCTACAGATTATCTAATTTTGACAATACATGGGTTATCCTCAATACCTAAGTTGACATCCATGGTGGATTCATTCAACATAGTTGAAGTCTCAGGAGGGAGGGATTTGTGGATAGAAGAATATTTCACACCAAGATAGGTGAGAATAGAATCATGATCCTAACATTGAATAGTATTAATGGTAGGAGAGTCATTTTTTATCATCTCAAGATGAGTCAGAGGAATAATCATGATTGCCCCATCCTTTTGATAAGTTAGGGGTCTAAGGATAATCATGTTGATGGAAAAAAATGTTAGGTGGTATGACATCAAAATCCTCATATTTTGATGGAGAATGGGATGGTGAGGATGGGATGTCTTCCTCAACAATGGTGATAAGAGGTAGGTTGGTTTGATTTGTAGGTGACATGAAACTAAGGCCATGCTTTTCAAGAGGTTTTTAGGACTAGATTGGAAGTAACTCATGTGATCTATGTTCATATTGACCTAGACCAAATCCCTTCCAACCACACATATAGAGGTATGTCTTAGCAAACTCTGGTCTATCCAAATAGGAGAAAGTGGAGGTGAATGGTCAAGGTGAAAAAGAGGTGGTAGATGTGTCAAGGGTTTGTTAGGGTGTGGAGATAAAAGCTTCAACTATTTGCAGACACGAAGAAGAGGTTGCTGAAGAACCAGAAGCACCGACATCGGCATCATTACCAACGTCGATCAGATGCAGTGCAGAAGGCAACCGGCAATGGCAGATAGTCGACCGACGTCGGCAGAACTAGGCAAGTAGGGACCGACGTCGATCACCTGTGTGTTCCAGAACTGCTGTTGACGAACAGTCAATTAAGTGAAGTGAGTGTTTACATGTCAAATGATTAATTATAGTCATGACCTGCATGTCTAATTATTGTAGTTAGATTTCTATTTTTGTAACCATGGGATTCTATTTAAAGACCCATGAGGCATGTATTGTAATTATCAAGAAGGCAACTAAAAGCATTGAAGCAAGCAAGGTCAAGGAGATCTACAGGTGTAAGGTCAAGGAGATCAGCTGAAGCATTCAAGGAGGGATAATAACTCAGGCTATAGAGTTGTTGTGTTGAGCAAGAGAGAGAGGGAAGAAGGTCTTGAGGTGTGGCAAGCCTTTGAGGTGGAGGAAGAAGTGGCATCTTCCTTATTGTATTTTCCTATAGTAATATCTAATACAAGAGTGTGTATTGTCTCTCAAATTCTTTGTTGTCTCAAGTTTCTAGTTACTTATTCATTTTGGTATAATTTCGTGTTTAATTTCTTATAAGAAAGTAATCAATTGTGCTTCTGTTGGATAAGGGGTCACCTAACAGTTGGTATCAGAGCTACGGTTTGTAGGGAGCAGGTTATTGTTTTTGATTACAGGTCATTCATAGGGTTTTTTGATTGAGTGGGAGTTCAGCAATGGCAGAAGAAAGTAAGCTACGAATGGAGAAATTTTTTGGCAAGAATTATCAACATTGGAGGATGCAGATAGAGGATTATCTGTATCAGAAGGATTTGTACTTACCATTGGGTGGGGTTGCATGAAAGCCCACATATATGAAGGATGAAGAATGGAGTGTTCTTGATTGGAAGGCTCTCGGTTCCATAAAGTTGAGCCTTGCATCATCCGTGATTCCCAACTTATCACAGTGCAAGACAACGAAAGAGTTGATAAAGTCCTTGGCAAATTTATACGAAAAGCCCTCGACTTCTAATAAGGTATATCTTATGAAGCAACTATTTACTTTGCAAATGCAGGAAGGTGGATCGGTACATACTCATCTCAGTGATTTCCATGGTTTGGTAAACCAATTAGCTTCAATCAATATTGTTTTTGATGATGAGGTAAAGGCTCTCTTGATTTTATGTTCTTTGCCTGAAAGTTGGGACAGTTTGGTTATGGCAGTAAGTAATTCTGCATCTGCTTCTAAAATCTTAAAAGTTGATGATGTTGTGAGTGTGATCTTGAATGAGAAAATACGTAGGAGAAGCATAGGTGAATCATCAGGGAATGCTCTAAGTGCAGAAAGCAGAGGAAGGCAAAGGGAGAAGGTTGAGCAAGGGAAATCAAGGTCGGGAAGGATATCCGAATCCAAAGGTGTTACCTGCTGGTTTTGTGGAAAGAAAGGACATACAAAGGAGTGTTGATTGAGAGATAAAGAGAATCAACATGCAGGTATTGAAGAAGCAAAGGATGCAAATATTGTGGTACAGGATGCTATCATACTTTCTTTGGGTAGTCAGGTAGGATCATGGATTTTAGATTCTGGTTCATCTTTTCATGCATCCTCAAACAGAGATTTGTTTCATGAGTATGAACAGGGAGACTTTGGAGTGCTTTATTTACGGGATGGTACGCCTTGTCAGATAGTTGGCAAAGAGAAAGTGCAGCTGAGATTGCAGATTGACAACACATGGGTGTTGAAGGAGGTCATGCATGTTCTAATTCTGAAGCAGAGTTTGATTTTCGTTGGAAGGTTGGGTGATGAGGGATGCACAATAACCCTCACAGCGGATTCTTGGAAGGTTACCAAGGGTGCACTTGTTCTAGCAAGAGGTAAGAAAGTAGATACTCTTTATCTGTCTACTTGTATTACTGATTCTACTTCTGGTTTATCTACTTCAGCTGTAGATTCGAAGATGTGGCTTAATAGGCTTGGTCACATGAATAAGAAGGGAATAGACATTCTTGATTCAAAAGGTATGTGTTCAGATTCAAAAAGCATAGATAGAGTTCATTGCAAAAAAAGGAAATTTGATGCTTTTGACAGGAACAAAGAAGCCTTGGTGTTTATGGAGGAGATGAAGGATAGAGATCAGTCACAGAGGCTAAATAAATTTGAGCAGGGTAGCATAGACAGAGGTTTGATCCAAGATGAGCTCGCGGATGAAAAATTCATCACTTGTAGAAAAACACAAGTATCGATGCCGATGCTCCCATGGCACCGACATTGGCCAGATAGAAACTGACATCGGTCATGTGCAGACCAACAGGGTCGGTAGGTCAGGCAGGAGAAGTCTGATGTTGGTCATTAGGACCGACGTCGACAGGAGGGACACTGGCATCGGCCAGGGAAATGACATCAGCAGTCAGGGTCAGTGAAGGGAATCGACATCGATCGGGAGCAGACTGGGAGATGGCCGAGATCAGTCACTGGAACGGATGTTGGGTGGACAACAAGCTGTCAAGGAGTCTCAAACACCCATATGGAGGTCAAAAATGGTAAGTGAACCTCATATTCATTGTTCACCTTCTTTATATTGCTTACTGATAGTCAAGAACTAGGAAGATAGAAGAAGTAATGCAGGTAGAATCCAGAAACAGTGGGAGCTTGGCATGGATGAGGAGTGTGAGTCCTTGGAGAAGAACCAAACAGGTATTCGTTGGTAGAGTTGTCAGCTAGAAGAAAGCACTAGATAGAGGGATGGATTCCCATATTAGAGAAGAGAGTGGATGGACACATGAGACAGAAGGCTATGGTATATGGTCTTGATTAGGCTGCAGACAATGGAGGTTTGACCATTGTATTTTATCTTTACCAGGATGGATAATATTAGCTACATTATCCTGTTAGTGTATTGTGTTACTTGTTGCAGGGTTTCATATACAGGGAGTTTTCTGAGCTAAAGGTAGAGTTGGTTCAGAAGTATGTCATGAAAAATTTGGGAGCAACAAAATTCTTTTGGCATAAGTGACAGGTATAACATCACAGGTTTGCGTGGTGGTTGGTCTTCAAGAGTGACTTTGAAGAGGGATACAGAGCCAAAGGAACAAAATAGATGGTGTACAGGTACAAGTACAGTAGCAGCTGTTTATCTCCAAGTGGGAGATTGTTAGGGTGTGGAGTTAAAAGCTTCAACTATTTGCAGACACAAAGAAGAGGTTGCTGAAGAACCAGAAGCACCGACATCAGTATCATGACCGGCGTTAGTCAGATGCAGTGCAGAAGGCAACCAGTGACGACAGATAGTCAACCGACATTGGCAGAACCAAGCAAGCAGGGACCGACGTCGGTCACCTGTGTGTTCCAGAACTGCTGTTGACGAACAGTCAATTAAGTGAAGCGAGTGTTTGCATGTCAAATGACTAATTATAGTCACGACCTGCGTGTCTAATTATTGTAGTTAGATTTCTATTTTTGTAACCATGGGATTCTATTTAAAAACCCATGAGGCATGTATTGTAATTATCAAGAAGGCAACTAAAAGCATTGAAACAAGCAAGGTTAAGGAGATCTACAGGTGTAAGGTCAAGGAGATCAGCTGAAGCATTCAAGGAGGGATAATAACTCAAGCTATAGAGTTGTTGTGTTGAGCAAGAGAGAGAGGGAAGAAGGTCTTGAGGTGTGGCAAGCCTTTGAGGTGGAGGAAGAAGTGGCATCTTCCTTATTGTATTTTCTTCTAGTAATATCTAATACAAGAGTGTGTATTGTCTCTCAAATTCTTTGTTGTCTCAAGTTTCTTGTTACTTATTCATTTTGGTATAATTTCGTGTTTAATTGCTTATAAGAAAGTAATCAATTGTGCTTCCGTTGGATAAGGGGTCACCTAACAGGGTTTTATCAAGTCCCCCATAGATGAAATTGGTTTGACAAGTTGAGGGCCCAAAATAAATAATAGATCCGATATTAGGGTCATAACTAGGTTGTTGGTCAAGATTCCCATACTCTTGGGGAGTAGGAAAAGTGTCTAGTGTCAAAAGGTGATACTCCCCCAATGAAATACGTTAGAAGGTTGATTCCAAAGGGTCCATTGTGGGGATTTGGGTGGAAAAAATGGATGAACTAGTGAATGCTTCATTGGTATAAGAATATGGGACTTCGTATTTTATTAATGAAGGCTTGTTGGATGGAGGAAGGAGAACATCATTAGGTTGGTACGTCATGTTGCATGATGTAAAAGGACTCGAGTCAACTTGTATGGTAACAACTTGACCTTCATGTTCAAATTTAATGCATCAATGCAGGGTAGATGGCACATAACCAAAAGAATGAATCCAAGGGTGCCCAAGTAAAACATTGTATTGAAACTCACCTTTTACTATGTAAAAGAGCTCAAGAAGCATTCGGATCTTAGATGAATATGAAGGATAATAGTTCCTAAAGTTGTGTCCATGGTGTCATTGAATGATTGAAGCACTACTGAGGTTTATGACATAATGTTCTTTGGTAATTTAAGTTGGTCGTATGCATGCGAAGATATAATTTTTTTGCTATCTCCTCAATCAATCATAACCCTCATGTTATGAGTTTGGTTGATGTATGTGATAGTGAAGAGGGGAGGATTTAGATCATCTATTGATAAGGAAATCTAGAACCACAAACCTAGCTCTGATACCAACTTGTCAGGATCTTGCTCCTCAATAAGAGCACAATATGATTACCTTGTATATGCAACTAAACACAGAATTAAACCAGAATTAACAAGTAACTAGAATTCACAAATGACACAGAATATGAGAGACAATACACAATCTTGTATTAATACTCATGCCAGAAGGAAATACAATGAAGATGCCACAATATTCCACACCTCTCAGATGTACAGATCTCTTTCCCTCAAGAGTTCACTCTCTTACCAAAAACAGTCCCAACACACAACTCAAACACAGAGTTGTTGTTCACCTCCAACCAGTTAACAATAACACTGCCAGTACCAATCACTCAAAAGTACTTCAAGCAGATCTCCCATGAACTTGCAACAACCTGCAACTCAAATGATCTTACTTACCATGTAGAACTTCTTCCTAATCTTGCTGCCACCTGCAGATCAACCTGTTCTTACAATTGGAAGGATCTACCTTGCCTTCCTCTATTGCTCTTTTTTACAATACATGTTAATGAGTCTATAAATAGATCCCATACTAAACAATAACTTAGACTTCTAATTTACAATAATTAGACACGCAGCTCAAGACTCGAAATAGTCTTTGCATGCAAACAACTGGTTCAACAAACCAACTATTCGTGTAACAAATAGTTCTGTAACCGCACAGGCGATCGACGTCAGTCCCTGTCTACCTGGAGGTGACCGACATCAATCGACTCCTGACCGATGTCAGTTGCCTTCCTGTCCACCACTGATTGATGTCAGTCAGCCTAACTGAGATCGGTGACTGTGACACTCAGTAACTCCTCCATGTCTGCATACAGTGAAGCTTTTAGCTCCATAACCTAATAATCTCCCACTTGGAGATAAACAACTGCACCTGTACCTATACCTATACATCATCTAGTTTGTTCCCTGGCTTTGTATCCCTCTTCAATATCACTCTTGAAGACCAACCACCACAAATCCTATGGTGCACCTCCTGTCATCCAAATCACCTGCCACATCCGCATTTACAAACCCATGTAGAAAAGAACTTGATCCTGCATAGCATGTGCACTTGCTATTGGTCCCTCTCAGATACCTAAGAATCCACTGAACTGCCCTCCAGTGCTTCTTTCCTAGATTTGCTCCAAACTTGCTAAAAACTCCCACTGCTTGAGAAATCTCAGGTTTAGTACACATGTACTCAACCTCATCATGTGAATAAAGACACTGTTCATAGAACTGTCCAACCATTGGTGTGCTAACCGGTTTCACACAATCGTCTGGAGACAAAATCAACCTGTGACCTTCCATGTCTCTAGAACACACTCATGCCAAAGAATCTTACTGCACCCAGATTCCTCATGACACATCTCTAAACTAACTTTACCTTTAGTTCAGCAACTCCCTGCATATGTGACCCTGAAAAAGCACAACATACAATAACAGGATAATGTAGCTAATATTATCCAACTTGGTAAAGAAAACACAATGGTTAAACCTCCATTGTTCTGCAGCTTACTCAAGACCATATACCCTGGCCTTCCATCTCACGTGTCCATTCCCACTCTTCTTTATCCAAAAAATCCATTTGTCTCTCAGTGCTTTCTTCCAGCTGGAAACTCCACCAAAAAACTCCCGTTTGGTTCTTCTCCAAGGAATCACATTCCTCATCCATGCCAAGCTCCCACTATTTCCTGGACTCTACCTGCTCTGCTTCTTTAATAACTTCCTGGTTCTTGAGCATCAGTGAGCAACAAGTAGTGTAAAGAAGGGAAATGATGAATTTGAGGCTTACTTACACTTTTAGTCCTCCATATCGGTGTTTGAGACTCCTTGACAGCTTGTTGTCCGCCCAAAATCCATCTTAGTGATCGATGTCGATCACATCTCAGTCTGCACCCGACCGACGTTGATTTCATGCAACTGCCTCATCACCGACGTCAGTTTTCCTTGACCGATGCTGGTGTTTATTTGTCCAGAGTCATCGACGTCGAGCTGCACATAGCCGATGTCAGTCCCTGTCTGGATGTTGACATCAGTTTTATAATCAACGTCGGTCTCTGTGTTTTACTTGTGAGCGATGACTTCTACTCGTGAGCTCCTTTTGGATCAAACCCTTGGCCATATCAACCTTGCTCTACTCAAAATTCTTTAGCCCCTTGCACTGATCTCTATCTATCATCTTCTCCTTGAAAACCAAAGCTTTCCTGTTCTTGTCATGAACATCAGATTTCTCAAGAAATGTCACTTTCTTCTTTTGCTTACAAAAATTTTGACCCATGCTTTTCAAATCCAAAAGCATACCCTTTGACTCAAGAACATGCATCTCCTTCTTATTCATGTGACCAAGCCTATTAAGCTACATCTTCGAATCTACAGCTGAAGTAGATAAACCAGAAGGAGAATTAGTAATACAAGTAGGTAGATAAAGCGTACCTACTTTCTTACCTTTTGCTACAACAAGTGCACCCTTAGAAACTTTCCAAGAGTCTGCTGTGAGAGTTACTGTGCAACCCTCATCACCCAACTTTCCAACAAAAATCAAATTCCACTTCAGGATTGGGATATGCATGACCTCCTTCAACACCCATGTGTTGTCCATCTACAATTTCAGCTTCACTTTCCCTTTGCCAACCATTTGACAAGGCTTACCATCCCCTAAATAAATTTCTCCAAAGTCTCCCTAGACATATTCATGAAAAAATTCCCTATTTGGGGATGCATGGAAAGAGGCACCAAAATCTAAAACCCAAGATTCTACTTTATCCAAAGAACATACCAGACCATCCTGTGTAACAATACCTACAACAATACCTGTAACATCTACAACATTTGCTTCTTTAGTTCCTTCTTGTTGATCTTCAACCAACCAACAATCTTTCTTTACATGCCCTTGCTTTCCACATTTCTAGCAGGTTATTCTGCCATACCTGGACTTGGATCTCCTGCCTATCTTTGACCTTGATCTCTCATGCTCGATCTTCTCTCTTTGCCTTCCCCTGCTTTCAACACTCAAATCATTCCCTGATGATTCACCTGTGCTTTTCCTATGAATTTCTTCATTCAAGATTACACTCACAACATCATCCACTTTTAAGATTTTTGAAGCAGACCTAGTATTACTAATTGCCATTACCAAACTCTCCCAACTTTCAGGTAATGAGCACAAGATTAAGAGAGCCTTAATTTCATCATCAAAAACAATATTGATTGAATTTAACTAGTTTACCAAACCATGGAAATCACTAAGATGACTATGAATAGATCCACCTTCCAACATTTGTAAATTAAATAATAGCTTCATAAGAAATACCTTATTCGAAGCTGAGGGTTTTTCATATAAATTTGTCATAGATTCCATCAACTCTACCATTGTCTTAGCCTGAGATAAGTTGGAAATCATAGATGATGCAAGGCTCAACCTTATAGATCCCAGAGCCTTCCGATCAAGAACCTCCCATTCTTCATCCTTCATATCTGTGGGCTTGCATGCAACCCCACCCAACAGTAAGTACAAATCTTTTTGATACAGATAATCTTCTATCTACATCCTCCATAATTGATAGTTCTTACCATTAAACTTCTCCATTCATAGCTTACTTTCTTCTGCCATTGCTATACTCCCACTCAAACAGAAACCCCTGTGAGTGACCTATAATCAACAAACACTAACCAAATCTAATACAACCTGTTAGTAACCCAACCAAAAGCTCTGATACCACTTGTAAGGGATCTAGAACCACAAACCTGGCTCTAATTCCAACTTGTCAGGATCTAACTCCTCAATAAGAGTACAACATGATTACCTTGTATAAGCAACTAACACAAAATTATACCAGAATTAACAAGTAACTAGAATTCACAAATGACACAGAATATGAGAGACAATACACAATCTTGTATTAATACTCATGCCAGAAGAAAATACAATGAAGAAGCCACAATCTTCCACACCTCTCAGATGTACAGATCTCTTTCCCTCAAGAGTTCACTCTCCTACCAAAAACGGTCCCAACAAACAACTCACACACAGAGTTGTTCACCTCCAACCAGTCAGTAATAACACTGCCAGTACACAAGTACTCAAAGTACTTCAAGTAGATCTCCCATGAACCTGCAACTCAAATGATCTTACTTACACATGTATAACTTCTCCCTGATCTTGTAACAACCTACAGATCACCTGTTCTTACAATTGGAAGGATCTACCTTGCCTTCCTCTATTGCTCTTTTTACAATACATGACAATGAGTCTATAAATAGATCCCATACTAAACAATAACTTAGACTTCTAATTTACAATAATTAGACACGCATCTCAAGACTCAAAATATTCTTTACATGCAAATAATTGGTTCAACAAACTAACTGTTCGTGCAACAAACAGTTCTGGAACCGCACAGGCGACCAACGTCGGTCCCTATCTGCCTGGAGGTGACCGACGTTAGTTGACTCTTGACTGATGTCGGTTGCCTTTCCATCCACCACTGATCGACGTCGATCGGCCTAACCGACGTCGATGACTGTGACACTCAGCAACCCCTCCATGTCTGCATACAGTGAAGCTTTTAGCTCCACAACCTAACATCTATATGGATGGAGGGTCTTTTTGAATTTTTGAAGATAACAAGGTTAGATGGCTAAAGAGCTCTAACAAAGGTTTCTATAGGTTGTGGGTCTTCTGGTTGAACCTCTATGGACTGCATAGTCTCTATCATTACCTGGTAGTGATGGGGTGAGGTATTGATTAGTTCATATAAACTCATCTTCATTAGCATTTGGTAAAGTTGTTTTAAAACTAGTTTTAAAATTGACTCAGAAGGGTTAGATTGGGAGATACACAAGATGAACACCTTGGGTTTGGTTGAAGGTAAAGGTGCTTGGTGTTGGTTGGGTGATTGGGTGGTGGAAGAAGGATATGTCTATGGAATGGACACCTTTGCCTTTCCATTATCCTTTTGTGGAACTTGTGATCATGTGACCACATAGTTTGTATGGGTTTGGGAAAGAGTTGAGTTAGAGGATTACTTCGGTTCCTCTTCACTCTGAGGTGAGAGAGGGGGAATAGGTAAGTGTTGTTTGATGGATATTAGTTCTTGGATCAGTGGTGGGCTTATAGGAGGCTCATCTAACAATAAGTCATCCTCATGATACAATTAATGAATTAATACTGGGAGAGCCTAGCAGTTCTTCGTATCATGCTCAGGTGTTCTATGGTATGAGCATACTAATTTGTCATTATACTAGGATGGATTAGGACTATGTGGGTCAAATGGTTTAATAGGTGGCAAGGTTAATCAAAATGATTGCAATAATCTTTGTAGGATGGTTGAGTAGGACTCAAGTAAAGGTGGAAAAGGTGTGGAGGTCTTAGGTTTAGTAGTTGAGGTGGAAGCCCTTTTAGGAATAGGCTTGATGGTAAGAGATTTGGGTGAAGGATAATTATTGGTGGATGGTTTTGGTATAGATTACTTGGGGGTGGATGGCTTAGAGGTAAAATGTGTTGGGGTAGATGCCTGAGAAGTAGGTGGTTTGGTTATAGAAGGTTTGGTGAAAATAGGTGAGGATAAAAGTATGAGTGATAGTGCGACCAAAAGTGGTAGTTGGATTTGGGTTTTGTCTGGGACGGTTTGTTTCTTTACTAAGGTATAAGGGTGAGGTCCTAAAATAGAAGGCAAAGTGGAGAGGGGAGGCAGAGTTTTGGTTTGTGGGATCTTGGGTGGTTTTACCCTCTTTGTTGGTTTAGTTTGGGGTTTATTTAGTGGGCTTGGTGGGCTTAAGTCTAAATTTACTGATGGGTGAGTAAGGTTCTTAGTAGGAAGCATGCCAAGACTTTTGGTGGGCTTGGTTAGAATGGTAAGAGGTAACTTGGTTATTATAGGTGGGTTTGGTTGGGATGGTTTGACTATGGTTTGGTTGGTATAAATTTCTAATGGTTCAGTTGTGATGATGGTGGGTTTTATAATGGAAGTGGTAGGTTTTTCTAGCAAAGATATGGTTGAGGGCTCTTTCTTGGTTAGACAAAGGAGCCTGAGTTGTTACCAAAACATGGTCTAATCCAAATTAGTTTGGGATAAGAACTCCAAGTTTTGAACCAGTCTAGACAAAGGTTTATAAATGGGTTTGGTTCCCTCAGTAGTGGACTCAATGAAAAAGCCCATATGTTGAGAGAGGGGAGTGATTGCCTTTTCCTTTTCCTCATTAAAAGGTTCTAATGTCTGGAAAGGTGATTCCTTTGTGGGAATTATAGGCAAGGTGGTTTCTTCCTTAGGAATACTCTCTGAAGGAAGAGTGAATTGTTGTATGATAGAGGAGAAAGGTAGAGTGGTAATGGTTGCCTCCTCTGGTGTGTATATCAAAGGAGAGGTTGGAGAGTCCATTATCTTGATAGGTGAAGGTGAAAAAGGAGTGGTTTGGGTAATGGGTTTTTCAGTGATGAGCTCACCAAGAACCATATTGATAGTATGGGCCTCATGGGTGTGAGATGATTTTGATTTACTATTTTTGTTGTTTTTGAATGGAGCATAGTTTAGAAATGGTTGTCTAAAGATGTCAAGTGATTTGTTTGGGGGTGCATTGAGGTTATCCAGCATAAGTTCCCCCTTGTCAATGATATTTTAGATGATGTTTTTGAAGGTATTTCACCTACTAACATCATGTCTAATGACATGATGGAAGGCACACAATTCATTCTCCTTATACCAACCAGGGACAGAATTAGAGGAAAAGAATTATTGTGGAGGTTTGATCGAAAGAAGTTTTATGATATTCACTTTTAAAAACTTATCTAAGACTGAAGCATATGACTCCCCTAGTGGAGTAAATTGCTTTTGGTTGTTACAATTTGGGTTTCTAGTGTTCTGATTAGAGGAACTGAAAGAGTTGGGTTGGTTAACAACCGATGGGAGAGCAGTTTTGAGGACAACCACATTTTTGGTTCCTTTATTTTTGGTATTAGTGTTGGTTTGATTATTGGGTTTGGAGGAAGAAGTCTCATTTGATTTGAAGGTGGAATTCTTGTTTCTCAATTTTAGTTTCCCCTCATCCATGGCTCTATTCTCTATTTTTTGTGTCATGGTGAAAGCCTTGTCAAAGGCCCTGAAGCTCTGAACCTGCAAAGTAGAGGAAATGTGTTTGGCACATACCCAAGTGAAAATCTCAATCAATATGGGTTGGGTTAGAGAGAAAGGGATTTCGTTTATCAAACTTATCTAATGGGATACGATGTCAAAAATTGAGTCATCATCAAATTACCGAATAGAGTAGAGATCAGTGATGGAAACCTTCTTAGAGATGTTTATGGAAAAGTGGTCTAAGAAATTTTGAGCTAGTTGGGCAAAATAAAAGAGGGAGTGATTTGTTATATCACTGTACCAATCTAGTGTCAGACCTAATAGAGACATGGGAAAGGTGTGAAGAAAGAGAGCATCATCATAGGCAATCAAATAGAAAGAATGCCTAAATGGTCTCAAATGTTGTTGAGGGTCTTCCTTGATCTAAATTTTTTGAAGATCCCATTGAGGAGGATAAGGTCGAATTGGGATGGATAGATGAATTGATTCATTGTATATTTGGTTGTATGATAAGAGGTTATGAGCAGTAGAAATAGATGACTCCAAAGTATTCATTTTATCCATCAACATATTACTAGATTGGTATGTGGTTGTGCACCTCCAAAGTTGTAAGGTGTATTTTGTTGAGGTTGGGTATGTGCAACATACAAATAGCTAGTTGGAGGTTGAGAAGTTGCCACATATTGGTATGTGGACATGGGTGGTTGGGATAATGCCAGATATAGATAAGTGGAGATAGGTGGTTGGGTGGAAGGTATAGGTACATACCCTTGTGGGTTAGGGATGTAGCTTGGGTTTGGTGTAATGGGAACCTATTGAGGGACTAACATAGGTTGGGTTGGAGGTATGGTTGGGTTAGTAAGTAGAGGATAGGTGGTAAATTTGGTACTAACATGTATAAGGGTAGAAGGTATGGAAACCACCAAGCTTTGGAATGGAGTGGTGGTTAGTGGGTTAGAGATAGCAAGAGGAAGGGTCATAACACTAGTAGAGGGTACTCCAATGGTAAGTGGAGTATAAGTAGCCAAAGGTTGGGTTGATCCTATGTTATAAAAGTTTTTTTGTTGGGGTGGAAGTTGTCTAGGTGTTGGTAGGTTAGATAGGTTGGTTTTGCATAGTGGTATCAAAGGGATTGTTGGTAGAGGAAGATGTTTGGGTGGTTAATGGTTGAGCGGTAACGATGGCAACTAAGATGTCACCCATAAGCTGGGATGGCATGCCATAAGGTGGATCCATAGGTGGAATCAAAGATGGGGTATAGTGAGACATGGTGTTAAGGTAATGTTGAAGGGCCATAATATTATTATCCAAAAAGATGGTGAAGTTTGTATCCCTTTGGGCAAATGTTCAAGGGAAATTAGGGATTCTAAAATTATGGGGAGAACTCTCTGCATTCAAAATATATTCCATGGAAGAAGAAGAGGAGGATGGATGATTTGGAGGTGGATCCTGATTCGATTGGTTTCTTAATTGTTGTCTAGTTAAAACCATGCAAATAAGGGAAAAAGAAAGATACAAGTAATCTCACAACTCAAACAAGGAGAAGTCAAGGAAATGAAACACACACTAAAGCACGTTAAATCCTAAGGTTTTTTTTAGTCTCTCTTGTGGTTTATGCCTTAAGCTTTAAGAATTGTGTAACTCAACTTTGGTTTGTAGAAAAGGTACTAGATCAGAAGTCTATGGTTGGTTTTAGTTAGTTTAGGATATCAAAAGGATCTATGTTGGAAATTGGTATGTGGCTTGATATTGGGGCCTACCCCCTCACTTCACACACTAGAATGATAAAGGTGTTGGGTGCTTAGCCAAGATATAACGATTGTCAAAGATTATACCCAACCAAAGAACTGAGTTGGTTCTCCCTTTGGTGATTAAATACAAATAGGATAGCTGAGAAAAGATGACCGTTAGGTGATGAAATCCTAGTCAGGCCTTATGTTAATGTTTTTATGCTTGATTAGGTGTAAGTGGTTTGGTCTTGTGTATGTGATAAGAGTGAAGCTATAATTAATTCACTCTATTAATTAACATATGTGAGCTACAATATCTAAGCAAATAATTTATGCAGTTAATTTTAAGCCCAAAATGAAAATTTGATTTTATTGTATGAGCAAAAAATAAGAGAAAGAATCACCTAGATGCAACTATGAACCCAATAAAATACTCAAGGGTCCCACCTTGCGTACCATAATGTTTCAGTAAAATTTTGATTATTTTCTTAGAAGAAAGAGAAAAGAAACTCAAAGAGGGTATGGTATAAAACCCTGATATGTTGTGCATGCGTTGGTCCAGATGATTGTGAATACTCCTCTTTGTCTACAAAGGATTGACTTGTAGATAAGAAAGCACTAAAAAAATGATTCATTAGTTGGGTAGCGGGGTGGATTTCATAGCATGAGATAGATCTAAGAAGTACAGGATTCCTAGGAGGCTGTCAATCCGCACTTTTAAACTATTAAATTCTGAAAGCAAAAGATAAATTACTTGCATAAATGATAGAAGCTATTGAAATCAAATACAAGAAGTGCTTGAAAACTGATGAATTTGACTAATTATAGTAATAAAAAATTAGATATTAATGCTAAATAAATTAGACATGATTAAAAAATAGGGTAATCCTCAGTGATAAGGCAAAAAATCAAAAAGTGGGATTTGATCAGGGTTTGATAAGTAAAATTAGCTTGCTATTGGAAATTGACACACACTGATCATCAGCGATTGGGTAAGACCATTGATAGTTAGGTGACCATCAGTAGTTAGGGGGAAACCATTGATGATTAGGTGACCATTGCCAGTTACTATGGGATGTGGTTTTGGAAAGGAGTCTGGTTGGGAAGGCGAGTTCGAGGAAAAATAAATAAATTGATTGCTGGCCTAGGTAAGGAATAGATACTTAGCTTTATTGTTGCTGATCTGAATAATGTTGAGGTGAGTGGCGAAAAACTTGTTATAGACCCTGGAATAATTCTAACAGTGAATATATCTTGGCTACTGATTGATGAGCAACACTTATGATCTCTATCATGGTCATTGGTTTGATGGAAACTTTCTTTGATTTGCCAAAGAATGAAGGATACATGCATAAGAAGTTTTGATTTTTGATGCAAGAAGCTGATGATCTCCCTCCTCCTTTCAACTCCTCTATTTATATAGAATTAAGGGAGTGTTGAAACAATAGGTTCAACAAGCTATCTAATTTTAGCCTTAACATGCATTGATTATTCACACTAATCAAATAACTACAAATAAAAAAACAAGTTGTAGTTGAGTGGAAGTTAACCCTTGAGGTGGTTAAAGGTTAACTGTCAATGGTCTAGGCTAACCATTGATGGTTATGGGTTGACTATTGACGGTCTAGAGGACAAAGGTAAAATGACTAAACTTAGCCATTGTGACTTAGGTTTGGCAATTGAAAAGTTGTGAAATGGTCCCAAAGGGGTCCAAGGGTGAACTAAGGGTCAGTGCAATATCTAGAACTATAGTGTATGTATTTTTAGTTTCTACACAAGGATAAATAAGTTTGAATACCCCTGTTGTAATCAATGGGTTGTTGGTTGATTGATTTCTAGATGCTCTCACTTAATATATGAGTTTTAGACATTACATAATTTTTCTTGTGTTCATGATAGCTAAATGTGATGTGTTAAGTGGAGAGATAACTAGAACTTAGTATGGAATATTATTTACCTTTTATTTTCCTATTGTAACAACGTTAACTAGTGATAGTAGTAGTTTGTAATATGGTGACCGTACTTGGATACATTAGAATCAAAGTAGTTTATTTGTGCTTTTACGTAGTATCTATTTAAATACATAAAGGGAAGAATATGACTAAGGCAATAACACTAAGCAACAAAACCTATGGGAATTGGTCTCCAAATGCATGCATCAGGTGAGTGTGAAAGACCATGGTCTTGCATGGAAGGTCCAACACACTAGCTCATTGGGCTAGACTCTAGCACTGAAGCTATAATAATTATAAAAAAACCCAAAATTTTGGTTCTATTATTAGGACTCAAAGTGCTTATTGTTCAGTCATAAAAAATGTTTGGGTGCATTACTCTTGAGAATATAGAATAATGGATTATCAGAGTTGAAGAAAATTTTGCAGTTCCTTATTTTGAACCGTGAATTTCTGCACATTAGTGGGTAGAACATAATCTCTATAGTGTACTGTATGAAACTTTATTTTTTGAAATCCTAGTTCAACTACACACTTGGCTCTCTACATATGTTCAAGGATAGTCCCAAAACCTTTGGAGAAGATAGTCTTAGAGCCTAGAGCAATAAAGAGAATTAGCATTACTTGAAACCTCATGGACTAGCACTATTAACATTTGGTAGAAAGGAGTTTTAAACAACTACATTTTGGAGTACGTTGTAACCACCTACTCATGTCTTAAAGAAGCCAAGTTCTAGTTCCTTCAAGAACAATGTGGTTGTTACATTAGACATTTTGCCTTAGAAATTAAGAAGTTATTTGTTGATTTGGGACTTGAAACTATGCCAATGGAGAGTTAAATCCTTATGTGAATGAGCTATAAATTTAGGAAGGGAGTAAAAGAGAGATGGTAAAAGATTACAGGTTCAGAATGGTAGCCAGTCAGTGGGCATTGCAAAAGTGGAAGTATGATGAAACTCAACAAAGGATTATAGGATTTAATGATGCAAGAAGGGACTAGGGAAACTCATGAAGTGTTGTTAGGATTCGTAGGGAAGTAGAGACACACAAATAGGGCCCCATCACTTTTGAACTATGCCTTATGCCTCTAGTATCATATGAACGAGAAACTAGCTAGGTAGTAGTAACTGAAGAACCAAGTTTGAACCAACCAGGCTCACCAAACATAGGGCATGCTCATGCTCTTGAATCAGATAAAGTACACATACATAATTGGGACATAGACAATGTGGAATAAGAGAATAAACCAGTAATGAATACTAAAACTCAGCCATTTGACATACATATAGAATTAACATTTTCCATTCCCCTTCAAAAAAAATTCATGGCATAATTAGGGATGCCTGTAGGGTCTAGCCATCAAAGTGGATAGAGTACAGGCCCAATTTTGGTTAATCACCCAACTATTGCACACCATATCATGAACACTAATGGTGGAGGAACTGGAGGTGGATTAGGTGGAGTCATAGGAGGTGGTAGTGGAATTACCCCTCAAGGGATAGGGGCTAGATGTTCTCAACAACCACCAGTTCAAGCACGTCAATGAAAAATGGTATATTACAAAATGATGCTTTATTTACTAGAATATTGAGGCATGGAAAATGTAGTTGAGCACATCCACAAATGTGAACTTATTTGGAGGGTATGAGGTATCACCTCTTGTGAGCATAAATCCACACAGTTTGTAATTAAACTTTTGGACCCCACACATAAATGGTATATAAAATTTGATCCTCAACAAGTTATTATCAACTATGATCAAATTAAAACAACATTTTTTTAGGAGTTTGACATTCTAGAATTTGAACAACAAAGCATAGCTGTGTTGAAGGACATCAAATAGGAACTTACTGAAAGTGTATGAGAGTATGATGAAAGATTTAAGATGCTCTTATCAAAGTTATCCCTTGAAATCAATGCTACATAACACACATAATGGTTTGTGGGAGGATTTTTACTCCCTTTCTGATGAACATTATCTCGAGGACTTACACTAGCCCACATGAAGCCTTAAAATCTGTCCTCCATGATGAAGTAGTTGAAAGTGTTAATACCAAGATCAACCCATTTATAGAAGCTTAGATAGCTTCAATTGCATCACAACTTAATAAGTTAACAACTAATATTTCACATGATACATGCAAAAGTTTTTGGTGCACTGACTATGAATCTAAAAGGCATATACAGAGTAACTACCTGCACATGAACATCTATGTAGTGCTTAAACAGATGTGTGAAATCTATCATGAGGAATATGATATATGCTCTTGTCCTCTTCATCAGTGAGTTATGTACACTAAAGTGTCTAAGTATTGTAATATATGTGATGCTTACACTCATGACACTAATGATTGTTGACTGATCAACAACATCCATGAAGCATGAGCATGTGACATGTGTCAAACCTCTATAGCAAAAAATTAGGACAATGGTGGATATCATGGTTGAGGAAGAGGATGAAGAGGTGGTAATTTTCCACCTAGGACATGTTACAAATGTGGATCCCTAGACCACTACTAAAGAGATTGCCCAGACTACCCTAATGTGCTTTATGTAAAAAGGACCACCAACTAGAAGAGTATCTTGACTTGTCTGAAATTAGTACTGAGTGAAATGAAAAGGCTGTTGGAATGATATGAGTTAAGAAACCACATTGGCACACATGTTTAGGCACCCTAACTATTTGACAAGTGAATATTACCACGTGCAATAGATAGTCTTAATCTCTCTTAAATTCTACTAAAAAACTTTAGTGTGAAGAAACAAGAGAAAGAAAGTACCTTGATGCCTAGAAACAGATGGATGTCCTACAAGATATGATGGAATTGATATGAGAAATTTAGGGAGAGATTAAATTACTTAAAGACAAAGAAGCAACACAATGTGATGATGTGAAAAGGATAACTGAACCAAAAAATATGGCATGTAATGACTTCTAAGAGTTGTTTAAGCGCATGTTGGATGAGGAAATTATCCCACAACTAGGTGTTTTTCTTTAGAATCAAGCACAGACACCAAATGATGCTCAACCCCAAGTCACTTGATAGACTAAATATCATCATCTAAATCATGCTCAGAGGTAGGATACTCCTATTCCCTTTTATCCCTTGAAAGATAGAGAGTTTTAGTCAATGTTGCCATCGATGGATGGGTAATCTGGGATATACCAATTAACACTAACACATAAGTGAATGTCCTCACCAAATATGCCTAGAAAAAAATGGCTAGTCAAACATTTCAGCCATCACCTCATATGTTGTTCATGGCTAACAAGACTCGTGCTTTACCAATAGGTGCCCTCAAGAATACCACAGTTGAAATACTTGGAGTACCCTTCAAGGAAGATTTTGATGTTCTTGAAATAGATGAGGTAGATAACTTATTAACTCTTTTAGGATGGCCCTAGTTTTATGAAAATAATGCCAATTTGAGTTTTAAGAAGTGGTTTATTAGATTTGAGAACACTGACCAGCACGTTGTTATTCCCTTGGATCAAACACAAGGGGCCCCTTATATAGAACCCATCAATGTGGAAGAAGACATTAACCACATCTACAATGTCACTTCTAGAGATGATGAGCAAATATATCTAACTCCTAATGTCATTCTCAGATGGTTTAACACTCAATCCCTATTTGACACTACAAGCAATGCTTATAATTTTTGGGCACATAGTGACTACAACCTCACTGGAAGAGTGTGCAGTGCAATTGGAAGTTAGGAGACCATTCCATGCTAGTTTTGTAAATGTCATAGGTTTGTGCACCTTTTCACTGATCAAGACATGAAAGGACCAATCATAGAGGCACCACTTGAGAGACTCAATGACGCTCCATGATTTCATGGACAAATAGAGGTATGTGACTTCATACAGTGCCTTGAAGAATTCTATGACACTAAAAGTGATCATATGAGGTCATTTTTTCATCTCTTAGATAGTAAAATAACAATATGGTGGTGGGCCCATCATGAATGACTCCTTTAGTGGGACCAAGTATGCTCTACCTTACATCACCATTTTCATCACAACAACAAAGTCAGTGGAGCAATCGACTATAATGGAGTACTAGCACTTGAACCACATATAGAAGCTTGTGAGAAAATGTGGAGAAATGAAGAGTCATATCTACCAGAGTACTTATGGGTGCATGCATTTTATGTAAATTTACGTACCTAGGTAAGGGTATGGTATATTTATGAAGAATAACACATGGGAACTTGATTTTGGCATCTCTTGAAGGAAAACATGAAATCAGCCCTATCTTATTCTTGTCCAAGAATGGATCTGTGCCTCACCCTCCAAGCCATATGTGAAGTGATTATTCATGACCCAAGTCTCATTGAAGATCATTTATGAAATATCTATCATGTTCTTGAACAACCTATGCATCTCTTTGATGAATCATCAGCACAAGTTTCCATGCCAGAATCAATCCTTGATCATGATTGGCATGAAGAAATATATTTAAGAAAATAGAAGCTAGTATTTCACATGGAAGAAGGTGAAGGATCCAATCCACGTGACCCTTTGAAAACCCATTTGTATGTCCTTATGAACTATGGCACAAGAACTATTCTTGATACTGGTACCAATCTAGACAATCCTTACAATGAGCCCATTCAGACTATTCAGCGCAATATCAACACAGATCAAGAACCAAAGATGGATATGGTAGGAAATTATTGTACGGAAATTGGGATTTAAAATATATTTGAGTTGTTAAAGGAATACCAAGATGTATTTCTAATAAATTATATCAAAATGAAGGGAGTCTATCCATACTTAGGAAAGATGCATATCAAGTTGATTGATATTGCTCGACCAATCAGAAAGCATCCATATAGAATGAATCCTAATCTACAAGTGCACATCAAGGAGGAAATCGATACTATGCTGCACGCTAGAGTAATCACCCCCATTGATGAATATGAATGGGTTAGTCTGATGGTGATTAGTATCAAGAAAGATGGATGCATTCATATTTTGTGTGGACTATCCAATACTTAATGCATCTTGTGTCACTAACCCTTTCCCAATGCTTTTCATGGAGGAAATCCTTGAAGGTGTTATTGGATGTGAGATATATACCTTCAAAGATGGCTTCTTTGGATACCATCAGGTATAAATAGCTAAAGAGGACCAATCAAAGACAATGTTTTCCATTGAATGGGGATCTTTTATAGATAGTTTATGGTTATGTTGAGGACCATTATTCTAACTTGAGGCTTATGCTTGAGCACTGTCGGGTCTTAAAAATATCTTTAAACTTAAAGAAGTGCCTATTTGCTACATTATTTGGAATGTTATTAGGACATATTATATGTAAGGAAGGACTTTTAGTAGACCTGACAAAGATGCATGTTATTCTTCACCTCCCAATGCCCAAGACTCAAGGTGAGGTCCATACCTTTCTGATACATATTGATTACTATAGAAAGTTCATCCATGCATATGTAAAGATGCCATTCCCCTGGAGGAACTTCTAAATCATAATGAACATTTCATATGGATGACTTCTTGCAAATAAGCTTTTGAAACACTCAAAGACAAACGGGTCATTGCTCCTATCCTCTAGTTTCTAGATTGGACAAAACCATTCCACATTCATGTTGACTCATTTGGAATGGCCATTGGTGAAATCTTACATAACCAAGTGAAGGTCACTTGGATCATCCAGTCTACTTTGCTAGTAAAAATCTCACTCTAGCTGAAAGGAACTATATTACTATGGAGCATGAAACACTATCAATGGTCTATGCTCTATAGAAGTTCCAATAATACTTATTAGCCGCTTTCTTTATTTTCTATATATATCATGAGGCTTTGAAGTACCTTGTTAATAATCTTGTACTACATGGACAAATTTGTCACTAGATAATGTTGTTCCAACATTTCCAATTTTTTGTCATGGTGAAATCTTGGAAAGCCAATTTTGGACCTGACCACTTGTCTTGAATTGAGTCTGGATAACCCTCGAATGCCATTGAAGATGAGTTACCTCATGCTCAATTCCTATGTCACCCATGTACCTGAGGATCTTGATGATATTTTTACTTTTATTACCTCTGGTTTAGTGCCTGATTGTTTCACTCCCTAGGCCAAGAAGCAACTCATGATCCATGTCATAATGTTTAAACTCATAGGAAATCTTTACAAAATTAGTTGTGACAAGATTCTTCGATGTTGTGTTATGAAACATGAGCAGCCTAAAGTACTTTGAGAAATTCATGAAGAAATTTCTAGAGGACACTATGCTTGAGAGGCTACCATGCATAAGGTTCTATTGGTTGGATTATGGTGGCCTACTCTCTTTAAAGATGCTAAAGTGTATGTTAGGTAGTGTGATATATGTTAGCACATACGAAAACCTAATTGTAGAGATGATATGCCTTTACAACCAATACCTTCTCAGGAACCATTTGAGAAATGGGCCATTGATTTTGTTGGCCTCATCACTTTAGCTTGATGAAGAATAGGAACTTGGTATATCATTATGACAACTGACTACCTTATGCATTGGGTTGAAACTATACCAACAAAATATTGTATTATTGCCACTGCTACGTGTTTCATCTAGGATAATATCATCACTCAGTTTGGATGCCTAATAAGTTTCACTAGTGATCACAGTCCCCATTTCCTAAATGAAATAATTCGTGTCTTAGCGAATGAGTTCATGATTGTACACCAAAAAATGATGCTAGACCATCCTCAAACCAATGGCACTACCGAGGCCTTAAAAAATATCCTAGGCACCACTTTGATAGATATTTATAATATTGGCCAAAATTATTGGGATGATAGGGTGTTTGCGGTATTATGGGCTTATCGAATAACCTACAAGTGCCTAAACAAAATCACACCCTTCAATTTGATATATGGCAAAGAGGTAGTCCTATCAGTTGAGTTTTTGGTACCATCTCTATGTATAACATGTGTAGGATAATTGGATGAGAAGGCATCCTTGAAATCATGCTTAGATGCTTTGTTACAAATTTATGAAGCCCATTTCCTCACTCGTTGGAGTTAGGATGTAGAAAAATGCAAATAGAAGGTATGGTATGATCAACACTTAAAGCACAAAACTTTTACTCTAGGCATGAAAGTCCTACTATACAATTCCAAGTTTGTGTACCATCTTTGAAAACTTTGGATTCATTAGGATGGTCCTTTCATCATTCATAACATTTGACCTACAATATCATGTTGATTACAAAGGTTGGATGACCAGTTCCTTTTGGGGCATTATAATGGAAGTCATCTCTGGTCGTATTTCACTTCTAAATACTTGAATTATTGTAATCAATAAGGCTTTTTCCATTAGTTTAGGATTTCTTATTTTCAATAAAAACACTACCTTTGTTATGCGCAACCATTTCCTAATGGAATTCTTTTTAATGTTTTGTTCTTATTTTCATGTAGGACCATGACTCATTTTAGTGTGGGGTAGAAAGAGATAAAAAATATTAGATTCATAGGCACACAGATTGCATAGGTGCATAACATATATGGGTGTGCAAGGTTCTTAGGGTATAAGGTACCTAGGCATGTAAAGTGTTAAGGGTGCACAACTCATATAAGGCACATGAACTATGAGGCATAAGGATGGGGTGTTCCTACCATTAGTTTGAATTTTAAAAGATAGTTATCTTCCACAGCAAGGAAAATGTGAGACACAAGTGTCATCCACTTTGAAGGAAGGCATGAGATAGGATGTGCCATTAATGTAGAAAGAATAGTTATGGCAAGAAATGTGTCAACAACATGATTTGACAATACCATTAAAAGCATTAAATGCCAAAAGCAATGATCAAAGTGTAACAGTTGTTAAAGATCCACACTAATGACATGAAGAGATGGGTGATGAGAAGGTATTAATGATAATAGAACCCCCATTGAGCATATAAATTGGTTAGTTAACTTATTTGTACTCTTTACCTTTGAGATTAATTATGATTAACAGAGTTGAAGAGTTGAGAACATGTAATTACTAGAGCCAGAATATAGAGAAGTCACGATTTAATACAGGTATTGAGGAAAGCATCACTTCTCACCAAGAAAAATAAGGGGATCTTTGAGACACGGTCAAGACAGAGAGATCTTACAGGTTACATGTTGTAGAAGTATGCCATTAGAAGATACTCAAACTCAAAAAGTCAAAGCCATAACTACAAATTCATTTGAAAACATTGGACAGTTGTACATCAACCTTCGAGCTCCACAAAGGGTGATGCATCCTAATAAAAGGGGATTGAGAACTAAACCATTACCTAAGATACTAGAGGGAGAAGAGGTAAGTGGGGAAGACATAGTTTTAATTAGAAAAGAAACTCTAGAACAAGTTCAACACATAGAGAGAGAGAGAGAGGAATCAAGAATGGCATGCCTAGCAAAGAAGACTCAATCATCCTTACCCCCACCCCTACTAATTCAAGAAATTTAGTATTTAGAATTGGTGTTGCATATAGATAATTGGGTTTCTAAGCTCTCCACTTACACAATCTTTGATTATAACCATCGACAATCTGGTAACAAGGTTGAACTTCAAAATGACTATCAAGTTGAATGTCAAAACACCAAGAACCAAGTGGTGTTTGATCTCAAGATCTTTAACACATTGGATGTTGTAGAGTTGTTCTAGCTCTTCAATTTTCCATACTTTGGAAGATCCACAGAGGCATTTCAATTCTTTCTCTTGCACATGTATGAGGACTATATCTTCTTTATCAGGAGTAGTATGAAGATCACGCTCGAGAGGATAAGTAAGGTCACGTGACTATAGTGCTTAGGGTTGGATGTGGTCAATGACCTGGTAGACTCTGAAGAGATCCAAAAGACCACTATAGAGCTTTTGTACTAGAAGCAGGGCCATACCATGCACATTAAGAACCTATAAGATCCAACCCTTCAAGTTGTATCATGGATCATGATGACCAAGATTGGTGGAAAGAAGTTGACATGGCACATTTATACATCTCCCATCAGGTCACCCAAGGCTTACAATACAACTGAGCCATGTATTTTAATTATAAGATTGTTTTAGATGTTCAAAAAACCCATTGGACCCCTAAACATAGGTTTTCATGGGGGGTATTTCTCCTCTTAATGGTTTTTGATGAGATTGACATACCAGACTACAATCAATAGCATTGAAGTGGATATAACTCCCCATACATATGTCCCATACTAAATGCTACAAGGCATTCCACATGTCCTCACCACATCACCCCCTCCCATAAAATCAAGATGAGGTACTAGTTTGATAGCATGAGGGAGGCATTTGGAAATGAGTGGTGCATCCTGAAGGATTTGCCCTCATTGGCTGCTGAGCAAGCCCATTTTGTAGTGAAGCAACACTTCTCCCTTGTGCGCATAAGAATGATATTTTTTAAAGAGATTTTTACATGGTTAAAGTTACCATATGTCTTCTTGGCATGGTACTTTGTGGACTCCATAAACAAGATCTATGATGCATAACCCATTACCCTGGAGGCTGAAAATATAGATTTAGAAATTCACACTCTTAAAAAAATGATTATATATCTAGGCAAGAAGAACTATCGGGAGAAGAATGAGATGGACATGATAGACACAAAGGTCAAACATATAATGGTGGGGGAGAAAGTGCACAACTTGTTTTATATATTGCACCCTCAAAAAGATCCAAAAGGTGAAGACCCTAAGTAAAATATTATGTCAGTGCCACCATTGAAGAAGAAAAAGAAGGCTAAACATGAGGCCAGCATGAGTAGTTAGTAGGCACCCACCAAAGTATTAGAAGGTTTCCCAGGTTCCATAACAAGGCCCCTCATCTCCACACCCATCTCTATCGTGCCCATCTCCACCTCATCCGTCTCCACTTCACCTTTCTCTACCTTATACTTCTCCACCATGCCATTCATCTCCTCAACCATCTCCACCCAAATCACCACCATTGCAAGTCCCTCCACCTCCATCCTCACCTCCACATGTTCCTCTAATTTTGTCCTTAGCCCCTAAACCATCACAACCATCTCCCTCAAAAGCAGCTTCAGGAGCTGCACAACAGTAGACCATAAAACAAGCACCTCAATAGGAAATCCCTATAATACAGGTACAAGCCTTGGATTTTAACTCTAAAAAGACTCCCTCACCAGTGTGAGAGGACATTATCTTTGATGACTCATTGTTTGATGAAGGGAAATTTTATGGTAAAGAGGGGGATGGTGAGGAAGAAAGGATCAAAATGACCATTGGTAGCACTTTTATGGCAACCAGTGTATGGGTTGAATTAGAGCATGACCCCACAATAGGGAAGGAACTAATCGAGTCCATATAATAGCCTAGGAATGATGTAGCTACCAATCCACATGAGTATTATCAATTTGGCATCCCTAATAGGATGTTATATCTTTGGGCACACTTCATTCCAAAGGATGCAACCATGGAGACCAAGAAGTAGGTGTATTTTCTTCTAGACATGTATAATGAGGAGCAAGAATTTGAGCTCCCTCGAGGTAGCCTTTTTTTGGGACCTGAAGCTCTTGCACTTCCCAAGCCACTATGTGTGGATCCTCAAAATATCTCCCCTCTTCTAGCAAGCACCATATTTTCTAAGCTAGCCATGGAGATCATGCACCAAATTTTTTTATTAGATTCTAATGTGCACACTATTAAGAGGAAAGCCCAAATTATGGGTATGTATAATAAATAAGTCGCTACCAAACAACCGCTGATCGAGGAAGTGGTTACTTTGCATTAGCAAGTCAAAGAAGACACATAGGAAAAAATGAGAACATTAAACCTCTTTAAGACAATTTTAGAATAGGAGCCAACAGTAATGGATGACATACCTCTCAATGGGAATGTCACGTGCAAGTTAGAGACCTTGGTGAACATTCTATTGAATCGATGCAAGGAGAAACACATGCCAAAAGAAGGACTAGAGATAGCAGATCAATTCATTGAGGCATCAAAAGTCTGCAAACATGCCCTAAAAAGGGTTGGGGAAGTCATCCCCGTTTTGGATGGAATGTTCGAGCATCTGGTATGCCCAACTAAAATCTTAGATTCTCAACTCTAAGCTGAAGAAACCCAAAGGTAACAAATGGTTGATGTTGCACTCTTAATAAAGGACCACACTAAGCATGTAAAGGAATTCAAAGATGTAGAGACAATGGAAGAAACCATTAATTCCCATTATCAACAACTGAATGCAAGTTTTGTAGCCCTTCGAGGACAAGTTGTCAAGGAAGTGTCAACACTTAAAGATGTCTAGAAGGATGCCACCACATCCCTAGATGAATAGGTCAAGACGGTAAATGAGACCACTCACCAACCTGAGGAGATGAAGATATCAAAAGAGGCTATATAAAAAATAAATGCCAAGTTACTTGAGGCAATGTCACATTGGGATAATGTTAGGAACGAGATCGAGTAGACAGGACCCAAATTTTTGATAGAGGTCACTAGATTGACTTATCCAAGATAGACTAAGGACTTAATTCTAAGTGTGGCATATTCCAGTCGAGACCATCAATGACATTAAAATTATAACTATTTTTATCCCTCTGAGCAATAAACATATTGTCATAGGATAGAAAAACCTGAAAGCCATGAGTAGTACTCAGAGAAGATACCATAATAATTAATATCAATATAGATAAAAAGACTGGCCTAATATTGGATTGAGTCTCTAGGTTAAATGGATAGCTCCCTTTAATGTATTACTTAGACTCATAAACTAATCTACAAACTTGTTTGAAAAAGAGAGAAACCTACTCTAATGGAGGTGATGCACCAAATTGATTGACCACTACCAACCAGCTATAAATACACATCAACCATGAGACTAACTTGAAACAAACACTACTCCAAATATGCCTCTTTACAACAACACATATTTGTGGAGGTAATGAAAGATGTTTGGGCTAGGAGGACTAGTCAAGAGGTCATAGAATGACACTAGTGAGGAAGAAATGATCAAAATGACCATTGGTAGCACTTTTATGGCTACCAGTGTAGGGGTCGAATCAGAGCATGAACCCACAAAAGGGAAGGAAAAAATCGAGTCCATATAATAGCCTAGGGATGATGTAGCTACCAATCCACATGAGTATTATCAATTTGGCATCCCTAATAAGATGTTATATCTTTGGGCACACTTCATTCCAAAGGATGTAACCATGGAGACCAAGAAGCAGGTGTATTTTCTTCTAGACATGTATAATGAGGAGCAAGAATTTGAGCTCCCTCGAGGTAGCCTTTTTTTGGGACCTGATGTTCTTGTGCTTCCCAAGCCACTATGGGTGGATCCTCAAAATATCTCCCCTCTTCTAGCAAGCACCATATTTTCTAAGCTAGCCATGGAGATCATGCACCAATTTTTTTTATTAGATTCTAATGTGCGCACTATTAAGAGGA
Source organism: Torreya grandis (assembly GCA_037957365.1). Taxonomy (NCBI): domain Eukaryota; kingdom Viridiplantae; phylum Streptophyta; class Pinopsida; order Cupressales; family Taxaceae; genus Torreya; species Torreya grandis. The sequence continues at coordinate 3,133,421 of JARHVA010000989.1, read as the reverse complement.
AACATGCCCAAATTATGGGTATGTATAATAAATAAGTCGCTACCAAACAACCGCTTATCGAGGAAGTGGCTACTTTGAATTAGCAAGTCAAAGAAGACACATAGGAAAAAATGAGAACATTAAACCTCTTTAAGACAATTTTAGAATAGGATCCAACAATAATGGATGGCATACCTCTCAATGGGAATGTCACATGCAAGTTAGAGACCTTGGTGAACATTTTATTGAATCGATGCAAGGAGAAACACATGCCAAAAGAAGGACTAGAGATAGTAGATCAATTCATTGAGGCATCAAAAGTCTGCAAACATGCCCTAAAAAGGGTTGGGGAATTCATCCCCTTTTTGGATGGAATGTTTGAACATCTGGTATGCCCAAATAAAATCTTAGAGGCTCAACTCTAAGCTGAAGAAACCCAAAGGTAAAAAATGGTTGCTGTTACACTCTTAATAAAGGACCACACTGAGCATGCAAATGAATTCAAAGATGTAGAGACAATGGAAGAAACCATTAATTCCCATTATCAACAACTGAATGCAAGTTTTGCAGCCCTTCGCAGATAAGTTGTCAAGGAAGTGTCAACACTTAAAGATGTCCAGAAGGATGCCACCACATCCCTAGATGAACAAGTCAAGAAGGTAAATGAGACCACTCACCAACCTGAGGAGATGAAGAGATCAAAAGAGGCTATATAAAAAATAAATGCCAAGTTACTTGAGGCAATGTCACATTGGGATAATGTTAGGAATGAAATCAAGTAGATAGGACCCAAATTTTTGATAGAGGTCACTAGAATGACTTAGTCCAAGATGGACTAAGGACTTAATTCTAAGTGTGGCATATTCCAGTCGAGACCATCAATGACATTAAAATTATAACTATTTTTATCCCTCTAAGCAATAAACATATTGTCATAGGATAGAAAAACCTGAAAGCCATGAGTAATACTCAGAGAAGATACCATAATAATTAATATCAATATGGATAAAAAGACTGGCCTAATATTGGATTGAGTCTCTAGGTTAAATGGATAGCTCCCTTTAATGTATTACTTAGACTCATAAACTAATCTACCAACTTGTTTGAAAAAGAGAGAAACCTACTCTAATGGAGGTGATGCACCAAATTGATTGACCACTACCAACCAGCTATAAATACACATCAACCATGAGACTAACCTGAGACAAACACTACTCCAAATATGCCTCATTACAACAACACTTATTTGTGGAGGTAATGAAAGATGTTTGGGCTAGGAGGACTAGTCAAGAGGTCATAGAATGACACAAGTGAATAGACAACTCACTAAACCTTCCCACTTCACTTAGACACTCTATGACCTCTTGACTAATCCTCCTAGTCCAAGCATCTTTCACTACAACCACAATAAAGTGTTGATATAAAGAGGCATATTTGGAGTAGTATTTGTTTCAAGTTAGTCTCATGATTGATGTGCATTTATAGCTGGTTGCTAGTGGTCAATCGATTTGGTGCATCACCTCTATTAGAGTAGGTTTCTCTCTCTTTTTCAAATAAGTTAGTAGATTAGTTTATGAGCCTAAGTGATACATCAAGGGGACTAACCCTTTAGCCTAGAGACTCAATCCAACATTAGGCCACCCATAACCTAGGATTGTCTCCATGTTACTCTGAATTTGGAAGGCTTGAACTACCTTCTAAGGGTGCAAATTTGGGTGATAACTATTTTGGCATGCCCGATGGGACTAAGGTCCAAAGTAGTGGAAGGATTGTTGGTGTCATTATTCTACATATCAACCTTTAGAGGCATTTAAAACATCAATAATGACTTTGAGCTCAATCAACTGATTCTAGCAGCCTAGGCACTTGTTCAAAGTAAGTTATTTTTTCAATTCATTATTTTGATGAGGTTGTTATGGCTAAGTTTAAAGTAAATTTTAGTTTCATGCAAGTTGACGAGGCATCTCAAATCTATGATGCTTTCTATCAGCCTCACTATGACTCTTATCAGTCCTATAATGAACCTTACCAACAATATAATGACCCTTATCAGTCCTATCAATAACCCTCATATGATCCCAACTATGTACCTTAGTAGCCTTATCAATCTTATCACCCTACTTATTATCAAGAGTATCATTTTTATCTTCCTTATGAGCTATATCAATCTTATGATCAACCTACATCATCCCCATATAACTATGGTGATGTATATGAACAACCTTGTCTTCAACCATTCTATCCTCCTCCACCTCTTCCACTAATTTCCTTGGCATGGTGTCCTTGTTTAGCATTCATATTGAGTTTAAAATCCTTTACGGGTCTTGTGAAATGTCTAAGTGGAGTGGGAAGGTTTATTGAGTTGTCTATTCACTAGTGTCATTATATGACCTCTTGACTAGTCCTTCTAGCCCAAGCATATTTCACTACCTCCACAATGAAGTGTTGATGTAAAGAGATAGATTTAGAGTAGTATTTATTTCAGGTTAGACTCATAGTTGATATAGATTTTTAGTTGGTTGCTAGTAGAATAGGTTTCTTTCTCTTTTCCATACAAGTTGGTAGATTAGTTTGTGAGCCTAAGTGATACATCAAGGGGAGCTAGCCCTTTAACCTAGAGATTCAATTCAACATTAGGCCACCTACAACCTAGGATTATCTCCATGTTATTCCATATTTGGAAGGTTTGAACTACCTTCCAAGAATGAAAATTTAGGTTATAATAGTCACCATATAATAAACGAGTTTGTAAAGAATATCCACTATTATAGGATGACTTTGAACATTCATGATAGTGAATGAAAATCTTCAAGGCTTCCATCAACATACCACATCTACTCTTCCCTTCAATGCAACACACATTTAGGGGACAATTATTATGAACTACATCTTTCAAAAAAAATTCATTGCTACAAGTTTTCAAGTTATAATTATATGTGGCTTAACAGGTATTTGCTTCTTCATTCTTCATTTTGCCATCGCTGCTAACAGTGGATTTACAGGGGATGTTTTTTAACCTCACCAAGGCCACGAGCCAAATTGTCTTATGATTTTGTTTCATTTTTTTTACTTTTCACACATCTTCAATCTTGGTTTGGACTTAATTATTTCAATTTTATAGTTAATTCTTTTATTTGGTTAAACATGAATAATATGGTAAAAAGAATCATTTGCATAAATGTAATTCATAGAAATATGTTTTTTCATTTATTTGTATACATTATGTTATTTCTTTAATCATGTTTCAATTAAATATAAACAAAGTTATGCCAATATGAATCATAAAAGTATTATTAGGAGCTAAAAGTGGGACATTAAAACTTCAGTTAATAGCCAATACTCTAAAGAGGGCCTCAAACATACATAGTTCTAACCTATGTGTTGGCTTGTGTGTGCATAAGGGTGAAATTTTATATGTACAATTGTATATAAATGACCTAGCTTCAAATTTGACAAATATGTCCTATGGGTTTTTCTTTGAATGCTTGAACCCTATGATATGATTGTTCCGATGACTGATATATGCCCGATATAGAAATATGGAAGAATGTGGGAGTTTTGAATACTTAAAAGGTGCCTTTGCTAGATGTGTGCTTGGTAAATTTTTGAATATGACTTGATTATAATGAATGGTATTTTACTTGTATTTATACAACACCTTTTAAAAATATTCGTATAGAAGGGTTGATTAAGTTCATTAGACTAACCTTTACATATTAGAAGATTTACAATTTTGAGTGTTTAGTTGAACAAATCGAACCTCAAACAAAGGTTTGGTGAAAATGACGGCACCCTAATCAGCTATTTGAAAAGAAACATTATAGACAATATAAATTCATTATAATATTTTAAAGTTTTTAATGGTCTATCCAAAATTCTATCTTGTATTTTATATGGTCTCCAAATTCTTATTTAATTTATATTAAAAAAAAAGATAAATACCATCATACGACCATCAAATTTAGCCCCCGGCCGGATGAAATTAGTTAGGTTATAATTTAAGGAATTGCCACCTAAGGAAACGGTGAAAGCATCTAGGTTAATAAGAAGTTGGTATAGGAGGGTCATGATCAGGCATGAAAAATAATATAATATTAAATAAATAGATATAAAATATCTTCGCTCCACTTCTAAATAGATAGAAAAAAATCTTCCCAAATATCTTACACGCCAAATTACGATTGGAAAGGAACCGACTGTCCAATAAAAGAAATATCTTACATGAAATGTCATCCATCAATGAAATATCTCGATCTTATAATGCGATTGTAAGTAGTCGAGAAAGAAAGTCACGAATAAAAAATGAAGCGACACGAGGATGGAAGGAAATATGATATGCTTATCTTTTTCTTATCTCGTTTCTCGTTACATTTTTATGGATGATGTAATCCATAAAAATCTTGATGTAATTTGTAGCAAGCTTGATGTAATCCATATCAAGCCTAATGCAGTCCATAACAAGCCAGATGTAGTCTATAGTTAGTTTTTTTATTAGCATTCGACATGATCTTATTCTCCAAATTTTTTAGATCACCTGTCTTCACAGAGAATAACTTATTCAATGATATTTAATTTGAATCAATTTTGTATGCTATTGTTGTGTCTCTATATGATATAAAATATAGATAACAAGTCTCTTGGCTAATTGTCTATTTCACCAAAAACAAATTTCATGTTAAGATATAGAATAAGTCAATAGCTACTGACTCTGCAAAACTACGAACTCTTATCATTAGAAATTCCTTGACATCAATGACCATACTCTTTACTAAATAACAAACCCTTTGACATCAAACCTCACAATATGCAACATTAATGACAACATCCACCTTGATCACCAATCACTTTTGACAACATCATGCTTCCAACTGAGAACACACTCTAAAGAGGCTACTCATATCCACAATACTCGCTCACTAATAAACACTCTCTTTATGCCACTACCATGCTCAACCACTTGACCAAATAGACCTTTGACATCAATGACCATTTTGCCTTAACATGATTTACCCTTTTGACATCAATGACAATAACATGCAAACACTTACCCCATGATATGAGTCATTCCTGGCTCTCTAAAATGGCACGTCATCCCATAATATAAGACTCTACTAAGATAGTTTGAAGATGTTGTTATAACCTTGGTGATTTAAGTTCTACCAGTAAATTACAAACCAATCATCACCATAAATTGAAGATTTGCCATGGAAATATGAGATCCATATCTTCTCACCAACCTCGCCTTATCAATTATGCTAGCTATATTAATGGCTCAATAAATTTGGGCGATAGAAGGACAAAGAAGAAAACACACAACAATATCTGACCTCACCTCTAAAGATAAAATCTCCACCATTCTCAAAATGTTATTCTTAGACTTCTGACTCAAAAGATGATCTTTAAATTGAAAAACCAATATATTCTTCTAATGTGAATTGTTGGTGTATTTTCCCCTCTTCATATGTGCTTCAAACTAATACCCCAAGCTTCAATGCATTGGCATATCCTCCATCAAACAAAAATGTCACCCTAAAAATAATATATCACCCAAAACACAAGAGAGCTTTGGAAAGTATAACTAGCAGTTGCCCCAAAGGTGTAAGTTATGCAAGAAGGGATGGCGTAATTTTCACTTTTTGTAAAGGGAAAGAATGTAAATTAGTATTTGTACATCACTTGAAACCCAAAATCACTGACCTCATCTCACCTTTTGTGATGATGTAGTATACAACAATAATTTAATATTTTTAGTGGAGGAGACGATGCCAAATGAGGTTATGTGTTCATTCATATGGTATGGCAATGTGTTGTGTAGGGAGGAGACGTTTCATTTTAATGTAATCCCATGCTTATGTGTAAATTATATGGGATAAGTGTTATCCATATATAATATTAAATAAATATACAATATTTTATAAATCTTGGAGAACTACGTTAAAATATTTAACTTCTCAACATTTCAGGCCTCAAGCTGAGCCCATCATCAGGAAACAAAATGATAAATTGCTGAAATGGAAGTAAACGATGTAAGAATAAATATAATACATTTGGTGTGCAACATGAGTCAGTCAAGGAATGGGTTTGAAACATGGAAGGTGGTAGCATATTTAATTGACCATTTTTTCTTGTTAAGGGTGGATGAGGACATCATGAGAGTTAATTTGATTCTGACAAGGCTCCATGTCTGATGTGCAACTCAAATCAGCCCTGCATTTTTTTTGATGTGGGGACAAGACATTAAGATCCAAGAGTTTATCTTTTAGCTTCTATTCATCCATGCTACCAATATATTGAAACCTAGAGAAATTATATCCATCTGAAAAAAATATGGAAACACCATACTTAGACCCATAGATGAAAGGGAAAAACTATACAAAACATATAAATAGTGAAAGATTTTAATTTGAGTTTAGCGATGATGGTGAGGGGCAATGAAAACCTATTTTAGGTGATACTTTACACCAGGGGGGCATATAACAATATAATATTACATAAAATATAATAATATAATATAATATTAACTTTGATGGACACGTTACCATTTGGAAGACAAGCATATTTCTCTACAGTAACATATGGATAACACTTATCCCATGTAATTTACGTCTACACACAATTATGTTAAATTTTAAATTGGCATGTCAATGTAACAATAGTGCAGAATGATGTGTCATTTATATCAAAGAAAGGTGGTGCTATATTTGATTGGATGTTTTGTATTGTCAAGGGTGGACAAGGACGTCATAAGAGATTATTGTTTATATCAAGGCTCCACACCTCGTGTGCAATTCAAATCAATGATGTAATGTCGTTGATGAAAAGACAAGACATTGAGGTCCTAGAGTCTGTCTTACAGATTCCATTCATCCATGATGCCAATACCACTCAAATATTGAATGTATTCCACATGACTTGTTGCTATTACATACCTTTGGTCTATTGCTTGATTAATAAACTTACTCTTCTCCCTGCATATAAACACCTCCTCCTCATTGTATACATTTTTTAATTATGTTGAGCTTGAGTCATGGGCACCGCCATGATGATTTATTAAGGTCATAGAATGGGCCCTGCCCCATGTCTCCTCAATCCCTCTTACAATTTAATACCCGTGCAACAGGGCCATATTGCAAACAAAATATTTAATGAAATGGCAAAACACAGGATTTAAAAAATGAACAATGTATAATAGTCCAAGGGCTTAGTCTAAGACGAGACAATGGATTTGCTACATGGGGTGAATGTAAAATGGAAAGGGCCAAGATCTAGTAGAAATACAAATTCAGATTCAAAATAATAACCTTGCCATAAAGATCAAATAAGTGAAGTACAAATAATATTTTCAAAACAAGAAAGACCCTTGAAGTCACCTTACCTTCTGTTACCTACATTATGTGACAATATAAGTAGGAAAATAGTTGTTATAATTTTCTTGACAGGTGTCTTAAGTTCCCAATAGTTGTTATAATTTTCTTGACATGTGTCTTAAGTTCCCAACAAGTGTCACTGTTGTGGCAATCTACATTACAGATTATATTGATATTTCTCGCTCAATCAAAATTTAATTGTATGGTTTTCCCAATGACAAAATAGATTTGACTGCGATCAATTTTTAATTATTATTTAAATAAATGATAATAAAAAGATTTAAAAATTTGAGTGTGTGTGTGTGTGTGTGTGTGTGTGTGTGTGTGTGTGTGTGTGTGTGTGTGTATATATATATATATATAAGTTTTGTAAAGCGAATGAGTTTAATTCAGTGGTCGTACCTCACATGAAACCCATGACCACTGACCCCATCTCACCTTTTGTGCACAAAGCATTAAAAAAAACTTATATATTTATATTGGATGTGACGGTGGAAAATAAGGTTGAGTGTTCCCTCATACGACATGCTAATGAGTTGTGCAAAGAGGAGACGTTCTATTTTATGGTAAACTTGAGTAATGACTAAGTGGTGGGGAAAGAAAAGGCCATACATAACATGTAAGTGGTGAAATATTTCAAGGTGAGTCAGGTGGTGATGGTGAGGGGAAATGACACCTAGGAGTTCAAATGATATCCTACACCAAACCTAGATTTAGGGTAGCTATTGTATTTATATGACTCACACCCACTACAAAAGGGTACGTAGCTTGCAGGGTGGTGGGATCTTTGATTAGACATTTTATATTGTCAAGGGTGGACAATGAAGCAACCCATAATTCAAAGTTTACTTATGAAAGTAGCAAAAATCACATTTTAAAATTATAATTTACATAAATATGCTAAACATCAATGTTATTTTTGGAATCCAGAAAGACATTTAATCAAACATTATACAATTTTGAGTGGGTGTATCATTATTTTAATTTTCAAACGGTTTTTATAAATTTTAATTTTGATAAATTTATATAATTTTACCATAACTTTTCAATTACATATGATTATATAATTTATTTTGGCATTTGAAAAAGTTTTTATAAAGTATTTTTCAGCTACAAAAATTTATCCATAATCAAATATACTTAAAATGAAGTTCATATGTCACCTAATTTCAATTTTAAGTATTGAGCAAAGTATATTGGATTCCATGATTAAAATTGGAAAGATATCAATTATTTCAACAAGATCCTTCAACATAAAATATGTATATAAAATCTTAAATTTAAAAAAACCAAAAATCTCTTTAAATCTTAGAAATATTGTTATATATATGGTAGATATTAAACCTTTTCTATATTAAAATTATAGAACAATTTAAACCAAACAATATAATAAATAATCTCTTACATATCAAGAGAGATCCAACAATGATCGTTTGTTTCTTGTCATTCTTCATTATTTTTAATAGAGAAAAACAAAAATCATGAGTCCTACTTAACAAAGTCGAATCCTCTCAATTCTTAATATAAAAGTTGAAATAATGAGCAAAAACAAGTGAAAATGATATAAAGTTTACTAGCTATTAATCACCATTCACACAATAATTTAGAAATTGTCAACCACTATCCATACGATAATTTATCACTTGATAACCACTCAAAATTGACATTTTTAGATATTGAGATGTATCCAAAACCCAACTCTTCAGTAAAAAGGCCTCCAACATAATAAAAAAGTAAAAAATAATTTTATCAAAAAAACCCTTTATAAATTAATATCATTAAAAAAAACCTTAACATAAATTACAACAAACTACCTCTAACAAGACATAAACCAAAAAATAAATACTCAACTACATTTAAAAACACATAACCTATTTACATCAAGAGAAAAAAAAACATTAAAAAACATATATAATAAAGCTCTTCTTCCATTAAATAATATGTTAAACTATTACAATTTTTGAGCAAAATAACCATATAAACTGTAAACTTGCCCTATAAGATACACCCAAGCTCTTTCTAAACCAATGTGGATCCTCAAAGCTCTATCTTACATAAATATAGCATTTCTTTAAAATTTAGATGTATACCTGAAAATACCTCCTTTGATCGTAGACCTATACAAATTTACATTTGTATGATATAATTTTTAAATGGTAGGAAAGATTGAAGCTTTAACATAGTTAACAATTAAGTCTCGATTCATGTCATATTTTTGACCTTAATATTTTTGTACTTAATTCTTTTAACTTTTATTTTGATATCATTAGAGTAATTTTAATATTATTACAATATTAAATAGATTGTAATTTAATGGTGAGGATGATGATGTGAAAAGTGTTGTTTAATTATTCATCAAAGTACAAATTTTAAGAATTACTAAAAATAGATGAAGCCAAATTCATACCTTAAACAAATTTGGCAAAATAGACACCTCTTGATTCTTAGCATTAAACTGAAAAAGATTTTGTACATTTAATCGCTACAATAACTTTGATACTGCTACAATAATTTTTTTAATAACTTTAATGCTATAAATAAATTGCAAATATAAAATTATAATATATTATTTTGTACACATATTTTTCCTTAAACTTATAACATGTTATGTGCATGGAACATCAATGTATTAATCTCCAATAATTCCCTTTATGAATGATTTCATAGGACATGGGATTTGCCTTCTTGGCAAATATTAGGCACTTGGCTAGTCAATCTCTCACTACAACATTTGAACCAAATTAAGACAATTTCAATTTTGACATGCCAAAATTTGGGATTCGAAGGGATAAAAGATACAGAAATCCAACTCAAAAGTGTGAGGCCCAATTTTCACAGAGCTTGATTTTATTCATATTGCACTGTACTTATCCTTTGTAGTGGGCCTATATGTACTCGCTCTCCTGTTTTTTTTTGGGGAAGGGGCATGGAGTGCCCTTTTCATTTATTGATGCGGTAAATTCCATTATAATTGGGTAAACTGCCACACTTAATTCTAGGTGAGGCATATTCCAGTCCAGACCATCAATGACATTAAAATTGTAACTATTCGTCTGAGCAACAAACATCCTGTCATAGGATGGAAAAACCTGAAAGCCACTAGTAGTACTCTGAGAAGACACCATAACAACTAATATCAGTACAGATAAAAAGACGCTCCTTTATCTGCACTACCTATTTAACCAAACGCACATAAACTAGTAACAAGGCAGGTGATGAACCTCCCCTGAATTAGACTGGAAATGCTTCGAATTGACAGCAAGGCTAACTGCAAAGAATATACAGGGCACCCTTGCTAAATCATTTCTTATTCTTTAACTATGCATATTCTTCTTCACTTGGAATCTGGCGATCTGGCAATGTGAGCCATTTCTGAGAGGACTTTGTAGTCTGTGAGTGGGGCGTCAGTGAAAACTTCATCCCAGCATAACATGGACTCCACTTCACTCTGATCCACATCATCCTTTTCGAAGTCCACATGAATCTCAAACTCAGGTTTTTCAATACAATTCTCTGAATTTTTACCCATAAGTGAACAAGTAGCCATTAGCTCCTCCGACAGCAACCCAGCCCTGGTCTGAGAGTCAATGTGAGGCATATCCGTTGGGGAATATTCAAATCCATCAGCAATCAATCCATTTCTACTCAACCCAGAATCTGTAAACCCATTTGCATTCAAAGCATTCGTACTTAAACTGTCCAAACCAAGTTCAGGCAAGTTTTCCTCCTGGTTCTTATGGGGCAATCGTCTCCTCTTTTTACCACCACTGACACTTGCCCTATTTTGGAGCTTAGTAATTAAGGCAGGATTGTCAATTACTGTGGCCAAAAACGAGATCATCTGCTGGGGTTTGTACTCTGTCAAATCCAAGCGCCTCTTCATATCCTCCATCTCCCTATCAATGTTTTCCTGCTCCTTCTTCAGCTGAACAACCTCCCCAACAATGGCGTCCTCGTCGAATTCCCCTTCTAAATCATATTTGATACCCAAATCATGAGAGGATGTGCCTGCAAGTGCAACTCCCTTATGAGATCTCCTTCGACGAATGGTGTTCAGTAACTGCTTTTGTCCGCGCAAAAAGCTTTCGTGTGCGAACTCCCACCTATCGGCATCGATCTTACGAAATCCCTGTGCCATGAAAAGACCCAAAAAAAAAAAAGGAAAAAAAAAAAAAAAAATTTCATCCTTACCAGAATGCCAAGAAAAACAGTAAGTCTAAGAAATGAAAAGAAAAGATACTCACATATGTATTGAGCTGACGCACAAAGCTGGAAATGTTGCAGTGTTTGAAGTAGCGAGGGAGGAGATGAAGAGAGAAATAGTGGGGATCCTTCACTAAGAAGCTATTATTACCTGCGCTCCACGAGACAGCGAAATCCGTGGAGGGATCATCCACAATTTCGTACGTCTTTGTAAGAAATGGCTTTGCCCCGTTTCTTTCCATTTCTGTTTTTTAATCGGATTGGGTAACTAGAATTTGGGTCGTCGCGATCCGATTTGCGATTCTTCTCCGGCAGCCAAGTCACTGACGGGAGGGAAAAGCCGGCTAATTAAATCGTTAGACGGACGACCGTTCGCGTAAGATCGAGATATTTCTTCTTTCGGTGGTTTCCGTTTACATATTAATGTCTTTCTTTTGCTGGGGACGTAGCGAGTCGAGCAGGGTTCTAGAAACTTCTAGAATATCTTGAAATTAGAGATTAACTTCTCCATGGGTAGGCTACCAGGGTCATGATCAAATTTCATTGGTGGCTTTAAGTTTCATGGGAGGGCCTCTTCACATTATACATAAGTTTATCTTTTGGGTGAATAATTAGCATTAAATAATTTTTTTTTTATTTTTTTTATTTTTTTGGGAACATATCAATATATTGTTAAGGGAGAGAATATATCATTAAGAGAGAGGATATAGTAGTCATGCCTTTTAATTTTACATTTACGTGGTTCTTAAAAGATGTTACGTCAATATTTAAAATTGATGTTAATGGATAGTTTAGCGTGTTTACTTCTTAATTTAAGATTTTCAACATATGATATATTAGTATGGTGTCAGAGTTGCGATTATTATATAAGAGATCATTATAGAGTCAATTTGAAGGTCAAATCGATCGGTGGTAATGACATATCCATAAAAAAATAAGTGGGCATCAAAACTGAGACGTTAAAACTTAAGTTAATAGTATTCAACGCACGTTATGTATACTATCAAATCAAAATGATCGAGCATTAACACCTCACCACCATGCATTTAATCCCTGGCAGTTGGCATTGAAAGAGCCCACCCACGTGCTAATTCACACCTACCACTTTACATATTCGTCCCTATCACTTTGCATGTGCATTGTCATTGAAGGGAAGAGTAGATGTAGGGTGACTATGAATATTTGAGAAGAGGAGAGAGGATGTTGTGATGCTAGGAAGAGTAGACGCTGACTCTACAACGACACCAAACCTTCACCTCCTCTTTGCTTCCACGTCCTCTCTTTGAGACGACAAACACCCCCCTGTTTGGTAAGTGTTATTTGCTTATGCCATTTATGAAAAATCAACGTTGTAGGAGGGCTCATTTTTTCATGTGTTATTTGCTTCCACCATTAATTCATTAGGCGATGGCACTAACATTTCACTTCTTGCAAGTCTCGGGCTTCATGTACACAAACATTTCGTAGACTAAATGAAGCAAAGCTTTCAGCATAGCCATCTCAATTTACACTGTTGTTGGCTTGCCATCACTACTTACAGGGGAGATTTTTCATACCTCACTAAGGCTATGAACCAAATGGTTAAAAATGTGACTATGGCTTGGAATGTTTGTTTTTAACAATGGATTTACAAATGAGGGTTTTTACCCTGACTAAGGCCATGAGCCAAAATGTCTTACGATTTTGTTTCATTTTTTACTTTTCACAAATCTTCAGAGTTGGTTTGGAGTTAATTATTTCAGTTTTACAATTAATTCTTTTATTTGGTTAAATGTAAATAATATTATAAGAAAAATTATTTGCATGAATGCAATTCATAAAAATATGGTTTTTCATTTATTTGTATAGATTATTTTATTTCATTAATCATTTTTTAACCTCACATAGGTTGCCCGCCAAGAAATAGATAGGAAAATATCGTACGCGGCAAATTGTGATAGAAAAGGAATCGACGACGATGGCGCCCGGAAAAAGAATATATTGCTAAATAAATCAAAATGAAATATCTCGATTTTACGGGAAGTGTCGTCCGTCAAAGAACCCGCCGACTTCCAAATTCCGTTAATGGTAAGTGGTCGCGAATGGATGGAAATATGATATTGTCGACTGACTTTGTTGTTTTATGTTTTTTTGAACCTATTTTTGTGAAGTTTTACATAATTTTAATACCAAAATATTTAGTTATTAAATAATTTACACTTAAATTAAAATATCAATAATAAAAGTTATAAATGTTAAAATTTGAATATAAAAAATTATGTAAAAAGGGATGGCATAATTTTTGTTTTGTACTTCATTTTAAACTTACGATTATTGACTTTGTTTTATTTTTTGTCCATGATATATTAGGCAACAATAATCTAATATTTTTGGTGCAAGTGACAATGCTAATGAGGTTGTGTGTTCCTTAATACGGTATGGAAATGTGTTGTGTGGAGAAGAGATGTTTCATTTTAATGTAAGCGCATGCTTATGTGTAAATTATATGGGATAAGTGCTATCTATATATAATATTAAATTAAATATACAATATTTAAATAACAATATTATTATAACATTTAATGGGGTACCCTATATTATATTATATTTGGTATAATACACTAGAGGGCCTGTATCATACACTGAAGTTGGATTTATCATAGTTGTTTGATTTTTCATTCCCGGCAAACAAAGGGGTATGCAATGTGTACGGTGGTGGCATCTTTAGTTGACCATTTTTTATTGTAAAGGATGGATGAGGATGTCATGAGAACTGATTTGATTCTAATAAGGCTCCACGTATGATGTGCAGCTTGAATCAGCCTTGCACTGTTGTTGATGTGGAGACAAGACATTAAGGTTCAAGAATTTATCTTTTAGCTTCCATTTATCCATGCTGCCAATATATTGAATCCTAGAGCAACTATATCCATCTTAAAAACATATGAAAACACCATACTTAGACATGTAGAAGAAAGGGCAAAACTATGTACAAAACATGGAAATAGTGAAAGATTTCAAGGTGAGTTGCGTGGTGATGGTGAGGGATAATGAAAATGTATTTCAGGTGATATTGTACACCATGGGGCCATATAACAATATAATATTATCTAATACAATATAATATTAGCATTGATGGATACATTACTCTTTGGAAGACAAACATCTTTCCCTATGGTGACATGTGGATAACACTTATCCCATGTAATTTACATCTATACACGATTATGTTAAATTTTAAATTGGCACATCAATGTAACAATAATGTAGAATGATATGTGTTAGTTATAGCAAACAAAGGTGGTGCCATATTTGATTGGATGTTTTATATTGTCAAGGGTGGATGAGGATGTCACGAGAGCTTATTGATTGTATCAGGGCTCTACATCTCATGTGCAACTCGAATCAATTATGTAATGTTGTTGATGATAGGACAAGACATTGAGATCCCAGAGTCTATCTTGTAGCTTCCATTCATCCATGATGCCAATACCACTCAAATCTTGAATGTATTCCACATGAGTTGTTGCTAATACATAGCTTTGGTCTACTATTTGATTGATAAATTGTTTCTTCTCTCTACACATAAAAACCACCTCCTCATTGTATACATTCTTTAATTATGTTAAACATGAGTCACTGGCACTACCATGGCGATTGATTAGGGTCATAGAATGGGCCATGCCCCATGTCTCCTCAGTCCCTCTTACAATAATACTCATGCAATAGGGCCACATTGCAAACAAAAGATTGAACAAAATGTCAAAACACAAGGTTTAAAAAATGAATAATGTACAATAGTCCAAGGGCTTAATCCAAAAAGAGACAATATAGTTACTACGCACGTGATGATTGTATAATGAAAATGGCCAAGATTTGGTATAAATACAAATTCAAATTCAAAATAATAACCTTGCCATAAAGATTAAGTAAGTGAAATATAAAGAATATTTTCAAAATAAAAAAGACCTTTGAAGTCACCTTGCCTTTTGTTACTTGCATTATGTGTTAATATAAGTAGGAAAATAGTTGTTGTAATTTTCTTGATAGGTGTCTTAAGTTCCTAACAAGTGTCAATGTTTGTGGCAATCAACATTACATATTATATTGATATGTTTCGTTCAATCAACATTTATTTAATTTGTTATCAATTTTATTTATTTATTTAAATAAATGATAATAAAAATATTTTTTTTTGGGTCATTTTTAAAATTGTATTATGAAATATAATGTCATCTATTTGCATAATCTATTTCCATACTATATAAAAAAATCACACCATTTCATTTTTCAATGTCACATTTTTTAAAAATATCAAATTATTAAATTGTATTTGTATTTAATATGAAAAACTTTTAATAAACATAAATTTCAAAAGAATTATTGATAACAAATTTATTTATACGTAATCAAAATTTACTATATTTTGAACATTAGAAAATCATATTGCATATTTAAACACCTACACTAAAAAAATATCATTTCCAATATTATATCATCCAAATACTTTCATCTCAAACTGAAATGACATTTAAAGAGTTAGTGATATAAAAAAAAATGTTAATCTTGGTGTTATATCCTGACATTTCTGCGCTCGTTACCCTATTGAAAAGAGAGAGTGTCAAATATGTTGATGAGGAAGGACACATTTGTTGGGATCAATGGTTAAATCTCAATTGATGTCATATTTTAGAGCTAGTACTTTTGCATTAACTTCAATGTGACTACAATAAATTTGACGCAGCTACAATAATTTTCTATAATAATTTTAATATTATAAATAAATTACCAATGTAAAATTATAATATATTATTTTCCCTAAACATATGATATGTCTAGAAACATCAATGTATTGATCTCCAATAATCCCCTTTGAGAAGGATTTCATAGGTCATGGGATTCCCCTACTCAGCCAATCTTTGGCACTTGGCTAGTCAATCTCCATTTTAATGTTGGCATGTCAAAATTTGGGGTTTGTTGAGGTAAAAAATATGGAAATTCACATCAAAAGTATCATGTCTAATTTTTGTTAGAGTTTTATTTTATTTTTATTGTTTTGTATTTATTTTTTATTGTAAATTTATATGCATATATATTTTAGGTATAAAGCATCTTTTTTAATCAAAGGTTTATATAGTGAGGTGAAACTTTTAGATTCGTTTTACATAAGATAAAAAATATATACTGTTCTTTGTCATTCTAACATCAATATGTTTGGAAATTTTGATGTCTACCAGTTTTAATACTGATTATTAGGTTTTAATACCCAACGGATTCAATGAACCATTCTCCACAATAATTTCTGATTTACTTTGTTGTGTCAGTGTTTGGTACCGACGTGGCTCCATAAAATTTGTTTGGGTAATCAAAGTACAATTAGTAACTAAGGCCACTTGCACCCTACTGCGTAGGCCACCTATAATTTGGTTAGAACTACCATAAAAAAATAATAAATACGAACCAATTTTTCTTTGACTTCATTTCCAATCGTTAGATGGGCATGGTTATACATGAGCAGTATCTTATAGAGAAGTTGGCGATTTCGTTTGGTAAAGTGAAGCAGGTGATGCCCAACACCACCCTTACTCTGACAAATATGTGTGTTCTGACAAAGGAGATAGCGTTGGCTTGATATACAGGTTATAGCAAACAAGCTTTTCTAAATGCTTTGAGGAGGATTGCATAGGGATGGATTATTTGTTTTATGGATTTTTTTCTTCCAAAAAAATCGAAAATTTTAGAAATTTCTACAATAAAACTCAAAAGACATACCTATAAGATATGCTATATACAATGGATTTTCAATAATTACTTGCACATTCAGTGTTACATTACAGTTTATAGTTTACACTATGGTGGGAAAATTATATATTCTCAAGCACTTTATCTTGTTGCGGCTACTATTTCTCATGAAAAATGGAAAGCAAACATTGCCCTATTTCTCCACTGGAGGACTTAGGTGACTCACAGTGCCCAACAAGTATTGACAGATGCAGGTGGAAATAACACGACCTACCATTGTAAATGTGGTCCAAAAGTGTTGCATTCATTTGAAACACATCAACAGATTTATGCCAACCAAACTTCAAAGACTAACATGGCAATTTGCATGCAAAATATGCTGTGTGTGGCAATGATGGAGATGTTAAGATCTAAGGCTATGTTAAAAAAAAAAGTTTTTGGAAATTGGCATTTAAGGTTAAATGAGTGCCACGTCTTGCATAATTAGTTGCAATAATAAAATATATTTTAGTATAAAATATATCTCATAATATATCATAACATATAAGATAATATACAATATAATATATAAAATATATTAAGGTATATATTAATATAAAATATAAGGTAATATGTAACATCATATATATAATACATTAAAATATATTTTAACATACAATATGAAAATATTTTAACATACATTTTACAATACAATGTCATGTATAATATAAAAAATTATTTACATACAATATATTATAATACATTAATATATATATTAATATAAGATATATAATATATTAAAATATATAATACATTCAAAAAGAAAATATAATATAATATCGAATACATTAAAATATATATTACAATATAATATCATTTAATATAAAAATACATTTACTAATATAAAAAATAGATTATAAGATTATAATTATTAATATAATATATTTTTAAAATAACATTTATAAATTCCAAATGTAATTCAACTTTTGAATTAAATTATATTATATATTGTTAAATAGAACCCCCCCAAAAAAAGTTAGAATAATGTTTTTAAAATAATATTATTTTTAAATAGGTAGCTAATTATTCATAACTAATCTGTTTAGTCTAATAGTTATTTGTGATATCCCTTCCATCCACCATTATTTGTGAGATGCCTTCCATCTGGGGTAATTTGATTATAAGAATCCTCCAGCTTTGATGTGTGACTCAAATCATGTCTGTAATGCCAATGATATGGAAAGATGCCATTGAGGTTCCCAACCCTGTATTTATGGGGTATTTCATGTGAAATCATATACTAGAGGGCACATACTTTGCACCCAACACCCATTACAGAGTGGTTTATAGCTCGCATGGTGGTGCCATCTTCTATTGACTATTTCCTATTTGATTATGGAAAGACTCTATGTTTGATGTACATCACATCAAACAAGCTTACAAATTGAATCCTTTTATTTATTTGTCTTGCTACTTAAGAGAATATATCTTCACTTGAGGATCGGTCCCAGGTGGGAGGGAATGTAGTAGGTTAAATTTTGTTTAAAAAGGGAATATACCTCACAAAAGAAAAGAAAAAACTTAGTAAGCACAATATGATCTGAGAATTTTTGTATTGGTTCCTGTATGATTGAGTTTCAAATGGATTAATATTATTTGAATTTTCCCACTATGTGTGATTTTTTGTACATTATTAATAGAGTGGTGTTGGCATAACAAAGGATAAAGGTAGTCTATCACAATATGACACGTAAAAGGGGAATATATTCTACAAACAAAAATAAAACACTTCCTAGATATAATCACAAAAACAAAAAATATAATTCCTTCGACTTTCTTTGCACCTTTGGGGTAACTTCTAGTTGATATATTGACATTCAAACAACTTTTATTATACATATGTTGACACTTACTATAGAGCTACTTTTTTACATCTTCTGTACCATGTACATATATTTCAGATGTTGCCTAATTGAGCAAGTTTTGATACATCTGGAATTTGTATTAAGGTATTGAAATGTCTGATTGATTGCACTACATTTCAAACATAACATGGGATAGCTACTTGATGTGAAGTTGTTTTTTTAGAAAATCTCTAGAGATGGTTCAATTTCCTACTCTAATACATGGAATAAAATTTGCAAGGGAAAATGAGAAAAAAAAAGTAAATGTGGCGATACACCAAAATGAAAATGGATTGAATCCATATCTGAATAAACATAGAGTTATATAAATATGCAAGAATGGAAGTGAACATGATATAAAGCAATAAAAAGCAAGAGATGAGAAGGACCCAAAAATCTAAAAAGAATAAACTCGTAAGTCTATGATCTCATCCAAGGCAAGCTTGTACAACCATGGGCTTATCCAAGAGATAAGGCAGGTTATATTTTTGAGGCAAAGCTAGATAATAAGTGATAAGTAGTTCCAATGAACTAACATATACCTTATGGACAAGTATTGAGGTGTTTTTAAAGCTCAATGGGTTAAATAAAAACTCATGTGGGTTGAGGGCCATCCTAGAAATGGGTCAAAATGTATACGTTTTCCAAATAAGATAAACTAGGAATAAAGGTTTTGTACCAAATTCAGGTGTCTACATAAGGAAGCCTCATTATTAGCAAGCATAAGGAAAAGTCATTTGCAAAGTGGTCATTTATAATCTCACTTATCCTATGGAGAAACATAATTCCTCTTATAATCCCTTGCTTATCTTTGTTGACAAGAAGGGAGCCAAAAAATTTGGTTGCTAGAACATAGAGTGCTAGAGCAAGAGGACAACCCTGTCAACTAAAGTGGAAGAGACCAACTCTCTTTTATTTTTGGGCATTAATGGTCAAAAGGTTGAGATATTAAAGAAGAGAGTTTGCACAATTGAGAGAAATAATTATCCAAACCCTAAAGCCTTTAACAAGGAAATAATAAAGGGCCATTTGATGTGGTCATAATCATTTTCAAAACTAAGTTAAATAAAAAATATAGTTTATTATTGAGAGGCATAGGCCCATTCCATATCTTCCCATACTGCAATAACGTAGTCCAAGATGTAGTGAATTTTAATAAAACATGTTTTCTTTAGTCTGATAATTATAGGAAGGATGTATCGAAAGAAGAATGCCAAGGCTTTAACAATAATTTTATAAGAGACATTTAACATGGTGATGTGCATTCAATTGGAAATAAGATCTAGATCTCCTACTTTGGAATGAATTTAATGTTGCCTTTATTTTTTGGGTTTCATAGGGATTTATTACATAGTACTTCATGAAAAACTTGAAGAAAATTTGGTTTGACAAACTGCCATGTGGCCTTGTAGAATTCACAAATGAAACCATTTATTCCTATTGAGTTTTCAATCATTGTGTTTTGCATAGTTGAAAATATCTCATCGAGAGTGAGTGGGGCATTGGAAATCATTTGACTTGAAGGGATTGGTTTATGAGGAACCACATCCAAGCACTCTTGCAAAGCTTGAACCTGTTCCACTATATATTTCTCCACATGGAACACCAATTTATAGTGGTCTAAAAAAGATTACTTTGATAGGTGCCATAGAAATATTGATAAAAATATGTTTCTTTACAAGATCACATGGTTGATAAATCTAAGAGTGCATATGAAAATGAAATATAAAGATGCAATCACACATAACCTACTTTTGTTCTTGTTTAAGATATTGTATGCTATCATATATTTTTCTAGGTACATTTTTTGTAATATATATGTCCAGGAAGGTCTCTTGTAAGCATAAAAATGAATGTAGACCCTAGGGACCTATTAGGTAAACTAAAGAGTCAATATAAGTCCTCACCAATCAGTGCAATAAGATACAACTTGAGTAAGATTAAAGTACAATCCTCATGGTTGCCTACATATAAAAATATTGCACAAAGATGCACTTGAGGGTCCCCATGACCATCAAATAATTGGAATTTTGGAAAAATCAAGTCATGTAGAAGAGGCATGTCAAGCACATCTTTTGTAATATGATGGAAAAACATAAAATTATCCATAACCCTAGCATTGGAAATATCTAGATGAAGTGAAAAATTATGCACTTATCTTTGTAAGTTACCTATAGTATATATTATAGCCATTATCTTATATTTTAAAAATATTGGTAATCTCAATAGGTTCATTCAAAAGTTGAATCTTACCATTAATAATAGCCATAGGAACACTATCTCTTATAGGGTGCACGAGTAAAAAACTAGAAAAGATTATTGCAGATGAAGAAACACAATTACAAACTCTAGGGGTGCTTACATGAGAAACATTTGAATTCTCAACTTCTTTAGCTACATGTATTTTTTGTAAACAAGATTAGGGTTTACATTAAAATGTGCTCTAACAATTTTAAAAATATATTAATTAATTCTTTCATCATTTTAAACCTTCACATTTTACAATTTAACATCCAATAAAGATAACATTTTCATCCATTTCTTTTATATAAACTATGATAAATACCAAGAAATATCGTGCACAAAAGAAATGAAACCCTAATGAATGGATAACCCTTAAAATCAAAATCTAATTTGAATGAAAAGCAACAAACCCTAATGGAGAAGAGGGCAATAATCCTGGGTTGGATGTAAAAATGTCGGGTTCACCATTATAGTTTACCATATTTTTGGTTTAGGAAAAACAAGTGATAATAGGTAATGTCTATGAATAAATCAGTCAAAACAAAATTTAGACTTTATTGTCGTAAAAACAATAAAAAATATGTAAAAGGAAAATGCAGAATTGAAAATTGAACTTAAGAGAATCAAATGTAAAAGAATAGTCACACCTAATATGAATTTTTGATTTTTGAATGCAGATCTGGACAATGCAGACTTGTAGATGATTATTTACTAAATTTGAAGTTTTGATTCGATAGAAACTATAACGACCCCTGCACCATTCATGTTGAGATAAATATTAGCATTGAATTTTTTTATCATTATTTAGATCCTCTTGTGTTGTTCGTGTATTGTGTTCATTTTTAGAATCTAGATTTTTCTGTGTTGCTTCGTAGCTAGTTATTGTATCTAACTGTACTTGCAATTTGTAAAATTGATGAGCATAAATGTCTGGTTTTGCTCTTCAATGTTCTTGACTTAGCTTGCTACAACAAAAACAAATGAAAAATGAGAAGGGAATAAGTACATAGGTTGGGAAAACTATCAAGGAGTTACAACTATGTATTTGAATGCTAGAACCAGACCCCACATAGTTATTGTATATTGTGAATGGAAAACGAGGGAAGAAGCTCTATATTCTCTCCCTAAATATGAGATGAAACTACATGCATATTCCTTTAGGTAATATTGGTATAAGACATGATGCAAGTCCTTGAACAACGATAAATGAATGTAGAGTATGCCTAGACTTGAAAATGAATGTAGAGTGTGCTTAGACTTGGAAATGAATGATTAGCAAGGATGGAGTCTTTTGTTTCATATAGAGTTTTTTATTAAAATTCTCACAAATTGTATATATAGGATTCTCATATTTGAATTAAAGACATACTAGCATCCAAAATATGACAAAAGAAAAGGCAAACAATCGATAGATGGATTCAAACATCAAAAGTACATGACAATGGGCATAAGGGCATATAAAAACAAAGAAAACAATAATTATGGGCCTAAAACATGATCGATGGACTTTTGTTCATCCCAGAAGAAGAAATGAACACAATCAAAGAGGAGAGAAAAAAGGGCCTATGGGCATAAATTGAACATGATAGAAAAAAGAGGACCTTAAGATTGCACAAAGAAGAAAAGAGACAAAAATAGACAAACAAGCATAGATAAACCTAAGCCTAATTCAAGGTGGTGATCCATATGCACAAAACTATACAAATAACACTATAATAATAACACTTGTACACAAATTAAATGTCTACATGTACAAACGCTCTTAATAGGAGTTAAATTTGTATGAACAATCTTAACACATGATAAAAAAAACTTAAAGATAATGATGAAAGGACAACAAAAATAAAAAATAGATTTTTTTTGATAACTGAGAAATCAAGGTTTAACCGGATGACCTAATATTTATTCAACTCTAATTTGTATAAAGCAAGCTTCACCCTTCAAAAACGGAAAAATTCAAACTAATGCATTGAGCGATGTAGTTCATCTGAATTTCTTAATTAGGAAATAAAAAGTCACTAGTCAATAGGAAAAAAAAGTAGGGTCGTGATCGCGCATGAAGATAGGCCCCACTTCAAGATAGATTGCGCCTCGAAGAAATAAATAGGAAAATATCCTACGCGCCAAATTGAGAATGTCGGAAAGAAAACGACGACGAGGGCAATCGGAAAAAGAATTCAAAGAGATTAAAAGAGAATGGAAGGAAACAGTGCAACGCCATTTCTCGCCAAGACATATGACATTGTCGACGATCCCTCGACGGATTTTGTTGTGTCATGGAGCCCAGTCAATAACAGCTTCATGGTGAAGGATCCCCACTACTTCTCTCTCCATCTGCTGCCCAGCTTCTTCCAGCACTGCAACTTCTCCAGCTTCGTGCAACAGCTCAACACACATGTGAGTATATATATCATCTGTTGCTTTCACGCTTTTTTTTCCCCTTCTAGGGTTGAGTATTCAGTTCATGACACGGGTTTCGTAAAGTGGATCCTGATCGATGGGAGTTTGCACATGAAAGCTTTTTGCGCGGGCAAAAACAGTTACTGTGCGGCATTCGTCGAAGGGGGTCTCCTCACCAGGGAATTGCAGCCGCATCCTCCTTTCATGGGTCGGGAAGCGAAGTGGTCATCAAGTATGATTTGGAAGAGGAACTGGAGAGGCGCAAGAAAGACGATGACGCCATTGTTACGGACATTGTTCAGCTGAAGAAGCAGCAGGAGGACATTGATAGAGAGATGGAGGACATGAAGAGGCGCTTGGATTTGGCAGAGCACAGACCTCAGCAGATGATGTCGTTTTTAGCCACGGTAGTCGACAATCCCAGTTTGAGGGCTCAGATGCAGGCGCAGATTGATGGTGGTAAAAAGAGGAGACTGTTGGCACAACTACAAGTACTAATGCTGTGATTCCACATGGATTTGTGGAGTCTGGGCTAAGCAGAAATGAATTGATTGCGGATGGCTTTGAATATTTGCCAATGGGTATGCCTCTGATTGACTCTGACACCGGGGCTGGACTTCTGCCGACGGAGCTGATGGCCACTTGTTCACTTGGAAATCAAAGTTCAGACAAAAAATCTGAGATTGAGATCCATGTGGGTTCGGAAGAGGATGCTGTGGGTTTGAGCAATGCGGATGACTTTTTATGCTGGGATCAAGTTTTCGCTGAGGAAGCCCAATTCACCAATTACAAAATCCTTTCAGAAATGCGGGCTCAGATTGCCAAATCTCCAGATTCAAAGTGAAATCAGATGTCTTCAGTTATAGTTTTATTAAATCCAATGAGTTAGTAAGGCTTCCCTGAATACTCTTTGGAGTAGCCTTGCTCTCCGTTTGGAGGAGTTCCAGTCTAATCCAGTGGGAGGTTCATCCCCTACTTCGAGTTCAAATGGCACTAGGTAGTACAGCTCTTTTATCTATATTAATATAGGTTATCACGGTGGCTTATAGTGAGTAGTAGTGGCTTACAAGTTTGTGTGTCCTATGACAGGAGGACGTTTGTTGCTCCCTGGGAGTAGAATATTTCAATTATGTTGAACAAGTGTTTTTGATGTGAACTTTAAAACAGTGCAGCAGAAGCAGTAGTTTACAGGTCAGTGGCCAGTTTTGTCTTGGAAGCTATTTTAACACATTTGCTGTTTGTGCGGTTTGCATAATCTGCTTTCTGCGGCTGTTTTTGGTATAATTTGCATGCCAGGCTGTATTTTTTCCTATAGATTTGTCCTTGTTGGCAACTTTCTTTGGCGATTGTGTGAAATGAAGAATGTATGTGAGATGCCTAACGGCTGTTGTTCAGCAATAAATCTGAGACAGTTTACCATTGTTCACACAGGTTCAAGGCACAGCCTGACTCTCTAAGGCAATAAATCTGAGAAAGTTTACGATTAGTGGCACAGGTTTAAGGTACGGCTTAACCCTCCCAGATAGTACTTTGTAGGCTTGTCCATGGTTTGAGTTATGACCTGACTCTTCAAGATGGCACCTCATCCTATGGTTCCAGTCATGGCCTGACACTCCAAAATGAAACTTTCTAAGGTTTAGAGTGTTTACCATTAGTGGCACAGGTTTGAGGTACAGCTTAACCCTCCAAGATAACACCTTGTAGGTTTGTCCATGGTTTGAACTTTGAATCATGGCCTGACTCTCCAAGATGACACCTCATTCCATGATCCCAATCATGCCTTGACATTCTAAAATGGAACTTTCTAAATCTTAGTGTGTTTATCATTAATGGCACATGTTTCAGGTACGATTAACCCTCCAAAATAGCAACTTATAAGCTTGTCCATAATTTAAGTCATGGCCTAACTCTCCAAAATAACACCTCATCCCATGGCCCCATTCATGGCCTGACACTATAAAATGGAACCTCATCAATAGTTACTCATAACAACCACCACCAAAATAATAAAAGTAATTTAAAAAATATATGTATATATAGCCAGAGGGACACAAAAGGGATCGTCTCTGTAACACAATCTTCTTGTGTTAAACAAACTTTATTTTAAAGATTTAAGGCTTTTCCTATTTAAAATATGTATAAACGATTTTTTTTTTGAGAAACTTTTGTGTAAAATTTTTAATTGACAATTCCGATCATTTTATAATTCATTATAAAAAAATATTATAAATTTATGAAATGACCCGAAATCTTGATTAAAAATTCTGGACACAGTTCACCCCAAAAAAAACCATTTATATAAACCTCATCTTGTAATCCAACCATAATACCATCTTGGGTTTGATGTTTGTTAACTGGATGCGTTGGATTCTTTAACAAGACAAGAAATACTGGAGTGTTATGGTCAATTCGGTTTTTCATGAGCTGTTTGTGACGTTTGGATTGTAAATCTCATGTTCAGGGTTAAGAATTCCTTTTAGTCAGCTGGCACTTTTCTTAATCTAAATTCTGTGATTTATGGTCTGTGGATACTTGCCTGCACTATATCTTTTGTGATCTAAAATTTAAGAACTTGCTGGTTATGGTGTTTGTATTGATCTGACATCGTCTGTGTTATGGCTCTGCATTGTAAAATTCTAGCTCACAGCTGATTGATAATTACATTTATTGTTTTGTTTATAATGTTTCAATAATTCATCAGAACAGGGGATGAGGGACCTGCAGAGATAGCCACGAGGAATTATTACAAGCCCATGAAAGAAGAAGTGTCAGTCAAGTCAATGTCATTTAAACTCTTATTTCAAAACAGTCTTTGCACGTTAATTTTTGTTTACCTTGCATTTGCATTGTTTTCTTCCTTTTTAAGCCGCTACGGAAACAAACTATTCATTTTCTATTTTGAGGGAGTGGTGTTCGGGACTGACAATCAAGGACTCAATTTGATGTTGTATGACAATATTTGTGTTTTTTAAGTTATTGGAATGTATCGGTAATAATAATGTTGATAAAAAATATTTATATTTAAGATTGTTACAACAATAAGGTAGTCATTAGAAAATCACAATCTTTTTTTTATGTTGTAAAAAATAAATCGGTTTAAATGAACATAAATGTTGGTAAGGCATGGTAATAAAAAATCAAGACAATTTAAAACATCATAATAGAATGTAAATAATTAGGCACAAGGTGCATCGCTAGAAGGAGAAGGTGGCAGATCATACTTAAGAGGTTGGGCACTCGAAGAAGAAGGTTCTGTTGAAGGAGATTCAATGGGCCACCCAACCATCCTAAATACGGTCTGGGGGAGCCACAAAAAAGTAATACCCCAACCAAGGGGTTGCTCAACAACACTACCAACTAGACCACTTCCTTGCATAGGGGAGCTCCATTGGGACATGCCAACAACATACTTCTCACGTAATAGTGACGGACTCCATCTCCCTCAATAAGGAGTGGAGAAGTGGCTATGATTGCATGAGTGGTTTCACCCACGATAGGGCAATAGGGGAGAAGAGTTGTGTACTAGATGGTCTAGAGGGATGCAACTCATAATACAAGGAACACTCCCCCAGTGGTTGAACAACCCCTGCAAATGTTGGAATTCAAGAGCCACCTTCTCTGCTTGAGCTTGTATTTGCAAAAAAGTTGAAAAGATAACAACCACCTTGTCATTAACAGAAAAGAGATAAGATGCTTCTTCATTGTTAAACAAAGTTGAATTTCTAGCTTTCCATTATTGAAATAATATGAAAAATCCTAAATAAATTCCATAAAAAAACTATAAATGTCTGCCATTGAGTGTTATCCCCAAAGAAGATCATCCACCAAGAGAATGGTTATAGGTGGAAGTGCTAAAAGAGGCTATGAATTCGGTGCCAAGTAGATTAGGCTTTGGGACAAGTCCAAAAGAGGCATTTGAAGGATTGCAGTTTGGAACAAGTAAACACTTGGGTTGAGCAATTCCAATATTTAAAAGGCACTCCCCGAGGGAAAGAACCTGATAAACCAAGTGTCAAAGAAAGTGAGTGAGCTTGGGCTCAAGCTTAGCATTCCAAATTATGTTAAGCTAGCAAGCCAGGACCTGGGTGAGAAATTTAGATTGCAGTCCCTATTTAACTTGTTCAAAGTTAAAGAGAATGGGTTCATGACTTGATAACGGAGTCCTAGAGAGTAATTTTAGAAATGAGTATCACAGTTACATATCCAATCTTTCCACCAAGCTCATGGCGACTGCAAACCCATTTTATGCTACATAACATTGGGCATCATCTCTTGGATGTGCAAAATGAAAGGTATGTTTGAATTAATGAATTTGTATTTATCCTTTAGTAGAGGCCAAGGAGCCCTATCATGGTAAGAAATCATATCTTTAACCTTATGAATATATTTTTGAAAAGCCTTAAAACTTGCATACCTAGAAATTTTTCTACAAGAAGATTTGAGTTGGTCATAACAGGGGACCACCAAACATTATGGTCATTGAAGGACAAGCCACTTCGAAAACCATCACCCACCTATTGTAAATAGGGTTTAATAGCTTTGAAAGTCTTCCAAATGCTTTTAGCAACAAAGGATCCCTCAATCTTGATAGGGGCAATGGTAACAATAAAGATGTGAAACCAATCATTTTTCCAAATGGGTTTACCATAAGGTGAGTCAGAGGCATTGAAATGCCATAAAATAAATTTATAGGCTTTGTTGCCTTCAATTGCTCGAACCACCCATTTAGCACACAAAACAATACTTTTCTTGTAAATGTCAATAATGCCCATACCACTTTTCTCACGAGGAAGACAACAAATATCCCAAACAACTTTTTGATACCCTTGAGTTAGCTTAGCATTGGCCCCTAAGAAATCTTGGACCTTTGCCAATTTATCATACAAAGCCTTATAAAACAACACAAAAGAAACCAACTCAAATCAAACCAAATGTTGGCCCACTCTTCATTCCAAAAAAAAGAAACTGACTCAAATTAACACAAATGTTGGCAAGCAATGACAACAAGAAACCAAAACAACTTAAAACATCATAACATAATGCAAATAACTAGGCACAACGTCAATCACTAGAAAGAGAAGGTGGTAGATCATCCTTGGAAGGCTGGGCACTCTAGGAAGAAGGCTCCATTGAAGGAGAATCAGGGGGCCACCTAACCATCCTAAATAGGGTCTATGGGAGCCACAAAAAAGTAATGCCCCAACAACGGGGTTACTCAACAACATTGCCAACCAGACCACTTACACAAGGGAGCTCCACGAGGATATGCTAACAACAAACTTCCCACATAGCGGTGGTGGACTTCATCCCCCTCGATGAGGAGTAGAGAAGCGGCTATGACTGCATAAGTGGCTTCACCCATGATACGGTGGTAGGGGAGGAGATATGTGTGTTAGATGGTCCAAAGGGACATGACTCATAATACAAGAAACACTCCTTCGATGGTTGAGCAACCCCTACAATTTTTGGAATTCAAGACCCACCTTCTCTGTTTGAGCTTGTATTTGCATAAAAGTTGACGAGATAACAACCACCTTGTCATTAACATAAAAAAGAGAAGATGCTTCTTCATTGTTAAACAAACTTGAATTTATAGCTTTTTATTATTGAAATAATATGACCCTAAATAAATTCCATAAAAAAACTATATATGCTGACCACTGAATATTATCCCCAAAGAAGATCATTCACCAAGATATTAGATATAGGTGGAAGTGTTGAAAGAGCCTATGAATTCAGTGCCAAGTAGATTAGGCTTTGGGACAAGTCTAAAAGAGGTGTTTAAAGGACTATGGTCTAGAACAAGCAAAACACTTGGGTTGTGCAATTCCAATATTTAAAAGACACTCCCTAAGGGGAAGACCTTAATAAACCAAGCATCAAATAAAGTAAGCGAGCTTAGGCTCAAGCTCAACATTCCAAATTATGTTAAGCTAACAAGTCAAGGCCTGAGCGAGGAATTTAGATTACAACCCTGTTCAACTTGCTCAAAAGTTGAAGAAAATGGGCTCATGACTTGATAGAGGAGTCTTGGAGAGTAATTTTAAAAATGAATATCACAGTTCCTTATCCAATCTTTCCACCAAGCTCATGGAGATTGCAAACCCATCTTATACAGCATAACATCGGGCATCATCTCTTGGATGTGTAAAATGCAACGTAAGTTTGAATTACTTAGCTTGTATTTATCCTTTAGTAGAGGCCAATGATCCCTATCATGGTAATAAATCATATCTTTAACCTTATGAGTATATTTTTTGAAAAGCCTTAAAGATTGCATATTTGAAAATTTTGCTACAAGAAGAATTGAGTTGGTCATAACAGGAGACCACCAAATATTATGGTCATTGAAGAATAAGTCACTCTGAAAACCATCACCCAACTATCGTAAATATGGTTTGATACATTTGAAATTATTCGAAATGCTTTTAGCAACAAAGGATCCCTCAACCTTGATAGGGGCAATGGTAACAATTAATATGTGAAACCCAACAATTTTTCAAATGGGTTTACCATAAGGTGAGCCAGAGGCATTACAATGCCATAAACTAATTTTATAAGCTTCATTTCTTTCAATTGCTCAAACCACCCAGTTAGCACACAAAGCAATACTTTGATTGTAAATTTCAATAATTCCCATGCCACCTTTCTCACAAGGAGGACAACAAATATCCCAAGCAACTTTGTGATACCCTTGAGTTCGCTTAGCATTGACCCATAATAAATCTTGGACCTTTGCCAATTTATCATACAAGTATTTAGACAAGGTCCAATAAGAATAGTAATATACATGGGTGGTTGCTAGCATCTTAGAACAAAATTGAAATTTGATTGCTAAAGAGAGAGGTTTCAAAATCCAATACTCTAACTCTTTCTCCACTCGATCAATGACATACTGCCAAAGCTTTGAGGGAGAGCTATGAAAGGTAAATGGAATACTAATGAATTTGTTTTCATCTAATTTTTGGATCGACTTCCAATTATACTGCTTAAGTCATTCTAGCATAGTCATCATGCTCTATCTATAACATTAGGTTTTGGCCCATTGTACATTAGAACTCAAGGCATTACAAGAATTATCGAGGCAATAAAGCTCCTCTTTGAAAGAATCTTCTTGCTCATCG